>JASKON010000034.1:7105000-7671388 GCA_036010255.1 Myotis pilosus
TGCAAACATGCCCAGAATGTTCTGGGACAGTGTGAGTGGGAGACCAGGTCTCTGGAATCCATGGCATCCCGCAGGGTTAGGGGGCTGCTACTGGAGTGTGGGTAAGTAGATCTGTTGCTTTGCAAATTGCTATCCCGGATGAACACTGATTTAGCTCTCCCCATTCCCAGTAGCCTCTCCACTGACTTTCTCACAGAGTAAGCTAGCTATTTGGGAGATCCTGGGAGGGAAGTGTGACAGGGGACCCTGGACTTTAGTTGAATGGTTGGTGTACAGCTTTTCCATTCTGTGGAGATGCCATTCCTAATAATTCTAGGCTTGGTAGTGGGGAGGGGAGTTTAATGAAAAGAGGGCCTTCTCCTGTACTATTAACTTAAAAATATATAGCTCCTAATTCAAAATTCTCCCTCCGCTTTCTGTTTGGGAAGCCAGAAATAAGACAAAAGTGTGATACTTTTTTTCATTACTATTGATGGCATTTAAAATCCCTCATGGCTAGCCAGAGACTTCCCATTATTCCAAAATGATCATGGCAGGCTGTATAAATAGCAATTTCAAAAAAAATATAGAGGTACAGAGCTGATGCTTTCATTGTTGAAAGCTCTCCTCATGTTGTTTACATTGCCAGATTCGTGACTCTTCTGTATGGGAAAAGGCAGGGTGATTTAACCAATCTGACCACCGTATCTTTATGGTGAAATTACAACCCTAATTTAGTTGGCTTCACAGCCAAAGCTTAACGTTCTATAACAAAGATAATAGCTAGTTTAGGTAAGATTACCATATAATTTTTTGTCCAAAGTGGAACACTTTTACAGGAGGGCGGACAGCTATACTATTAAAATTATGTGGGGAAACAAGAATAAACTACGACTGTTTAGCTAAACCAGAAAATCAGGTTATTTCACATTTACTAGTAGGCCTTTTGAGTGAAAACTCTTTTAAGTATGTGCATGGAAGAGTCACTATTTGTGGTTCTCTGGCTTATACATTTCCTCGTGGGGAGACAATTATGTGTGTGTGTGTTTGCCACCACTCCCCCAAAATGTTACGCAGTGAAACGATGATCTCTGAAGCTCCAGAGATAATTGTTAGAGTAGTATGACAATTGGCTATTGGCTATTAGAAATACTCTTCTGTGATGGAAAGGGGATACTACATAAAAAGAAGTATATCTTGTATATTGTACAGTTGATCTTCTGCATACAATATGCTTTGGAAAAGTGATTTAAACACAAATTAATTTGTGTAATTTGAAAAAAAAAATGCAGGCCATGACAAGGAGAACCAAGATGGTGCCATAGGTAAATGCTTGTACTCTCCGCCTCCCACAATCACATCAAAATTACAACTAAAATACAGAACAACCATCATTCAGAACCACCTGAAAGCTGGCTGAATGTAAGTTCTACAACTAGAGAAGTAAAGAAGAAAGCACATCAAGACCGGTAAGAGGGGCAGAGACGCGGAACAGGCTGGTCTGACACCCACATGTGCTGTTTTTTTAATCTGGAAGGAGATCATCTCTGCAAAGGCCACAGGTGAGAAGCAGGGGATCCCAGCTGCACACCGAACCCAAGCCCCAGGTTCCAGAGCTGGGAAGAGAAGTCCCAGTAACTTCAGGCTGAGTGATACAGAGGCTGCTGGAGAACCAGGTGTTCTTTTAAGAGGCCAACACACAAACTTACTTAGACTTGATCTCTCTGAGCTCCAGTGCTGGGAGGCTTTGGGAGACCCAAACAAATAAGGGGAGGAACTGTATTGTCTGACATCAGGGCAGGAACTCAGGGGTGGCTTTCTTCCAGATGGGGGTGCTTCCAGGGGTCATTGTTCCTGTGCTGGGTCCTCCCCCATTGCAGAGATGGCTGGCAGCCATATCTGAGTTTCCATCAGCATGACTCACACTGTTTGCTGAACCCTGATGATTCCCTAATCAATTTGCAGCCCTAACCAATTTGCAGCCCCACCCAAGCTGTTTTTCCATATGAATGGTCTGTCTGGCTCAGGCTTCAAACTTTGCTAAAATCTCTCAAACAAACTGCAACTGGCATCAGTGTGCCCCGATAAAAGGCCCAATACCCGGCACTAGCACAAGTCTGCCTTGCTTGACAGCTAGGCCTCACCTGGCATCAGAAGTGCCCAATACAAATAGCAGCAGTCTGTGGATCTCTCTGTAGCTCCTGCTGGGTAGCCCCAGACAGTGGCTGACTTTGCACATCTCTGGAGGACCTAGAGCCAGTGGACAGCTTCAGACCATAACCGATTACAACTCTACACATCCACAAGCAATAAAGGGGCTGACTCAGTGAGCACCAAAGCCCCACTGAAGCAAGTCCTGCTCCACTGGGGTGTCTCCCGTGCAGCAGCTCTCCCACTGTGGTCCTCACAGCCAATTGGCCTGGAGGTCAACTCCTCCAAGTGGCATCAACAGCAATCAAAACTATGCACACAGCCCACACAGAGGTACACCTAGAGTGCCCAGCTCAGGTGACTGGGAAGGCTGAGTCACTGGGCCCTACAGGACACCTAATAACCCAAAGCCGCTCTAAGCCTAAGAATTCTAAGAGACATTGCAGCTCTGCCTAATACATAGAAACAAACACAGGGAAACAGCCAAAATTTGGAGACAAAGAAACATGTTCCAAATGAAAGAATTGGAAGCATACAAACTAATGGATACAGAGTTCCAAACAGTGGTTATAAGGTTACTCAAGGATCTTAATGAAAGCTTTAAGGGACTCAAAGAGAGCTTCCAGGGACTTAGTGAGACTTTCAAGGATCTTAGTGAGAATGTCAAAGACATGAAAAAGGACCAGTCAGAAATTAAGCATACACTATCTCAGTGGTCGGCAAACTGGCCCCTTGAGTGTGGCTCTTCCACAAAATACCACGTGCGGGCGCGCACGTACAGTGCGATTGAAACTTCGTGGCCCATGCCATGGGGCCAAAGAGCCGCATGTGGCTCGCGAGCTGTGGTTTGCCGACCAATGCACTAACTGAAATAAAGAATAATTTACAGGGATTCAACAACAGAGGAAAGGATTCTGAGAATCAAATCAATGATTTGAAATATGAGGAAGCAAAAAACACTTAATCAGAAGAGCAAAAAGAAAAATGAATTAAAAAAATATGAAGATAGTGTAAGGAACCTCTGGGACAACTTCAAACATATCAAAATTTGCATTATGGGGGTGCCAGAAGGAGAAGAGAAAGAGTAAGATACTGAAAACCTATTTGAAGAAAGACTGACAGAAAACTTCCCCTACCTAGTGAAAGAAATAGATTTATAAGTCCAGGAAGTGCAGACAGTCCCAAATAGGAGGAACCCAGAGAGGCCCACACAAAGACACATCAGATTAAAATGCCAAGGGTTAAAGACAAAGAGAGTATCTTTAAAGCAGCAAGAGAAAAGCGGTCCATTACCTACAAGGGAGCATCCATACAGCTATCAGCTGATTTCTCAACAGAAACTTTGCAGGCCAAAAGGGAGTGGCAAGAAATATTCAACGTGATGAATAGTAAGGACCTACAACCAAGATTACTTTACCCAGCAAAGCTATCATTTAGAATTGAAGGTCAGATAAAGAGCTTCACATACAAAAAAAAGCTAAAGGAGTTCATCACCATCAAACCAGTATTACATGAAATGTTGAAGGGTATTTTTGAAGAAGAGGAGGAGGAGGAGGAGGAGGAAGAGGAGGAGGAGGAGGAGGAAGAAAATAAAAAGTATGAACTATAAAATGGCAATAAATACATATCTATCAATAATTAAATCTGAAAATCAAAATAAACCAACAAGAAATCTAATGAACAAAATAAACTGGTGAATAAAATAGAATCAGAGGCATGAAAATATGGAAAAGACTGACAAATCTCAGAGGGAAGGGGGTAGGGGGCAGGAAGAGATTAACCAAAGATCTTACCTATGGACACAGACAGAAGGGTGGTAAAGGCCTGGGGCAGCGCGGGATAGGAACCAGGTGTGTGTGGGGGGGGGGGGGGGGGGGGCGGGCAATGGGGGAGAAAAATGGGGACATCTGTAATACTCTCAACAGTAAAGATTTAAAAAGAAAAAAAAAGGGTGAAAAGATAAAATAAAATAAAAATGCAGGCAACAACAGCCTCACACTCTCATCCCAGGAGACTCTGAAGGAGCCAGAAAGTCCACGCTCTTATGTCACTGTCAAGTCAGCAAGGAGTTCCTCAGCTGTCTGACTCCTGACCTCTGAACAGAGGACAGTGTTATCTTCTTCAAGGGCCTAACCTATGAGCTCTCCACACTCGCTGGACCTTGCAGAAGCTCATCGTGGGGGCAAGGTCCTGCCTTTCCTCTATGCCAACGGCTCAAGCAGGAGAGAGGGAACC
Source organism: Myotis pilosus (assembly GCA_036010255.1). Taxonomy (NCBI): domain Eukaryota; kingdom Metazoa; phylum Chordata; class Mammalia; order Chiroptera; family Vespertilionidae; genus Myotis; species Myotis pilosus. The sequence goes on from JASKON010000034.1 coordinate 7,109,366, forward strand.
TTAAGGCACCTGCATCTTCATCAGCTCTTTCTCCCTAGTGAGAGGGGCACTCACCTGGGTATTCTGAGACAAGCACAGACAAAATGCCGAACATTACTGCATGGGACTGACCTCTCACAGGACAGGACACAGGTGCCACAGGCCCCAGCCGGTTATGACCAACATACCTACCATGCACACAACCTGCTAGATTGTGAAAAATGCCAAAGGTCTCTACTTTCAGAATTAGGGGTTGACTATGACATCAGTGTCACCATGGTTTTCAGTGTTTTCATGTCTGACAAATGTTGGGGACCAAGTATCTCAGGCCTCCATCACAGCAGCATGCTCAAAGCCCTGGTCAACCCTGAACCTGCTGCTCCAGGACACTGAAGGGCCTTTGCCCCAGTGACATCATCTCTCCCAAAATGGAGCATCATCATGGAGCCCTCATCAACCACAGCACTCACCACAACTGCCAGCACATCCAGGCCCCAGGAAGTATCTGCTAAGTCAGTGATGGTGAACCTTTTGAGCTTGGAGTGTCAGCATTTTGAAAAACCCTAACTTAACTCTGGTGCCGTGTCACATATAGAAATTTTTTGATATTTGCAACCATAGTAAAACAAAGATTTATATTTTTGATATTTATTTTATATATTTAAATGCCATTTAACAAAGAAAAATCTACAAAAAAATGAGTTTGCGTGTCACCTATGACACGCGTGTCATAGGTTCGCCAGCACTGTGCTAAGGGAATCCCATGCCATGTGGAAACATCAACTGTCCACTGTGGACTGCTTTCCTCCTTTATGTGCTGATGTAGGTCCGATATGTGCTGAGTTCTGGAGTCCTTACTTAGTCCTCACCCGCTGTAATCTAGAACTTACATCTTCTAGTGAAAGATTTACAGACTTGCATGAACCCTGAAAATAGAGCTGAAATGGGAAGGGAAGGTCATGACAAGGCTCCCAAGGATGTTTGGAGCTCATCGGCAGAATGATGCTCTAGGTTACTGGACCACACTTATGATGCACGGTATTTAGTATAACATCTCTTTCAGTTCTTGCATCAGAACTGTGCCTACAGTGAAAAAGTATCAAGTAAACACCTTTTTTTAGTTAATTTCCAGAGTAACAGAACCAGCAACATTTTACACACCTTCCAATAACTCCTGACCACAAGAAGGCTTAGAGTCAGAACAGTGGGAGCAGTGTCTCCAGGTGCCATGGCCAGCCTTTTCCATTACCTTCATCTCCTGCTCCTCAGAGGCACCCACTTTCAACCTGGGAGGTTCCAAGTGCTATTTGGATGTTTTACTGTAGCAGCATGGTGTATTCACAGGGCGTGCCCCATCTTACTAGCTCCTCAGAGTAAATAGGACTTTATGTAATTCCCACTGCATTTCCTACAAAAGTAAGCACTACAAAGTGCTTACTTTTAAACTCCCTCCTGCTGTTTTCTCGCTGACCCTCTGAGGGGTGTTTCACAGGGAAGTACCCAACCCCAGGGATGTGACTCCCCAGGATGTGACCACAGTATGTCTGAGTGGGGCCCAAGCATGTACATTTCTCACCAGTTCCAGGTGATGCTAAGGCTGCCGTCTAGTGGCCTTTGAGGGACACAGACCTGCTCTCACTGGTTCTGTCAGAGACTTGTGTGTACAGTGGTGATGACACTGCTCGTGCTAGAAGGTCACCGTGTGGGCTAAGCGAAATACAACACAAATGCCTGGAACAGCCAATGCTCAAAAAAGGGCCTATCTCTTACCCTTGAGGAACAACCTTGGGGAGCATGTGGACCTGCTGGCCCAAAGCCTCCCCTTTCTTAGGAAATTTACTCTCAACCACACACCTTCAGGAGCTGGATTCCTCCCAGGCAATACCCAACTGAATTTCATTTCTCCCATGGGGAAAACTTTGACCCATATTTCCCAAATCTTTATACTAGTAAACTTATGAATACTTTGCCCCTCTGCCCGCCATGATCCACAACTGTGTGAGTATGCAGGGAGGAAGAGATACAAAGGAATGAATAAATGAATGAACAGATATCTGGAATGATAGCTCTACATCAAAACGGAAAACATGCTCATCTCTGGATGGGATTATGGGTGACTCTCTTTCTCCATTTAGCCTTCCCCTTGTGTTCTCACTGTCTGCCCTAAACTAACCAGCCCAATGAAGAATGCCATACCTTAAGCATACAGGCAGATGGGACACAGATCACACACCTCCCACTGCTCCACTTGCCACACAATATCCACCCCCAGTCCCATCTTCTCCCATGTTCTTTTTTGTTGTTGTTAATCCTCACCCAAGGATATTTTTTCCATTGCTTTTTAAAGAAAGTAGAAAGGAAGAGGAAAGGGGAAGGGGAGGAAGTGAAGGGGAAGGGGCAGAGGGAAAGGGGAAGGAGGGAAGGAAGCAGGAGAGGAGGGGAGAGGGGAGGGGAGGAGGAAGGGAGCAGGAGGGGGAGGGAAGATGCATCTTTCCCTCCAGGAAATGGGAGAGAAGTCTTATTTGCCTTTTCTTCTGCCTTACTATGTTGGAGATGTGTGAGGTTGTGCCCAACTATGTTCTCTCTTGCTGACGCTCCACATACGTGTATTCAATCTGACAAGTTCACACAGTAACGAGTCTGGTTTCTTTCTTTCCATGCTGAGGTGGGTAGGTTTGTGAGGGTAGGACACTGATTTCTCCCATATGTTGAGACGTAACATGTCACCCCCACCACCTTTCCACTCATGTCCCTCCATTTTAGGCCTGTGGGATATGCAAGCTCAAATCCCCATCCTTGATCACCACACCCTCTTTTAAAGTCTTCCTATTACTCCACAATCCCTCCTAGCATCTTCCAGGCAACTGCCAACCCCTCCACATCCCCGCTCTCTCTCCAGCCCCCCTCCCCCATCCTTCAGGTCTCCGCCATACCCCCTAGGCTCCCATCATCCCCTCCAGGTCCCCCTGGTTCCTCTAGGCTCCTAGAGTCCTCCTTGACCCAGAGTCTCTAGACCCTTCATTTTTCCCTCCAGGTTTCCACCAGCACCATACGCCCCCATTATCTCCTCTAGATTCCCACAATCTCCCTAGGCCCTCTTATTCCCCTTGCGCCCCCACCGTTCTCTCCAGGTCCCCCATCGTCCCCTTAGTCCTTCACTATCCCCCAGTATCCCACCTTTGGCCCTTCTGTCCCTTTCTCAGCCCGGCCCACAACCCACCACCTACCGCAGTCCCTGGGGCACTGGAAAGAGGAGGGGTCCTCACTGCCAGAAAGACTAGGGACGACGCGCTCCTGAGTCTTGAGGCGCGAAGATGACGAGACGCGGGGTGGGCGCCGTTTGAAAAGCTCAGGCGCGGTGTGGACCGGAGCTGGGTCGGGTGTTTGAGGGCCGTCCCAGGCCGCCGTACCTGCACCAGGGAGGGTCGCCGCGTTGTGCGCATGCGCTCAGGGCCCGGCGCTCCGCGACACCGGCTCCGGCAGGAAATCTGTCTGGGGCGTCTTGGTTCCTCTGGCGCTGCTGTGTGCCGCGATCTTGTTCCCGCCAGCGCGCGGGTACCCAAGGCGTCTGTGCGGAAGTAGTTTTAAGAAGTACTTCCTTTCACCTCCCAGGTTAACACGCCTGGCGGTGGGAGTCCCGAGGCTGGCTTCCGGCTTCCGCCCTCTCCCGGCGGCGGCGGCGGCGGCGGCGGCGGCACTGGCACTCAGTCCTACGAAGCTGCCCGGCCCCGACCCCCCCACCCCCCAGCCCCTCAGCTCTCGGTAGACCCTCTCCTCCCCTCCCGATCCTCCCGCCCGAAACTTCTCCATCCCCCGATAGAACCCTTTGTTCCCTCCTGAGCCGTCCCCTCCGCCCTCAGCAGCCCCGCACCCCATGGATGCAGAGCCTGGCCTGGCATGGACAGGGAGACGCGCGTGTTCGCCGAGAGCCATTTCCGAGGCCTCCGGGGGCGTCTCCCCAGCAAGGTCTGCCCGACCCCGGACCGCGTGGACTTTATCGAGAAGCCCGACTCCTTTTCCTACACGGACTTCTTCAAGAGTTACCTGCTCCCCAACGTGCCCTGTGTTTTCTCCAGCGCCTTCACCGAGGACTGGGGCAGCAGGAAGCACTGGGTGACACCCAGTGGGAAGCCCGACTTCGATTATCTGCTTCAGAATTATGGTAGGACTGAGGGCTAACGCAAGCCAGGGCTAGAGCGGGGTCCTCTTATTCTCCTCCTGCCAGATTCCCTTAGTCATATTACAAGGGCCGCAAATGAGGGTAGCCACCGAGGGTTTGGGGAGAAGGCATGAGTGGGCTCCCAAAGGAATTCATGCGGAGACAGTATAAGCAGTGAGTTGGAGGGTGGGCAGGATCAGAGAATGAAGAAGCTGGAGGACTCAGAAAAGTATGTGCCTGACCCTCCCTTTTCAGGAGATGTAGTTGTACCTGTGGCAAACTGCGGGGTCCAGGAATACAACTCGAACCCTAAAGAACACATGCCCCTCAAAGATTACATCAGCTACTGGAAAGAGTTCATCCAGAGAGACTACTCCTCTCCTCGGGGCTGTCTCTACCTCAAAGACTGGCACCTGTGCAGGTAAAGGTGTGGTGCAATGGTCACGGCACTGCTTTTTCCAGGCTTGAGTGAGTCCTGGCTGCACACAGGCGATGTCCTCTTTTCCCCAGTTAGGAATTTTAATCTGTATAAAAAAAAATCCAGCTCTGCAGCACTGTGTGGCCAAATCATGGTATGCACACAGTTGGCTGCTGTGGAGAGCGGGATTGGTGGAGGAGCAGGTGGGCTCTGGTAATTACATCTTTGTCACATTTGCTCAGCGCTTCCATCTAACTGGCAGCACCCAGCCTGCCTTCCTCTGCTCAGATGCCCCCCGGAATCAGCCTCCCTTTCCAGCCCTCTTTCTCTAGGTCCAGCCTGTTGTGCTGCCAGTCTCCTGACTGGCTGCCTGCTGAGCCCTGCACCCCACTGCTAGGCTCACTAAGGTCCAACTGTTCTTTCCAGCAGAACTGTGGCCCACCTGCTTAAAAGCTCCATCACTGCTGAGCAGCACCAACTCTCCAAAGAGAACTTTCTTTGTCTGCTCCCTTCTACACACTTCCACCTGGGAGCTCAAGCGATGCTGCTCTGAAAACATCTCACTTTCACTGTTGTGACCACTTTCTAAGGGGTCTTTTGGTTTTGTTTCCATCTCCCCTACCCAGGGGCATGCTTTTCACCAGCAGAAACCATCCTAATCAGACTCCCCTTAGCTGGCACAAAGGTGTTTAATTAATGTTGGATGAATGAGTGCACAAATTGAATTCTTGTTTGCTGATGTGGAAACTAAGGCTCACAAAGGTAAAATGAGACTACAGCTAAGGCTCATATGATTCTAAGACCACTGCTAGAATACGCGAGACACGCCAACGCCAGCCCCCACCCACAGCACCCATAGCATGTCCTCCGTGTTCCTGCCACAGCTCTTTGTATTGGGCATGGAACTTTCTGTGTAGACAGTGGTTAAGGTGTGACCAGACACTGATCCTGGCCCTCGGGCACTCATAGGCCCTGATGCTTATGCTGTGTGGATTTGAGCTTCAGATAAGCAATGGGGGTGGGGGGGGGGGTGTTTGTTTGTTTATTGTTTTTTGGTGTAAATATATCCCAAGTGTGCATGGGGCACACTTGTACTAAAAACTTCATTGTTTGTTTGAAATTAGGTTTTGACTGAGTGTTCTGGCAACAGTAAAATGAAGAGAGCAGAGCAGGCCTGAGCTAGGCAGACATGGGAGGCACTGTCTGAACAGGGTTTGTGAATGGGCAGGGGTCTGAGTGCACAAGGCATGGTGTTGGGGGAACTCCAAGTGGTTTGGTGGTACTGGGTTCTCCTCCTGGCCTCTGACCAAGTATGATGTGTGAGCCTGCCTGACATTCTCCCTTGGGCAGGTTTAACATGCTCCTGTGTTTGAGAGCCTATAGTTGGGTTGTGGGATCCACCAGTGGAGTAAGGATTTGAGAGGCTGAGGGTGAAAAGGACCTTGGTGTTCATGGCAGTCCTTGTGCCAGGGCCTGTGGCCTTGTGTCTGCTCAGCAGAGTCAAGGTCACTGGTATGGGTAAAAACACCAAAGTGACCCACAAGTTCAGAAAACAGTGTAATTCCAATGATGCATTTAGAACCCAACTCTAAAATCCACAGTCTGAAATCCTGGACCATGTATTGGAGGGCCCAGAGCACATGGGTTGCTACCTCCATGGGTGGTCTAACCCTGTCACAGCACCCCTCGGCCGTCTCATCTACTTATCACCCTGGTTCAGATATTTGGGTGAGCTCAGCTAGGGTCATCTGATGGACAGACCAGGGCTGGGTCATATGAGGTGGCCCCACTCAGCCTGGCAGTTGGTGCTGGCCCTGGAAGGCAGCTCAGGGACCCTCATATCAGTGACCATTGGGTTTGGGAGCATGGAGATGGCAACATCCTCATGCCACTTGCTCTCTGAAGGTACTCCTCTGCCGAGGGCTTATTCACCTTGCCCGTGTACTTCTCGTCCGACTGGCTCAACGAGTACTGGGACACCCTGGACGTGGACGACTACCGTTTCATCTACATGGGGCCCGCTGGCACCTGGTAACCGTGTATCCACTCCCACCCACTGCCCTGCACCTTGTCCCCGATCACTCTCCTGAGCCATCTTGGCACTCTCAGAGCCTCTGTGAGATTGCTCTTGGCCAGGCCAGGGAGTCAGCTGCCAGTCTGGCATTTCCAAGCCCATTTCCTTCTTTCGTGGCTCTGCTCAGAACCTGTGTCCCTCCTGTGGGATATTCTGAAGTGGGGAAGGTCTGGCTCACCCCTGTGGCTCACAGATAGGTGTGAGAGCTGGGGACCTTGAGCCTCTGAGTGTGGCCAGTCTATTTGGAAGAACCAAAGCCCATGCCCAGGCCATGAGACATCAACAGGGACTCTTCGCAGGTCGCCATTCCATGCCGACATTTTCCGCTCCTTCAGCTGGTCTGTCAACATCTGCGGGAGGAAAAAGTGGTTCTTCTTCCCACCAGGGCACGAAGAAGCCCTGCGGGATTGCCACGGTGGCCTGCCCTACGACGTGACCACCCCTGAGTTCCTGGATAGCCACCTGCATCCTGTGCTAGAGGTCACGCAGGAGGCAGGCGAGATGGTGTTTGTGCCCAGCGGGTGGCACCACCAAGTCCACAATCTGGTAGGGTGGGTACACCCTGCTTCACGTGCCCAAGAGGTAGTCCGGGCAGGCAGGGAGAGATGCCATAGGGTTTTACCAGGCTGGCCTTGAGCCCCTTTCAACTGGGCCTCTCAGCCTGCTCTTGGACTTTTCTTGTTGCTTCCTGAGGAGAGAGGGCTGTGGCGTTCCTACTGACTCCACAGTTGGCAGGTTGTCCCTCTGGGTGGTAAGGCAGGCCATAGTGAGGCTGGGCCCATGTGTAGGCTTGTTGACCCCACACAGCATTGCTAAGGGTTCCATCCCTCCCACATCACTTTTCTAGTCCTCACACAGTAGGGTTGTCCAGCCCCTGGGGAGCCTCACCCTGGACTAGCTATGGACTCAGATGGTCCCAGACTCGGTTCCCTCTTGCCTGCTGACACCCACTGGGAGATAGGAGGGTGAGCCTTTCTCAGCTGAGGAGGGCTGGGAGGGCCTCCGGATGGGGGAGGGGACAGTGCCCCTGTGGGCTTTTGGGGACAGCATGCAATCTGCCTCTTCCAGGAGGACACTATCTCCATCAACCATAACTGGGTCAATGGCTGTAACCTGGCCAACATGTGGCATTTCCTGCAGCAGGAGCTGTGTGCCGTGCAGCAAGAAGTCAGCGAGTGGAGGGACACCATGCCAGACTGGCACCACCACTGCCAGGTGGGGTGTTTGGCCTGGACAAGACTGGGGACAGGGAGAGGCCAAGGCGTGGGAGGTTGGCGGGAGCTCACCAGAGACAGGCTGCAGTGGGGGGAGAGGTGGCTACCTGGTTTGCTGGTAAGAGGGTCAATCCGGGCCTGAGGCAGATAACCAGGGCTCAGACCAATCCATCACTGGCTGGCCCCTAGGTATCTGTCTCCATCCTCAAAGACTGGTCCATGGCTTGGGATCCTTTGCAGCTGGGACTCTGTCCACAGTCAGAAACTTGCCTGGAGTTGCAGGTGAGCAGCAGCTCACTGGCCTCTCCTTTCTGCTCCAGGTCATCATGAAGTCCTGCTCTGGAATTAATTTTGAAGAATTTTACCAATTCCTCAAGGTCATTGCTGAAAGGAGGCTCCTCCTAGTGAAGAAGATAGGCCCTGGTGAACTGCAGTGCAGTGAGGACTCTGGGCTGGGCCTCCAGCACACCATTTTTGACATCAGCCGGATTGCTGAGGTGCTGGCATCTGTGGTGGTCAACACCGACTTCCAGAGAGTGGACACCAGCAGGTTTTTGCCGCAACCAGAGGACCTCCTACAGCAGCTGCAGGAGGCCCTGGCCACCACAGAGCCTCTTTAGTATGTGCCATGAGCGTTAGTTGGCAGCCTGACAAGGACCCTCAAGGCCCTGTGCCAGGGTCCCTTTCAGAAATAAAGCTCCATCCTCTGTGGGCTGGGACATGTAGCCTCCCAGATATGGTTCCTGCTCTTAAGGGTCTGGTACTGTCCTGGCATCCCAGACTTCAGTGCCTGTCCAGAGGGTCCAGGTTCCTTGTCCTTGGAAGGCCCAGCAGGACTGAAGACTCAGATCTGGTGAGGGGGTGGGTGAAGAGTTGGTAGCTTGGACCTGTGGCAAGGCTGTGGGTATGCTGGGGACTCAGGAGTGTGAGCAGCATGTGGCTGATTTTTCTTGGTGTCCCTCGCCTGCCCTTCGCAGAGACCAGCACCAAACTGATGGGCTTCCCATCCACAGCAGCACAGGGTAATGAACTGTCTTGCAGGCCCACTCTACAGTAGCATCACACCCTCCAGAGTCCACGCCGATTCCTCTGGAGCAAGCCCCCTGGAGTTGGGTAGAGACGGGCCCACGGCACCTCCATGCTGCAGGACCTATGTCTATCCCACATTCGAAGCACTGTTCAAATAGCTCCCTCCTTTCCTCCACTGGCCCCTGGCCCCCTTGGCAAGGTCCTGAGCCAGAGATGTCATACTGGTCTGTGCTCTAGGCCAACCCTTCAGGTATCACAGGCACTGTATTCAGGGGACACTCAGCCCTGCTGACAGTAAGTGGCAAGTCAGAACACCTGTTGCCTCTCTTTTGCTTGCTGCAGCAACACCTTCCCCTTCAGAGACCTCATTCAGGGACAGCCCTTTGCTCCCAACCAGCAGTAAGAGGATCTACCTGTAGGCCAGATGGAGCCCAGTCCTCTTCCACACCTTGCACATCCATTCTGCACCACCCACCTACTTGTTGCAATAGCCATTCTGCACACTCATTCTTTCCATCTATTTCCCAACCCTTACACATCTCTTCTGTGCCAAGCAAATCAATTATTACACACTGTTCTACATTTTAACCTCTGCATGCTTATCTGCACCATCCAATTTCTACCCCCTGCACACCTGTGTGTCACTGTGATGGTATGAATGCTCTCCAGGGAAGCGGAACCAAGCTGTATGAAAAGAGATGGGGCTGGTGAGTGTGAATCGGCAGAGAAGGCTGGAGCCCCCGAGAATAGTTGACATTATGTTCTTGGATCCAAAGGCTGGACTCCAGCAAAGTTTCTGTGTTGTAGTCTGGAGGCAAAATTGCTTCTTCATAAACCTTGGTCCTTGCTCTTAAGGCCTCAACTGATTAGACAGGGCCCACCCACATTATGGCAGCGTCATTTGCTTTACTCAGTCTGCTGAGTTAAACATGAATCTCATCTAAAAACCTTTGAGGGCGTATCCACACTGGTGTTTGACCAAGTGGTGCTGTGGCCTTGCCACTTTGGCGTATAAATGTGACCAGTGTCATCACCCTGCTTGTTTGTTTGGATTCAGCAGTCACTGCTTACTCCAGCACCCACTTCTTAACACACCCACACTGACATTCAGCAGTCTCCTTGCACAGTTACTACAGGCAATCCAATAACCCCCTTGGTGTACTTACCTGCACCCATGCTCTTCCATTTGACTCCCTCAGTACAATTCCCTGAGTGTTTTGTTTGTTTGTTTTTAATCCTTACCCGAGGATATTTTTCCATTGATTTTTAGAGAGAAATATTGATGTGAGAGAAATACATCGATTGGTTACCTCCTGCATGAGTCCCGACCAGGGCCTGGGCTGGGGAGAAGCCTGCAACCAAGTTATGTCCTTTTGACCAGATTCGAACCTGGGGCCCTTCGATCTGCAGGCCGACACTCTATCCACTGAGCCAAACCAGCTAGGGCTCCTGGATGTTTTTCAACCACTGGTTTGCCATAGTGTGTGACTAAACTATTTCATATCGCTGTGTAATTCTGCAACCACCCATTGCACACTTGTTGTATACCAACCAACTTCCACTGTTTGCATGCCCTCTCTACTATTTAATAACTGCACACTGTGTAATTCAAGAGCCACGGTCTCATTCTCCATTCAACCTCACACTTTGTACACCCAGTGTTTGCCATTCACAGTCAACTTTTCCCCACCATGTGCAGCTCAACAACCAATCTGTGTGCATGCATCTCACTCCGTCCAACTTTTCCTCCAGCACACCTTCTGTGGCATTTAACAACTGCTTTTCTAATGCTCACAACTCGCTTTTCACAGCCACCGTGTGCTGTTAAACAGTATCTTGTTGCACACTCCCTGTGCAAGAGCCACTCTGAACACTTTTTGGTTACCAACCGCTATTCACCATTCTGCTCTTTCCAGCTCCCATACTGCACCACTGTGAACCAGTGCTTGCACATTCACTGCAAGTCAACAACTACTGATGCATGTCAATTCAGTCTTTCCTTGCACATTAGCCCTACACTATTCGAGTTCCACTAAGCCATCAATAATCACCTCACAATCACTGGTTGAACAGTCACTTGCACCATTTTGCTCTCTACTATGTCTACTTGCACAGTCACTGGGCCCTGCACAGGGGATAATTGTAGCCATCATGGGGGAAGGGATAACTCAACTGCCCCACATTTCACCCTGCTCCTGCCTTTACATGCTGTATATTCTGGAGCTCTTCAAATAAGTGATAGACTGGAGGTTGTGTCTGTCCAAGAAGCTCCCTGCTGAGTCTGCTGTTAGCCCTTAAGCCCTGATCCTGGGGAAAGCCCCAGAGAGTGCTCATGTGACCTCAAGATAGGTGTCTTTCCCTAGGGTTGGAAGCACTGCAGTATTCAATTGGTAATGACGTGTTCCTGCTGCTTGTGACATCAGTCCTGCTTGCACTCCCCACTGCTCACCAGGCTACATCTATCAGCCCACCCCACTGCAAAGGTTACACCCCCATGACAAAACCGAAGCACATTCCTCAGGGCGAGCAGGAAGGGAGTGAACACTGTACCTGAATTTTGAGGGGGTGGGCGGCTAGGGGCTCTCTCCCAGGAAGATTCAAATCTAGGTGAAAGGCCAACTGCAGGGCCCTTGGGACAGGATGGAGTCCTGCCTGCCCTCATTTTCTTGGCTAATCTTCCTCTGGCCTTTTCCTTTCTACATTGTATGTTTTAATCTATTTTACAATTTTTCCCATTTAGTGTTGATGAATTCCAGTTTGACCTTAAAAACTACAGTTCCCCAATTGGCAGTCAAGATACCTCAGCAAGGGAAGCAGAAAGTGTTCCTTTTTCCTCAAAGTGTAGAAAGGCAGCCACTGTCCTGGGGCAGGAAGTGGCCCTGACAAGTGCTATTTTTAAAGACACCCAATTTCAGGGGCTGTAGCTCTGCCTGTGTAAGTACCTTCAACCTCTAATCCCAGGAATTCTGAGGGGCTGTCTCTGCTCCTGGCCCAGGTTCACAACACTGGAATGAACCTGTCCTCTGAGGAAGTGGGACTTGGGCATGTGCCTCAGGTCCAGGGAGGGAGCTGGCCCTTCTCCCATCTAAAATAAACGAATGGTTCTGCAAAACTTACAAGGAATGAGTCTGATTTAACAGGAAATGAAGAGCAAAACCACAACTTCCAGGCTATAGTAGAAACATCCTAATATGTAAAAACCCTGGGTCCATCATGACCAGAGGCTCAACCAACTGGAAGTCAGTCCTGCAGTCAGCACTGGGTTGCCATGGCGACCCAGCACTGACTGCTGAGGGGTGTGCAAATCAGGCCTGGAGAGAGGCTTGAAGAGAGAAGCAGGGTCTAATCCGTAGCCTCTGTGGCAGCTGTTGATCAGCACTTGCCTCTTTCTCTCCAGCAGCTGCGCCTCCATTTCTCTCCAGGCCTCCACTAGGGCTGCTGATCAGCCCCACCTTTCTGATCAGGCCCCATTGATAGGCCCAGAGACGCTGACTGGCATAGACACCGACCAATCAGAACCAAATCTGGGTGACGTGTAAGGAGCCAATGGCTGCCTAGGAGGCGGAGCTTTTGACGCTGACTGGCATAGAAACTGACCAATTAGAACCAAATTGGCCAGCAGAGGCGGGCCATTGGGAGTGAGATCAGGCCAGCAGGGGAGGGCAGTTGGTGGGTGGGGGGCGACCAGGCTTGCAGGGGAGGGTAGTTGGGGGTGAGATCAGGCCAGCAGGAGAGGGCAGTTTGGGGCTACCAGGCCGGCAGGGGAGGACAGTTGGAGGTGATCAGGCTGGCAAGGGAGCAGTTAGGTGTTAATCAGGCCATCAGGGGAGCGGTTAGGGGGGAATCAGGCTGACAGGCAGAAGCGGTTTAGGGGCAGGCAGGCAGGCAAGCGGTTAGGAGCCAGCAGTCCCGGATTGTGAGGGATGTCTGACTGCCAGTTTAGGCCCGATCCCAAGGGATCTAAATTGGCAGTCAGACATCCCCGAGGGGTCCCAGATTGGAGGGTGCAGGCTGGGCAAGGGACAACCCCCCCCCCAAGTGCCCTAATTTTGTGCACTGGACCTCTAGTACTTCAATATAATACTCAAGTGTAGCTTTCACTTTTCACAACAAATATTGTAATAAGATTTTTTTTTACCTTTTATACAAAAATACAATCATACCTCCTCTGAAATCTTCCCTTCCCACTGACCCCACCTCCTGTAGTCTCAAAATCCTTTGTGTCTGGCACTTGCAGGGGAGCCAGAGAACATAAGTGGGACTTAGCTGTCTCCTGTTCACCTGGTGAAGAGCCACTTATGTGATGGGTGGGTCTCTCCCAGAGGACGGGTAGGCAAGACTTGATGATGGGATCTTTGCAATTCCATGTGCTGACAAAGGCTAGAGAGGTGAGAGGCTGGGCCAGGAACCTGGGACGTTCACAGGCAGGTAATGTAGACATGAGAACTGCAGTCTTCAGACCTAGTGGGTGCTCTGACTGCCTATGGGCCTAGGTGACAGGAACCCACCTGTACCTGCAAAGGGACAGCTAGTCCTCTGGTCCCCAGAGAGCAATAGGCACCCAAAGCAGCAAATGAGCCCTAGGAATCCAGGTCAGCCTGTAAACAGTCTGACGTCATACACAGCCAGAACAGAGGTCTAATGGTGAGACGAGCCTGGAAGTGGCCTGGGCTGGCAGGTTGGGAGGGAGGTGCCTGGCTGGCTAGGGCCACTTCTGTCTAGCTACCTGATGAGCCACACCCTATAGAAGTGGTCCTGAGGCTGGCAATTGCCAAGAGTCAGAAGATGCCCATTGTGAACTAAAAAAGTAAAGCTAAAAAATATTAGAACAGAAGGGGAATAATAGAGAACAGAGAAAAAAATAAAGCAAAAGTTGTTCTTCTGAAAATGATAATAACTAAAGCCAGAGCTGGGTCTCATCCTACCTCTGGATCTGGTGCTGGAGCTGACTAGAGCCCAGGAGTGCATGCTGAAGCAGGCCCTAGCTGTGGATCTGGTGATGGAGCTCTGGAGTTGCTGCTAGAGCTGGCTGGTGCTACAGCTGGCTTGGGAGGTAGTGATAGGGCTGTCTCTATCTTGGGTTGTTTGTAGACCTGGTGCTGGACCTAATTCTGGTGCAGGGGCTAGAATTGGTACTGAGACTAGTTCTAGTTCAGGATTTGGCACTGGCTCTAGCTCTGTAGCTCATGCCAGAGCCTCCTGATGCAGAAGCTGGCACTGGTGTGGACTCCAGCTTGGAACTAGTGTCAGAATTGGTGTTGGATTTGATTCTAGCTCAGAATTGGTGCTGACTCTGGCTTTGGAATTAGTTTTAGAGATGATTCTAGATCTATAGCTGGAGCTGACATAGGAGTTGGTGATATAGCAGTCTCTGTCTCTAGAGTTGGTGCCAGAGCTGACTCTTACTCGGGAGCTGATGCAACAGCTGGTGCTGAAGTTGGCCCTAACTCTGGTGTTCACTTCAGCTCTGGCAAAAATGGTGAGGCTGGCTCTAGCTCCAGAGATGGTGCTAGAGCTGCTTTAAATATGGCACTGGAGCTGGCTTTAGCATTGAAGCTGGTGCTGAAGCTGGCTTTGGCTTTAGAATTTGTGCTGACGCTAGAGCTGACTCTACCTCTGAAGCTGTACTAGAGCTGATGCTCATGCTAGCACTGGTGCTAGAAGTGGCTAGTTCTAGAATTGTTGGCAGAGTTGGTGCTGGAGCTGGTTTCACCTATGCTAGAACTTGCTGTAACTCTGGAATGGGTACTGTCTCTAAATCTGGAAGTGGTACTAGAGCCAGATTTGGCTCTGGTCGAGCTGGTGCTATATTTCTAGCTCTGGGGCTGATGATGGCTCTAACACTTGAGCTGTTGTTGAGCTGGCAATGCAGCTGGCACTAGCTCTGGAGCTTCAGGTAGAGGAATGTTCACCAACGTGATCATCTTTCCATGCAACGTTTAAAAGACATAAAACACCCTCTCGCCTTGAAGAGAAACCCCAGTGCCACATCCAAGTAAGTATTCCCAGGCTGAAGTCCACCACTGTAACCCTAGTCATGCACAATTCCCTTGGGTGTTAATAGTGAGACCAGGAGACAGACCTGGTGCAGGACTCCTGTCCCTAGAATCAAAGATGCAGCCACAGATATCAGGAGAAAGCATCACTCCTTAGTGATTTGATGGAATGTGACCCTGGAATCTCAGCAGAAAGCCTTTGAAGGAATAGCCTGGAGAGTTCCCTGCCCGTCCTGGGACTTCCTTTATTTGCTGATATTGGGGGTGGTTTATTCTGGCCAGACAATGGTTCAGCAGCAGGACATACTGATCCAGTCAGATCATCCACAGATAACCCAGCACCCATTTCTCACAGGTTTCAAAGTCCATGAGCACCTTGTTTCCACACCCTCCTCACACGCACTGTTACTCAACCCTAAATGATGCCTCCTCCTAATATAACCTAACACCCACTTGGTTACCCATATCCCATTGACAGAGACTTTTCCCTTGGTTGGTCACTATGTGAGTGATGCTTCCCAGAGGAAACAGATTGCTCTTTCAATGGTTTATCCACATGAAAAGCCACCAAGGAAGTTAACTCTTATCGGGTCTGAGGACTCTGCAGAGATTCTGAGGTACCAGAAGTGTGACACTAGTTCTATCCCTACAAAGCCTCAACCCTACCCTCGCCATTACCGCAACCCCTCTCCCTAACCCTTAACCCTATCCCTAGACCTAACTTTAGCCCTAACATTAACCCTTGCACTCACCCTCACCCTACCACTAATCTTAACCTCTTATCCTCACCATCACTCTAACCCCCAAATTCTCACCTTAAAACTAATCCTAACTTAAAATCTAACCATAACCATAACCCTAAACCTAACTCTAAGCCTAAATCTATCCTAACAATAATCCATAAACCTAATTTAAACCTAACCCTCTATCCCTAACCCCCTGACCATTTACCCTTAACCCTAAACCTAACTCCCTAACCATAATCCTTTAACCTTGACCCTGGCTCTTAATTTTAACCCTAATCTATAAACCCAAGTCTAAGCTCAAACCCCTAGCCCTAACCCCTATTTATACTTTCTGCACACTCCCCTGCCTAACCCCCTCCCTCCACACACAGAGAAATACTTTCTGTTTGGAACAATGCCTGGGTTTGGGGACTGCAAAGGAACAGTCAGCTGGAGTTGAGAAGAGGATCAAGAAAGTAGTTGGGCCCTGGCCAATGTGGCTCAGTTGGTTGGGCATCATCCCATGCACCAAAGGGTTGCTGGTTTGATTCCCTGTCAGGGCACATGCCTAGGGATTGCGGGCTCAATCCCTGATAGTGTGTATGCAGGAGGCAGCTGACCTATGTTCTGCTCTCCCATTGATGTTTCTTTCTCTCTCTCTCCCTTCCGCTCTAAAAAAAAATCAATTAAAAAAACAGTGGTTGGAAGCAGCTTTGTCATGGAGCAGGGCTGCCTAGTCTCCCAGCAGCACACTTACAGCCCCATATTTGGGAGAGGAAGAGATGCCAGTCTGACAGGCAGGGGAGTCCCCAAGTCTCTCAGGGGCCTTCTGGCTGGGGCCATCTGCAGAGTAACCTGGAGAGGACGGGTCTAGGGTCCTGTGTCTACCTCTGGAACCTGGAACAAGGATGAGCAGCCCCACTAAGTGTGGTGGAGCTACAGGGAAGGAGGCCTCAGGAGCACAGAGTGGCGACCCTAGGTTTCCGCATGGTTGGAGAAGTGTTTGATGGACTCGGTCCTTCACTGATGGTCCACTGTGCCTGAGCTCCCTGGTGGACCTCCAAGCTGAGAGCAGTTCGCGGACTTGGGGGATTGAGGACCTGGTATAGTATAGAATGTGGCTGAGCATGGACCACGAGTCTAGTCGGAGTCCAGGACACAACCATCCTTGTTGGAGCCTCGGGTCCTCATTTGGAAGTGGGATCAGGGTCTTTGTCTAGGCCTAGTGAAGGAACTGGACACCTAGGGCCAGCAGAGGAAGAATTGAAGTTCCTTTCATTATCCCAGGAGGCTCCCACCACATGGACCGATATGAGGCACAGGGTGTGATTCTAAGTTTAACAGGAGGCCACTGGAAGGTTTTATGATGTGGATAACAATGTCCGAATTTCCTTTCCTTTTAATCCCTTAAAGATGTGGCTGAGATCAAGCTGGGCAGTGACTTCCTAAGTTCACATGGCTGGAACCCAGGCCTGTTTTGAGTGGTGTTTCATGCTGTGTCCCACTCAATCTTGTAATTCTTCCACCTCTATGCTTATGCATCAGTTTTCTGTGACACCACCCCATGGAGTTATAGGTATTATCTAAACCTAATGATATCCCTAGAAAATGGTGTCTAGCATCAACCTCATTGTGCAGGTTGGGAGAATGGGGAGGCCCTGAGAGGCATAAAGGCTTTTCCAGGACACAGAATTTGTAAGAAAAAAGGAGGTATAAACTTGGCTCTTTACTCAAAGCTGGGAACCTGGTACATTCACAAGAATGGATGGGGTGGGCTGTGTTGGATATTCATGTTCAATTTTGAAGATGACATCATCAAGGAGGGTGAGCTTTTAACATCCCAGAGATGCTTTGGCTGAGTCTGATTGGAGAAAGGAGCCTAGGGAATGGAACCTCAAAGAAGTGACCTCACATCCTTAGTGATACTGTTAACTAGACACCACCATCTAGAGACCACCTCCTGTCCAACTCACTTGACCAGACGTCAACCAGAGCAGGATGTTTTCTCTTGACTTTCCAAGTCTCTGGCTGAGGAAAGCCCAGAGTGAGAGATGTTTCTGTTGCTGTAGACATTGCCTGATCCCTCACCTCCAATGCCTCTGGCCATTTGGCTCAAGGCAACCTAAGGTAACACAGTCCAAAGTAGGGGAATCCAGGCCAGGCAACAACTGTGATTCCACCTGGGCAGCCGCTCACCCCTTTCCCCTCATTTATGTGTGTTGGAGGGTGATAAGGGAAATATTGGGGTGAGGGGTGCTCATCCTGGACAGAAGCAGGTTATTAGGTATTGGATGCCTGTCAGTTCTGTTATGTTTCTACCCATACGACTGTCAGCTGATTTCTCAACAGAAACTGTGCAGGCCAGAAGGTAGTGGCAAAAAATATTCAAAGTGATGAATAGCAAGAACCTACAAGCAAGATTATTTTACCCAGCAAAGCTAACATTCAGAATTGAAGGTCAGAGAAAGAGCTTCACAGATAAGAAAAAGCTAAAGGAGTCCATCACCACCAAACCAATATTATATGAAATGTTGAAAGGCATCCTTTAAGATGAGGAAGAAGAAGAAAAAGGTAAAGATACAAATTACGAACAACAAATACACATCTATCAACAAGTGAATCTGAAAATCAAGTGAATAAATAATCTGATGAACAGAATAAACTGGTGAATATAATGGAATAAGGGGCATAGAAAGGGAGTGGACTGACTATTCTCAGGGGGGAAAGGGGTGTGCAGGGTGCGGGAAGAGACTGGACAAAAATCGTACACCTTGGATGAGGACAGTGGGGTGCGGGTAAGGGCAGAGGGTGGGGTGGGAACTGGTGGAGGGGAGCTATGCGGGGGGGAAAAGAGGAACAACTGTAATAATCTGAAAAAGAAAGATTTAATTTAAAAAAATAAGGAAAGCTCTTATTTCAGTAATATGATAACTAATAAAAATGCAGAAAACATGACAGAATTAGAGAATTACCATTTTGCAACCATCCTATCTAATAATAGACAACCATGGTAATTGATTATACCTTTGCTATGGCTCCCATTGGCTAATCAGTGAGATATGCAAATTAACCACCAACAAAGATGGCGGTTAATTTGCATACCTAGGCACGAAGAGGCAGAGCGAAGACTGAAGGCAGCTCTGGCTGGAGCAGCAAAGGCTTGAAGGCAGCTCCAGCCAGAGCAAAGGCCTGAGTCACGGGTGCCAGAAGAAAACTGGTGCCGGCAGCCAGAGGAAGGGAAGATCTATTGCATGAATCTTTGTGCAACAGGCCTCTACTTAAAGTAATAATTGATTCAGGCATGAATTATTAAAGGGTAGAAAAACTAGCAAATGAAAGTTCAAAGAAAAAATATATGGCTTCAAAATATTGCCCCACTAATCAGTTATCTACACTAATAAAAGAGAAACATGGTAATTGGCATATGACCGCTACCCTTCCCATTGGCTAATCAGCGAGATATGCAAATTAACTGACAGCCAAGATGGCGGCTGGCAGCCAGGCAGCTTGAAACTAACATGAGGCTTGCTTGCTTCAGTGACGGAGGACTCCAACGTTCCCCGCCTGCCATTGCCGGCCTCTGAGCCTGCAGTTTAAGAAACTATGTAACAAACATAGAAGCTAAACAAAACCCCAGAAACCTGCTTTAGTCTGTGGGAATCGCAACATTGTAAGCAAAGGCCAGAAACCTACTTTCAGCTGCAGAGGCCTAAGAGCTAGAGCCAAGCCTCAAAGCTAAAGCTGGCTCAGAATAAAAAAAGAAAAGAAAAAAGGAGCGGTTGAGAGCTTCAGTCACCCCCAGCCTGAAAACAGCCCTCAGCCCCTCACTCAGACTGGCCAGGCACCCCAGTGGGGATCCCCACCCTGAAGGGTGTGTGACCAGCTACAAACAGCCCTCATCCCTTCACCCAGGCTGGCCAGGCACCCCAGTGGGGATCCCCACCCTGATCCAGGACACCCTTCAGGGCAAATCAGTCAGCCCCCACCCATGCACCAGGTCTCTATCCTAGATAGTAAAAGGGTAATATGCCTCCCAGCACCGGGATCAGCGGAGCCGAGAGGCCTCCTGGCACCGGGATCAGCGTGACAGGGGACAGTGCCCAAACCCCCTGATCACCCTGCGGCTCTGTGTGTGACAGGGGAAGGTGCCCCAACCTCCTGATCAGCCCTGCTCTGTGCCTGATATGGGGGAGCTCCCCAACCTCTGATCGCCCTGCAGCTCTGTGTGTGACAGGGTGAGGCGCCCCAACCCCCCCGCCCCCCCCACGGGCCCTGCTCTGTGTGTGATGGGGTAGAGCCATAACCTCCCCATCAGCCCTTCCCTGAGTGTGACAGTGGCGGTTCCCCAACCCCCGATCGGCCCTGCTCTGTGGGTGATAGAGGGCGGCACCCCAACCCCCTGATCCGCCCTCCTCTGTGTGACAGGGGGCAGTGCCCCAACTCCCCTATTGGCCCTACTCTGTGACGGGGGGGGAGCTCCTCAACCCCCTGATGGGCCCTGCTCTGTGCATGACAGGAGGGAGCTCCCCAACCCCCCTGATCGACCCTGCTCTGTGCGTGACAGGGGGGAGCTCCCCAACCCCCTGATCGACCCTGCTCTGTGCGTGACAGAGTAAGGAGCCCCAACCCCTCTGATTGGCCCTGCTCTATGCATGATAGGGGGTGGCTCCGCAACCTCCCCATGGACCCTGCCTTGAGTGTGACAGGGGGCAGTGCCCCAACCCCCCAATCGGCCCTGCTCTGAGCCCGACCAGGGGCTGCACCTAGGAATTGGGCCTGCCCTCTGCCACCCGGGAGCAGGCCTAAGCCAGCAGGGCGTTATCTCCCGACGGGTCCCAGACTGCGAGAGGGCACAGGCCGGGCTGAGGGACCCCCCTTCCCCCCGAGTGCACAAATTTTTGTGCACCGGGTCTCTAGTCCTATATAATAATAATAAAAGGATAATATGCAAGTTGACTGAACAGCAGAATGACCGGTTGCTATGATGTGAACTGGCCACCAGGGGGCAGACACTCAATGCAGGAGCTGCTCCCTGGTGGTCAGTGCACTTCCATATGGAGAGTGCCACTCAGCCAGAAGCTGGCTCATGGCTGGCCAGCGTAGAGGTAGTGGCAGCACTAAGAATGTCCAACTAATGGTTTAGGCCCAATCCCTTGGGGGCCTCAGCCTTTAGTCAGACATCCCCTGAGGACTCCCTGGCTGCCAGAAGGATGTCTGACTGCAAGCTTAGGCCTGATCCCCCAGGGAGTGGGCCTAAGTTGACAGGTGGACATCCCCCAAGGGGTCCTGGACTGCAAATGGGCACAGGCCGGGCTGAGGGACCCCCCCCCCCCCAGTGCATAAATTTTTGTGCACCGGGCCTCTAGTCTATCTATATATATAAAAGGCTAATATGATAAGTGTCCACCCATCCAACTGGTTGCTATGACCTTCACTGAACACCAGGGGCAGGCGCTCAATCTAGACGTTCAGTGTAGGAGCTGACAAGCTGCAGTGGTTTGGCAGCGGCGGTTCTCGCGTGACACACCCTGGAAACCAGAGAAGAGGGAGCCCGATTCCTTGTGGGGCTGCGCAATTGCACCTTTGGCCATGGGTTATGTTGTTGCTGGGGCACTGTCGCCCTGAATTTGGTTTACAGCACACTTGCATTTGCATTCTACACCTTGTACGACAGCAACTTTGCAGGGTGCCCTTTCCCACTCCAGGACTCCTGGGGGGATGTTGGAGAGCTGATTTCAGTCCTATCCTCACAGGCCAGGCCAGGAGACCCCACCTGCCGGAGGGATGCAGCTCAGCCCGCAGACCCCCTTCGAGCAACAGCACCACCACAGGTGCAGCCGGCTGGGGAGGGACCATGGGAGGTTGGCTCCAGGGCGTGATTGGCCCATCTCACCCAGTCCCGCCCCGCCAGCCATCTTCTAATTAATTTCCTTTCAATGTGCACAAATATGTGCACTGGGTCACTACTTAATTATAAAGAAAGGGACAGTAAATTTATAGTGGGTAAACCTGGTACCATGTTAACTAAGTAGTCAAAGTTAACATTACCAATAATAGAACAAACAATCATTGATATGATGCATTAAGGAAGGGTAAACACTTCACTGAGTTGGTATTCTTGCTAAAAAAAAAAATCTATTCATGAGGAAACAGACAAACCCAAACTGAGGATATTGTACAAAATAATGTTTGCTTTTTAATGACAAACTTACTCAAATTGAGGGTTGCATCAAAAGTTGCATTATCAAAGACACCACTAGATGTCACTGTGGTTTTACCAGTTGCACAAGTTTTATTTGTTTTAGTAAAGAATATCAAATCCCTTTGTGGTTTGGCTCTTAACTTGGATACCTTTGAAGACAGATACATTTAGCCAAGGCCAATATATAGCTTCTTAGAAGCCTACAAGTTAAATAAGGGTAAAAGCATTGGAAGAAGAGGCATCCAGCTTACATTAACACCTGTCTCTGGCATCACAAATTGACCTTTGCTCATCATTTCTTCCCTGTCGCTGGGCCTCGTTCTCTTCATTTGTAAAATGAACAGATTTTACAAATCTGTTCATCAGCTCTGACAGTATATGATTTTTAACGTGACATTTTCTTTCTTTTTCTATTATTAATTCTTTATTGTTCAAATTATTGCAGTTATTCCCCTTTTTTCCCCAATAGACCCCTCCACCCAGTTCCCACCCCATCCTCTTCCGTTACCCTCCACCCCTCACTGTCCTCATCCATCAGTGTACCATTTTTTGTCCAGCCTCTTCCCACACCCACCACACCCCTTTTCTGCAGAGAATTGTCAGTCCACTCCCTTTCTATGCCCCTGATTCTATTATAATCACCAGTTTATTCTGTTCATCAGATTTTTTTCACTTGATTTTTAGATTCACTTGTTGATAGATGTGTATTTGTTGTTCATAATTTGTATCTGTACCTTTTTCTTCTTCTTCCTCTTCTTAAAGGATACCTTGCAGCATTTCATATAATATTGGTTTGGTAGTGATGAACTCCTTTAGCTTTTTCTTATCTGTGAAGATCTCTATCTGACCTTCAATTCTGAATGATAGTTTTGCTGGGTAAAGTAATCTTGGTTGTAGGTTCTTGGTATTCATCACTTTGAATATTTCTTGCCACTCCCTTCTGGCCTGCATAGTTTCTGTTGAGAAATCAGCTGACAGTCGTATGGGTACTCCCTTGTAGGTAACTGACTGTTTTTCTCTTGCTGCTTTTAAGATTCTCTCTTTGTCTTTTGCTCTTGGAATTTTAATTATGATGTGTCTTGGTGTGGTCCTCTTTGGATTCCTTTTGTTTGGGGTTCTCTGTGCTTCCTGGACTTGGAAGTCTATTTCTTTCAACAGGTAGGGGACATTTTCTGTCATTATTTCTTCAATTAGGTTTTCAGTTTCTTGCTCTCTCTCTTCTTCTGGCACTCCTATAATTCAATGTGCACAAATATGTGCACTGGGTCACTACTTAATTATAAAGAAAGGGTATGCTTGAAGCTCAGAGGCTCCTTACACTATCTTCATAATTTTGGATTCTTTTTTCTTTTTGCTTTTCCGATTGGATGTTTTTTACTTCTTTGTATTTCAAATCTTTGACTTGACTCTTGCGATCCTCTAGTCTGCTGTTGAAACTCTGTATAATATTCTTTATTTCAGTCAGTGTATGCTTAATTTCTAGTTGGTCCTTTTCCACAACATGGAGGGTCTCACTAAATTTGCCAGCGGTTTCTAGAAAATTCTTGAAAAACCTTAAAAGTGTGGTTTTGAACTCTATATCCAGTAGTTTGATTTCCTCCATTTCTGTCATTTGTGACCTGTTTCTTTGTCTCTGCATTTTGGCTGCTTCCCTGTGTGGATACAGTGGCTTTCTGTGCTAGGTATCCTATAGGGCCCAGTGGCTCAGCCTCCCCAATTACCTGAGGTGGACACTCTTGGTGCACCCCTTTGTAGGCTGTGTGCACAGTCTTGTTGTAGTTAAGCCTTGATTGTTGTTGGTATCACTAGGAGGACTTGACCTCCAGGCTAATTGGCTGTGAGAATCAGCTGTGTCTGCAGTGGGAGAACTTCTGTGCTGGAGACACCCTTAGGGGGCAAGACTTGCTTCAGTGGGGATTTGGTGCTCACTGAGTCTGCCCCCTGAGTGTGTCCCTTATGGATCTGAGGAGTTGTAATCTGGATGGTCCCACTCTGACCACTGGGTACACTGGCTCTTGGATCTCTAAGGAGGTGCTAATTTAGCCTCTGTGTCATGCTACACAGCAGGAGCTACAGAGAGATCTGCAGATTCGTCTTCTTTTTTGGGGGTTTGGGGGTGCACAGATGAGGCCCAGCTGTGAAGGAATGCGAGCTCCTATGGGGCCTTGGGCCTTCTTTTGAATGTTCTGGGTCTCTCTGACCCAGCTGCAGTTTGTTAGGTAATTTTAGATTGCAAAGGGCCATGCCATTCATATGCAAAAGCCTCAGCACACAGCTTGGGTGGGGCAGGGTCTCAGGAAATCAACAGTGCGGAGCAAAAAGCTATGGCTGATGCTCAGCGCTTCCCTAAGAGGCCCCGGGTCTCAGTGTCCCACAGTAATCACTGCAAGCACCTCTGAGAGAAAGCCACCCTCGAGTTCCAACTGATGCTAGACAGTCCAGTTTCTTCCCATATGAGTCTGGATCCCCAGAGACTTGCCCGGAACTGGAGTTCAGAGCAGTTGGGAGCTTATGTCTCCCTCCAGATCGAAAAAACAACCACCGTGTCCTCAGTTGCCAGCCCTTTCCACATGTGCCTCTGTACCTCTGCACTTTACTTCCACACCTCTGAGTCTCAGTGTGCTTTTCTCTTTCCTTCTAGTTGTAGAATTTCTATTCAGCCAGCCTTCCTGTGGTTCTGGATGATGTCTGTTTTGTCTTTTAATTGTAGGTTTAAAGTGGTTGTGCGAGGCAGCAATTTCAGGTGTTTACCATTGCCGCCATCTTGGTTTCCCCTCACCTAATGTGACATTTTCTCAACTGATATCATTTTAATGCCTTTCAGAAGAATTTTGCCCAACCACGTTGGATCCACTATTAGTTTTCTTTGCCTTTTTTCAGCCACTACTCTACCTAGTGTTGATCTTTAATTTGACTCAGCTTTAAAAAATGTAAATAAAGAAAAAAAGTTGACTCAGTTTTTAAAAATGTAAATAAAGAAAAAAAAACTATAGATAAATAAAAAATGGAAACCAATTCACTTACCATAAAGAGAAGGAAAGTACAAAAATAAATAGAATAGTTCCAGCTTGTTTGGCTCAGTGGATAGAGCATCCGTTGGTGGACAGAAGGGTCACAGGTTTAATTCCGATTCAGGTCAAGGGTGCATGCTGGAGCCAACCAATCAATGTGTCTCTCTCACATCGATTTTTCTCTCTGACTCTACCTCTCCCTCCCACTCTCTAAAAATTAATGTAACCCTAACCGGTTTGACTCAGTGGATAGAGCATCTGCCTGGGAACTAAAAGGTCCCAGGTTCAGTTTCGGTCAAGGGCATTTTGGTTGTGGGCACATCCCCAGTAGGAGGTGTGCAGGAAGCAGCTGATCGATGTTTCTCTCTCATCGATGTTTCTAACTCTCTATCTCGCTACCTTCTTCTCTGTAAAAAATCAAGAAAATATATTTAAAAATAAATAAATAAGTAAAAATCAATGGAAAAGCATCCTTAGGTGAGGAAAGAAAGAAAGAAAGAAAGAAAGAAAGAAAGAAAGAAAGAAAGAAAGAAAGAAAGAAAGAAAGAAAGAAAGAAAAATAGAAATAGAATAAAAATAACATAATGCAATTAAATTGGAGCTAGATGGGAGAAACCATGATGGCGGCATAGGTAAACACTGGAAATTGCTGCCTCGCACAACCACTTCAAAAATACAACTAAAAGATAAAACAGACATCATCCAGATCCACAGGAAGGCTGCCTGATTGGAAATTCTACAACTAGAAGGAAAGAGAAAAGCATACCGAGCCTCAGAGGAGATGTGATGTGAAAGTAAAGTGCAGAGGTACGGAGGCACACGGGGAAAGGCCTGGTGGCTGAGGACACGGTTGTCATTCTCAATCGGGAGGGAGTCTCAAGCTCCCGACTGCTCTGAACTCCACTTCCAGGCAAGTCTCTGGGGTCCCAGATTCATACGGGGAGAGGCTAGACTGTCTGGCATTGGTCGGACCTCGAGGGCAGCTTTCTCTCAGAGGTGCTTGCACTGATTACCGGGACACTGAGAAGCCAGGCCTCTTAGGGCAGGACTGAGGATCTGCCTTAGCTGCTTGCTCTGCCCTGTTGATCCCCTGGGACCCCGCCCCGCCCAAGCTGTGCTCCAACTTTTGCATATGAAGGGCCTGGCCCTTAGCAATCTGAAAATTACCTAACCAACTGCAGCTGGCCCAAGGCCTCAAAGCAGCTTGCATTCCTTCACAGCTGGGCTCCTGCTGGGTAGCCTCATGCAGAGATTAGATTAGCACCTCCTTAGTGATCCAAGAGCCAGTGTACCCAGTGGTCAGAGTGGGACCATCCAGATTACAACTCCTCAGATCCATAAGGGACACACTCAGGGGTCAGACTCAGTGAGCACCAAATCCCCACTGAAGCAAGTCTTGCTCCCTAAGGGTGTCTTCAGCACAGAAGTTCTCCCACCATAGACACAGCTGATACAGCCAATTGGCCTGGAGGTCAAGTACTCCCAGTGATACCAACAACAATCTAGGCTTAACTACAAGAAGACTGTGCACAAAACCCACAAAAGGGTGCACCAAGATTGTCCACCTCAGGTAATTGGGGAGGCTGAGCCACTGGGCCCTTTAGGACACTTAGCATAGAAAGCCACTCTATCAACACAGGAGACAAAAAAAATGCAGAGACAAAGAAACAGGTCACAAATGAGAAATGGAGGAAAGCAAACTACTGGATATAGAGTTCAAAACCACACTTTTAAGGTTTTTCAAGAATTTTCTAGAAACCACTGATAAACTTAGTGAGACACTCAAGAAATCTAGTGAGACCGCCGATAAATTTAGCGAGATCCTCAACAAGTCTAGGGAGACCCTCCAGGTTGTGGAAAAGGACCAACTAGAAATTATGCATACACTGACTGAAATAAAAAATATTATACAGAATTCCAATAGCAGACTAGAGGATCGCAAGAATCAAGTCAAAGATCTGAAATAGGAAGAAGCAAAAAACACCCAACCAGAAAAGAAAAAAGAATCCAAAAATATGAAGATAGTGTAAGGAGCCACTGGGACAACTTCAAGTGCACCAACATTTGAATTATAGGGGTGCCAGAAGAAGAGAGAGAGCAAGATATTGAAAACCCAATTGAAGAAATAATGACAGAAAACTTTCCCCACCTGGTGAAAGAAATAGACTTACAAGTCCAGGAAGCACAGAGAACCCCAAACAAAAGGAATCCAAAGAGGACCACACCAAGACACATCATAATTAAAATTCCAAGAACAAAAGACAAAGAGAGAATCTTAAAAGCAGCAAGAGAAAAACAGTCAGTTACCTACAAGGGAGTACCCATACGACTGTCAGTTGATTTCTCAACAGAAACTATGCGGACCAGAAGGGAGTGGCAAGAAATATTCAAAGTGATGAATACCAAGAACCTACAACCAAGATTACTTTATCCAGCAAAGCTATCATTCAGAATTGAAGGTCAGATAGAGATCTTCACAGATAAGAAAAAGCTAAAGGAGTTCATCACCACCAAAGCAATATTATATGAAATGCTGAAAGGTATCCTTTAAGAAGAGGAAGAAGAAAATGGTACAGATTCAAAATATGAACAACAAATACACATCTATCAACAAGTGAATCTAAAAATCAAGTGAATAAAAAACCTGATGAACAGAATAAACTGGTGATTATAATAGAATCATGGGTATAGAAAGGCAATGGACTGACTATTCTGCAGGGGGGAAGGCATGTGGGGGATGCGGGAAGAGACTGGACAAAAATCGTACACCTATGGATGAGGACAGTTGGGGGGGGAGGTAAGGGCAGAAGGTGGGGTGGGAACTGGGTGAAGGTGAGCTATTAGGGGAAAAAAGAGGAACAACTGTAATAATCTGAACAATAAAGATTTAATTAAAAAAAATAAATTGGAGCTAGATGCTATTGTCTGCCAAAGGCGCAGAGCCTGTTTAGTTTTGTTTGTTTTTTATTTTTTGTTTTTTCTTTTTAAAGCGAGAGTTAAAGAGTAGTTGAAGACAGATTAGCCCCGCCACTTTCCTCTTGATGTACACAAAAGAATTGAGACTGGTGACTTTTCTGTCTGTGCAGTTCAGTATTATTTAATTCTGTACCCACAAAACCAACCATAATACTTCATATACCATCTATTATCTAGTCCTATGCTTTCATAAACTGTTCTAAGTTTTATTATTTCCTCCCTCCCTTTCATTTTTGTCCCTCTTTTAACTCTTGATTCTTCAATATTTATAAAGACTAGAAATAAGGTGATTAGAAATCATACATTATCCAACTTTTGCTTCAAACTGTATTTAAGCTTTTATTTTCTTATTTTTTAAAAAATATATATTTCTATTTATTTCAGAGAGAGGGAAAGAGAGACAGAAACATCAACAATGAAAGAATCACAGATCTGCTGCCTCCTGCACACACACACACACACCCTCTGGGGATCCCTCCCTGGGGACTGAGCCGGAAACCCAAGCATGTGCCCTGCCGGGAATCAAACTGTGACCTCTTGGCTCATGCGCCGACCCTCAATCACTGAGACACACTAGCTGAGCTGTTTTATTTTGATAGTCTTCAGTTTGGTATTGGTTTAACCCCCTTCAGTGTTTATTTAAATTTGTTTTTATATTCAGTCTTCTTCTATTTAAACTGCTCACTCCCTTTGACAGAAATGATTTATATCCCTGTGCTGTCAATTTTGTTGAAACATTTATATGCCAACAAATGACTTGTGATTTGGCATGTCTCCTTTTTAAAGGCTTATGATAGGATGTGTCAAAGGTCAGAATTCTGCTGAGTAAAACCTGAGGGAATGCTTCCTATTCTTTGAGCTTTATCCATATTCCCCAGGACAGCAGTTCTCAACCTGTGGGTCTCGACCCTTTAGGGGTCGAACGACCCTTTCACAGGGGTTGCCTAAATACATCCTGCATATCAGATATTTACATTACGATTCATAACAGTAGCAAAATTACAGTTATGAAGTAGCAACAAAAATAATTTTATGGTTGGGGGTCACCACAACATGAGGAACTGTATTAAAGGGTCACGGCATTAGGAAGGAGAACCACTGCCCTAGGACATAACAGAACACAGGTCCCCTTCAATTTTGGTGCAGAAGGCTTTTTCTTCATCCTTCACAGAGAATCAGAACAAAGATGTCGAAGGCTGAGCCACCTAATTAATTGCAAGCTTTACTCCCTAACATCAGGGTAGCTTTTCCCTGCTTTGTATAATCTGTTATAATTACTAATTTGCTGGCCACAGTTAGCATAGAGGGTTTTATAGGAGCTGAGACAATTTCTTAGCTACCACTGTTACTAAATAATTTAAAAAGGGAAAGGTGAGAATTTCCATCAAATATGTTTTGTTTTCTTAATACTTGTGTTGCCATTTAGGAAAACCATTATAAGGTAGAAAATCAGGAAATGCATTCAATACACCAATTATTTTCTGCATTATAATTATTTTTTCATAATTTCTTTTTCTTGGCAAGGTGGATTTAATTTGCCATTAGATACCCATGTTATGCCCAGATTTCAAGATCCCTAATAGACCACCAGGGAGCCAGCCGAGTCCGATGCAAAAGCAGAGAGTCTGTATTTAAACTAGTTTGCCCCCCCCCCCCCTCAGCCACACTCGCTGACGCAGCGGCAAGCAGCCAAGAGAGCGTGAGGGCCCCGTGGGAAGAGGGGTTTAATAGGGGGGTTGGAGTAAGGGGAGGAGAGAGGACTGTGGGCCCTGCCGATTGGCCAGGCGCAAGTCAGTGTCTCGTTACACAGGATGTGGTCATATCTATGGCACGCACGTCCCTTGATTGTCATTGGTTAGTTTAAAGAAATCCTGGGCATGGCTAGCAGAGGCTTGGGCTTCCGGGAAGAAGCTGCTTGCTAAGCACATGGCTGCTGCCCAGAAATGGAGGATTCGGGGCAAGATGGAAGACATAGCCCTCGTCCTTTCACCCAAAAGCTGAGAGGTCAGTTTCACTGTTCAACAAAACAAAATGCTTTTTGTCTTGCATTGAACGCTGTTCCTATCTGCAAAAAAACTATCTAGAGTGATCTTGGTGGTGCTGGATCTGTCTCTTGTTTCAACAGTGTTTGGACAGAACAAACCCAGAGACACCCCTCCTTCCAACCTCCTACCACCCTCCAGCGTCTTATCCAGTCACCACTTCCGGGACCAGCAAACACACCGTGTTTTTTTTTCTACCTTAACTTCTTATTGCTGAACAACCATGAGCTCCAAGATTCATCAGAATTATTCCACTGAGGTGAAGGCCGTGGTCAACCGCCTGACCAACCTGCATCTGTGGGCCTCCTACACCTACCTTTCTATGGGCTTCTATTCCAACCTTGTGGCTCTCAAGGGCATGGGCCACTTCTTCTGTGAGTTGGCAGAGAAGAAGCGCTAGGGCGCTGAGCATCTCTTAAAGTTGCAAAACAAGGGTGGTAGCCACATTCTCTTCCAGGAGGTGCTGAAACCTTCCCAAGATGAGTGGGACAAAACTCAGGATGCCATGGAAGCCACTTTGGCCTTGGAGAGGAACCTGAACCAGGCCCTTTGGGAGCTGCAGGCCCTGGGTTCTACCCATGCAGACCCTCATCTCTGTGACTTATTGGAGAACCACTTCCTGGATGAGGAGGTGAAACTGATCAAGAAGATGTGCGACCACCTGACTGACATCTGCAGGCTGGCTGCCCCCCAGGCTGGGCTGGGTGAGTATCTCTTCGAAAGGCTCCCCCTCAAGCACGACCAGGAGCCTTTGGACCCCAGAGGCCTTTGAGGGGCCCCTCTGCATCCCCTGGTGTCTCTGGCTTTTACTTGAGTTTCTCCCCAAAACTACTAGCCATTCTTTTAATCACCCTGGAGCCCTCTTCCATGCATTGGACCAAATAAAACAATAAAGCTCTTTGCAGAAAAAAAGAGATTATTATTACTTACTTAATTTATTTTCCAGAACAAACTTGCCCCAGGATGGAGAGGTATGCCTGGGATGCTGAGTTGGAAAATGTGGGTAAAGTGTAGAAAGGCTATTTCAGGCAGGGCCTGGGGGAGAGCAAAGTCCAGGATGCTAGATTCAGGAGCTTTGCTGGCTGCAACCGGCCAGAGCTCAGAAGGGAGGGCCAGGTCTGGAGGAGGCTGTGCTCCTGGGCTGCAAAGGAGGGATGGGAAGGCAGTTGGAGGGGGACAGGGACTTCAGGCAGAGAGAAGTTGGGAGCTGAAGGAAACCTTTCTATAAAATTGTCTTCTGGACTCTGGGGCCTCCATCTCAGGCCTCCCCCACCGCGACCCATTCCTAAGCCCTGTCCTGCCCCAGAGTGCAAGGATAGGGCAAGGTAATAACTACCATTCCTGGTTGGCAGATGCAGGGGAGGTGCAGGCTAGTTTCTGAGGGTTGCCTGAAGGAATGTCCTTCCCTTCGCATTGGGGGCGGGACTGGGGGTGATGCAGGCTCTGCTGGTCTTGGGAGCTCCCAGGTCCCCGAGGTTCCAATGCTCCTTCCCATTGCAGGCGGACCCCTGGGGCACGGAGCCAAGCACATCCTGGCGGTGCCCGTACGCACTGACGCCCAGGGCCGCTTGGTGTCTCGCGTGGTGTCGGTGATGACCGCCCAGGCCGGGGTTCGGGCCCTCAGGGCTGCCCCCGCCCAGACCCTGGGCTTCCCTGGAGGCAGTGAGGAGGACCCTGACCGCCGCATATTCTACAACATCACTGTCTTAAGCCGAGACCTGCACCTGCGGCTGCAGCCCAGCTCTCGCCTTGTGGTGCCGGGAGCCACAGTGGAGTGGCAGGGTGAGTCGGTCACCACTCGGGTGGAGCCCCTGCTTGGAACCTGCCTCTACATTGGAGACGTGGCAGGCGTGAGTGAAGTCTCCTCCGTGGTGCTCAGCACCTGCGATGGGCTGGTGAGTAGGCACTTCTCCACCCCTTTCTGTCCATGGCTCTTCTTGCCTGAGCTTCAGAAGCCTGTTACCTGGGTGTCCCCTGGGAGGGCAGGGCCTGCATTGAGGACCTTCTCTGTTTAAGGACCACAGGGCATACACTGAGGGGGTGGCTGGATTGAAGGGGTTGGCTGGAAGGCAAGTTATTTTGATTGACGGGAGAGGGGTGATTTATGCAGGAGAAGGCCCATGATCTCCAAAGGGCTGGTCAAGTAGCCATGTGTCTCCTTTAGGCCTGCAGGCATAGGTGTGTATATGTCTGTGAGTGTGTGCACATGTGTTTGGAATGTTGATGTATACACGTGTCTGGACACCTGTGTGAACACATGAACGTGCCCTTGTGTGTCTTGTGCACATGTGTATCTGTAGGGTTCTGCTCATTTGTGTGTCAGTTGAGTGTGTACCCTGTGCATTTTAGTAAGTGTCATGTGTGGAGGGCACATGTACTGGCAGTCAGTCTCCTTGTCTCTGTGTATGCAGGTGGTCCCAGCCCAGGGGGCAGACAGTGATGCTGAAATGCCCAGTTATCCCCCTGCCCCTTGTCTGACTGGGATCGATTGATTTTTTTATGCTGTGGGTTCCTGTGAACTTCAGCTGGTTATTTTAAAAGTCATTTATTGGTGCTGCAAGTGTTCAGGAAGTCCCTGTTTATGACGCCATTAATACCGGGGTTCTTGTTCCAGCATCTAGAAGGTTCAGCAATCTGGAAAAGGGACTGTGTATAACTTAATAAAGAGTCAAGAGATGAAATATAATTTTGAAAGGCATTTGGGGATCAGAGGAGCCTAGCTTAAGAAACTAAGATCTCCTAGTCTCAGGACCCCATGCTTTTTATTAACACAATTTGTCCTAAGGCGAGGTGGAGATATACACTTCAAAGGGTCAGGTTGCGAATACACAGTCCATTGTCAGAATGGGGAGAATTAGCCTATGGCTGTTCAGGTGTTTGGCCAGTAGTAGGCAATAAGATGTAGATTAAGATGCCCTGAGCTGTCTGGCAACAAGCAATCAATTTATGCATCGCTTTCAGGTTTTGGGAAATGACATCAGCTATTGCCAGATGATTCAGCCCTTGTTGTACATTCTGGAATTGGCTCCCAGCATATCACCCTTTTTGATTACTTAAATTTAACAAGAATGTATGTTTTAAGATTTTTAAATTCAATGGAAAGGACAGAATTCTATCATGTCCCTTTAAATTGCTGTCAGGCATTAAAGGAATCAGTTTGCAGTAAGTTTCTTTCTGGGCCAACAGTTCTTTGTGTCCCAATTTCAATGTCCAGCAGCTTCTTATGTGTATATGTCAGCAATGATATTCTAGTTCTGAATGGTGGACAAATAGTGGCAATGCAGGTCTGACTTTCTCTGGTTTGGTCCTGAGCAACCTGCAACGACACACAGCTGCTTACTGCTAGTATGGCAAGGCGTCTTCACTATCTTCATTTCTGGAACGTTTCTCCTCTTGTCTCGTGGACGCCACTGCTTATTCCGTGGCTGGAGCAGTTTGGTCAGCCTCTCTGTGATCTGTTGTTGCAGGAATCCATATGGGCTTGGAGGAGTTTTCTAGAACTATACAAACATATTCTCGACCAAAGGTTAATAAAGGAATTTTTTCATAAATTAGACCTGGGATCCTTTCTATTTTTGCCCAAAGGATTTTCCTTTGGCTTATTTTGACACCATGTGTGTTTTTATGGGTGTCTTGCTATTAGCATTACAAGTGAAAAATAATTTTCAAAGTAAAAATTTTAAAGCAATTAAGGCATTTACTTACAGGATATTTTCCCACTATCCCCCTTTTTGTGATTTAAATGTTAGGAGGCTTTTGGAAATTTTACAATGCAGTCTTGATAACTTTTAATTTTACTGTATAGAAATAGAACTTCTTTGGATTTATTGCATGTTAAGCAAGTTTTATGTTATCAGTAAAAAATTTAGTTAATGTTTCAGGAACAGTTTCCTGCACAGTACAATTAAGTTTTCTTGAATATTCACCAATTTCCATTAGCCAATTTCAATCTGAAATATAGTTTATTTTTTTAAACTTTACTTGTCCTAGGTTATGGACAGTAAATGACATTAATTAAGCTTCTGCTATTAGTCTTTGAGTAATTTCACATAAGCTTTGCCAGAGAGACAAAAATACAATTTATTTACTTTTCTTTTTGAGGCCTAATATATTGGTCTTTAATTATAATTTTCAGACCGTTTAAGGAAACCTCTCTGTATTTCTTTCCACAGTAATTTATAAGCCAGCTTAGACAGTTTCTAAGTTTTGTTTTTGGTTGTTTTTGTTTTTTGGGTTTTTTTACACTAAGCAACCTACAGGGTTGTTTTTTAAGACTGACAAATACTGCTGCAAGGCCATATATTTCAAGTCATTATCCACTTATGGTGACTGTACTTATTTTCAGATTTGGTACTTTAACAACAATCTTTAGTTTACCCTGTAAATATTAGTGGAAGAGATTTCAAAATTTTAAAGTTTCTCCTTTTTATTAAATTTAGAATTATATTTTTAAAGAGTATCCGCTTTGGCTTATTTGCATATACAGAGGGATTATGGGAAGCCTCAGTAATTTAGAAGACTTTACTAGGATTAAATTGCTTACAAAGATAGTGGCTTCTCATATAACTTAATTTATATAAGATCTTGATTATATTTTTAAAAGCTAATTTATTTTAGTGATTAAAGTAGGTATCTTTATTAAAAAAGCAAAGCAAGCAAATTTACTAAACTTACAGGTCTGATTCATGAGGCACAAATGCTGCCCCACCTCCAGCTTAATTAAAATGCAGGCGGCTAGAAGCTTTTTGTTATTTTAAATTTTCATTGCTGAAAAATTTCGCTGTTTGGATTTTAAGAAATATATTGTTACTTTATTTGCCCTTCTTAGAAGCCAAAACCTTTATAACATTTAAGATATATGTATATAAGGTTAAGCCCAGATTTCAGGATCCCCAAAAGACCACCAAGGAGCGCCGAGTCTGATGCAAAAGCAGATAGAGCCTTTATTCAAGCTAGCTCGGCTCCCCAACCACACTTGCCGATGCAGCGGCAAGCAGCAGAGAGAGACCTAGCCCTGTGGGAAGAGGGGTTTTATAGGGGGGTTGGAGTAAGGGGAGGAGAGAGGACTGTGGGCCCTGCCGATTGGCCAGGTGCAAGTCGGGGTCTTGTTACACAGGATGTGGTTGTGTTTATGGCACGTACTTCCCTTGATTGTCATTGGTAGCAGAGGCTTGGGCTTCCGGGAAGAAGCTCCTTGCCGAGCACATGGCTAATGGCTGCTGCCCCAAAATGGAGGATCCGGGGTAAGATGGAGGGTGTAGCCCTTGCCCTCTCAATAAGTAAAATATAGTTATTAATTTTTATTTAATACTTTCCTTGTGATTTCAAGTATATTAAATCAGCTTAATTAAAAAATATTTCCTTTAAGAGAGTACAAACCTTTGAGAACATTTCAGGGCCCCTGAAATGCTCCAAAGTTACTTCTTGGTTGGTTATTTAAAGTCTTACTTGGAAAGACCATCAAATATATATATACTAGAGGCCCGGTGCACAAAAATTTGTGCACTTGCGGGGGAGGGGGGTCCCTCAGCCCTGCCTGTGCCCTCTCACAGTCTGGGACCCCTTGGGAGATAACAACCTGCTGGCTTAGGCCTGCTCCTGGGTGGCAGAGGGCAGGCCCAATCCCTAGGTGCAGCCCCTGGTCGGGCTCAGAGCAGGGCCGATTGGGGAGTTGGGGCGCCACCCCCTGTCATGCACAGAGCAGGGCGGATCTGGAGGTTGTGATGCCACCCTCGGTCATGCTCAGGGTAGGGCTGATTGGGGGTTTGGGGCACCGCCCCCTGTCACACTCAAGGCAGGGTTAATGGGGAGGTTGCGGTGCCACCCCCTGTCACGCACAGAGCAGGGCCAATCAGGGGGTTTGGGCGCTGCCCCCTGTCACACTGATCCCGGTGCCGGGAGGTCTCGTGGCTCCGCTGATTCCAGTGCTGGGAGGCATGTTTCCCTTTTACTATATAGGGTAGAGGCCTGGTGCATGGGTGGGGGCCGGCTGGTTTGCCGTGAAGGGTGTCCTGGATCAGGGTGGGGGTCCCCACTGGGGTGCCTGGCCAGCCTGGGTGAGGGGCTGAGGGCTGTTTTCAGGCTGGGGGTGACTGAAGCTCCCAACCGCTCCTTTTTTTCTGTTTTGTTTTTTTATTCTGAGCCAGCTTTAGCTTTGAGGCTTGGCTCCAGCTCTTAGGCCTCCGCTGCTGAAAGTAAGTTTCTGGCCTTTGCTTACAATGTTGTGATCCTGCTGGCTGAAGCCCGGTGGACTAAAGCAGGTTTCTGGGGTTTTGTTTAGCTTCTATATTTGTTACATAGTTGCTTAGAGTTGCAGCTCAGAGGCCTGCAGTGGCAGGCAGGGAACATTGGAGTCCTCCAACACTGAAGCAAGCAAGCCTCATGTTAGTTTCAAGCTGCCTGGCTGCCGGCCACCATCTTGGCTGGCAGTTAATTTGCATATTGCCCTGATTAAGCCAATGGGAAGGTTAGCGGTTGTACGCCAATTACCATGTTTCTCTTTTATTAGATAGGATATATATATACAATTTAAAGATTATATACTTTTTATAATTATTTTAAAAGATATCAATTATATTTAAACTGGTTTTTGTATTAAAATTTTTTGGTTGGGATTATAGAATTAATGTTTCTTATTTAATTAGACCAATATTGAAATTTTACAACAACTATATGATTTCTCTCAATTTAATTTGAACTTTAAACTTTTCAAGCTGGCAAGTCACATATTTAACATTTATTTAGATTAAGCTGCTAGAGCTTGGTAGAGGCCTGTAGCTATTCAAATGCAAAATTGTCACATTCTTTTTGCTGGTTACTTGCCTCCAGGTGGGAAATTTGGAAAAGCCACTTTTTTTTTTCTTGTTTTTTTTTTTTTTTTTTTCTTAGAGATTGCCTTGGGAAGCCAGCCTTCTTAATTAACAAAGTTTTTACCTGGGCTACTTAGATTTTTATAACTAATATATTATTTATTTATGTTTCAACAATTTTAAGATTAGAGTCAATTATAATTATTTTAAGGCATTTTCTTTGGCAAATTTTTGTAACAGAGACAATTTACTGATTTTCTTTTGGAGGCCTTAAAGTTAACTTTTGAACATGGTTCATTAGTATTTTATTTTTTAAAAAAATATATTTTATTTGTTTTTTACAGAGAGGAAGGGAGAGGGATAGAGAGTTAGAAACATCAATGAGAAAGAGAAACATCGATCAGCTGCCTCTTGCACACCCCCCACTGGGGATGTGCCCACAACCAGTACATGCCCTTGACTGAAATCGAACCTGGGACCCTTCAGTCCCCAGGCCAGCGCTCTAACCATTAGGGCTCACCCTGGTTTTAAAGGCCTACGCTCTATCCACTAAGCTAAACCAGTCAGGGCTCATTAGCATTTCAAAAACTACTCTTTATTATGGAAATACCAATCTTGTTGCTAGAACCTAGTAGCCTGTATTTCCCCCCCACCCCCCCGGTCAAATCTGCCATCTTTCAGAGGAAAAAACATTTTTTGGGCTTTTTATTCTGTAGTACTTGTAAAGAGATTCAAACTTTAGTTCAAAACTCTACAATCCGAAATTGGACTGTGTGCACATTTGTTTTAAGCTAGCTTCTCTCTTTACACATTCAAGAAATCCCAGACACACTTCTAAATTTTGTAAAAGTTTTCAAGGTGAGAAGAAGACTTTAAATCAGCATACTGGGGGGGGGGGGGGTGTATCCATATTAAATTGTCACGTGTCTCCCTTCCCCCACATCCTGCTTGCTTTGGGGGAAGTTTCAGCAACTGATCTGGCTGCATTTCTTTTACCAATTAAAGGCATGCTTAATAGATAAAGACAGATTTTAAATTTTTTCCTATTTTGTTTTCCAAAGTAATAACTAGCATCCAAATTTTGTCATTTACCAAATGACGAAATTTTACCAAGTGACCTTAGCCAAATTTTGCTTTTCCAAACGTGTTCTTCGGTAATTTTTAAACAAAGCTGTAAGTAACATTTTTGTGAGAGAGCTGATGGCTCCATCCTCTCCAGCCCTTTTGAGATCAGAAGCTGAGGATCCAGCGGCTTTTTAGAAATTAGATTTCCAATCCTCAAAACAAATTAGGTATTCTATGATTTGAACAAGAAACCACATTAAAGATGACCACGGCACTCTTTTTTCAGCCTGATTTTTAAAAGTACCTTTTAATATTTCAATTTCTTTATAATTTTGCCTTTTAACCAAATTTTCCCCCATTATAATCTGACTTAAAACAAAAGATTTTCCTTGCCCACTCCGGTTTCTCAAATTCTCCAAAGCTAGTACAAGCGTTACACACAGTTCAATCCTACCACCATATGAGTGTTGTTTCTGCTCAGGTGAATCCTTCTTTTCCAGATGCCCTGAGTTTGAGCGCCATTAATATTGGTGCTGCAAGGCTTTAGGAAGTCCCTGTTCATGATGCCATTGATACCGGGGTTCTTGTTCCAGTATCTAGAAGGGTTCAGCAATCTGGAAAAGGGACTGTGTGTAACTTAATAAAGAGTCAAGAGATGAAATATAATTTTGAAAGGCATTTGGGGATCAGAGGAGCCTAGCTTAAGAAACTAAGATCTCCTAGTCTCAGGACCCCATGCTTTTTATTAACACAATTTGTCCTAAGGCGAGGTGGAGATATACACTTCAAAGGGTCAGGTTGCGAATACACAGTCCATTGTCAGAATGGGGAGAATTAGCCTATGGCTGTTCAGGTGTTTGGCCAGTAGTAGGCAATAAGATGTAGATTAAGATGCCCTGAGCTGTCTGGCAACAAGCAATCAATTTATGCATCGCTTTCAGGTTTTGGTAAATGACATCAGCCATTCCCAGATGATTCAGCCCTTGTTGTACATGTTGGAATTGGCTTCCGGCAGTCATTTTTCTCTATTTTGTGCCAAGAGGAACATTGGGAAATGCAGGCTCTGGTGCCCATAGGCAGCCACTGGAGGACAGGAGAGAGGATGGGGAGGCAGGGAGGATCTCCTCCTGGGACTGCCTGGGCCACCCAGTGTGATTGGAGCCATGGGAAGTTCTCCTACTTTGAGGGGGTGGGAGACAGAGGGACCATGGGTTGTCATAAGAGCCCCACAACTGCTGGTATTCTTTTTATGGAGATACAGGAAATGTCTCTCCTTCCTTCAGAAAATCACTGGCTTTGGCTGGATTTGGTTAGAACCTGGGCATATTGCAAACCACTGTCAATTTCCTTGGAGGAGTTGGGTTAACATGGTGCAGCCCTCTATGCCCTGTGGTCTCTGATGATGTCCCGGGACTCACAGAGGTGAATTTCCTAAATTATAGAAAATTTAATTTAGGGTGCTGGGGACTGCAGGGTGGGGTGGTTAGCCTGGGAAGAGGTGCCATGAATACAGTCTGTTGGTGGGCCAACTCCTGTGTACTAATTACTTTTGTATGGAAAGTATTTCAGGGAATCTTTGTTATTGTATTATTCATTCATTCAGATGTTACAAAGCTACAAAGCAATTTGTAGCTGGCTGCTACTTGTGTTGAGCTTGGAGGTGTCCAGGAAAGGCCAAGCTGTAAACCAAGGTGAGCTGCTGCTAGTGTTAGGTCTTGGGCCTCTTATTGACAGGTATGAGACCAGCTGCTGTTTGTTTGAGAGATTTTAGGAAAGTCTGAAGCTTGAGCCAGGACAGTCCATTTATATGCAAAGCTGCTGCAAACTGCTTGTGTGTGGCTGCAAATTGGATGGGGCTGGTTCTCAAGGAATCACCAGGGTTTATCACAGTGTGAGCCAGGCTGATGGAAACTCAGATATGGCTGCCAGTCAGCACTGTGACTGGGGGATGTCTCAGCATAGGAACAAAGCACCCCGTCTGGGAGAAAGCCACCCCCCAAGTTCTTGCTCCAATGACAGACAATCCAGTTCCTCTGTATATGTCCCTGGATCCCCTTAAGTTGCTGCCCCAGCACTGGATCTCAGAGGCAGCAAGTCCGAGTAAGTTTGTGCACTAGTCCTTTAAGTGGAACTGCCTTGGTCTCCAACAGCCTCTGTGTCACTCAGCAACAATCTCTGCTGGTTCTTACAGCCTGAAGTAATGGGGACTTCTCTTCTCAGCTCTGGAACACCGGGATGGATATTTGTTGTGGGGATGGGACCCCTTGCTCCTCACGGGAGGCCTCCACAGCCAAGATATCCCTCATGACTAAAAAACAAAATAAAGGAGGGGAACCAAGATGGCGGCATGGGTAAACACTGGAGATTGCTACCTCGCACAACCACTTCAAAAATACAACTAAAAGACGGAACGGACATCACCCAGAACCACAGGAAGGCTGGCTGAGAGGAAATTCTTCAACTAGAAGGAAAGAGAACAGCATACCGAGACTCAGAGGAGGCGCAGTGCAGAAAATACAAAGGTGCAGAGGTGTGCACGGAACGGGCTGGTGGCTGAGGGCGCGGTTGTCTGTTTCAATCAGGAGGGAGTCTCAGGCTCTGAACTCCAGTTCTGGGCAAGTCTCTAGGGACCCAGACTCAAATGGGAGAAGCGGGACTGTCTGGCTTCGGTCAGAACTCAAAGGCAGCTTTCTCTCCGAGGTTTGCAGCAGTTGCTGGGACTCTGAGAGGCAGAGGCTCTGAGGACAGGACTCAGAGCAGCCATAACTGCTCACTCAGCCCGCCCTGTTGATCCCGTGTGACCCACTCCACACAAGCCCTGCACAGAGGCATTTTCCAGATAGCCTCAGGCAAGGGGTCCCATCCCCCCAACAAATAGATTAGCACCTCCCCAGAGGACAGAAGTTCTCTCACTGCAGACACAGCTGATTCTCACAGCCAGTTGGCCTGGAGGTCAAATCACCCCCGGTATTACCCACAACAATCAAGGCTTAACTACAACAAGACTGCACACAAAGACCACTAGGGGGTGCACCAAGAAAGCATAAAAAATGCCGAGACAAAGAAAGAGGACAGAAATGACAGAAATGGAGGATATAGAGCTCAAAACCACACTTTTAAGGTCTCTCTAGAACTGTCTAGAAGCTGCTGATAAACTTAATGAGATCCTCAAGAAATCTAATGAGACCCTCGATGTTGTGATAAAGAACCAAATAGAAATTAAGCATACACTGACTAAAATAAAGAATATTATACAGACTCCCAACAGCAGACAAGAGGAGCGCAAGAATCAAGTCAAAGATTTGAAATACAAAGAAGCAAAAAAAACCCAACCGGAAAAGCAAAATGAAAAAGAATCCGAAAATATGAAGATAGTGTAAGGAGCCTCTGGGACAGCTTCAAACGTACCAACATCAGAATTATAGGGATGCCAGAAGATGAGAGAGAGCAAGATATTGAAAACCTATTTGAAGAAATAATGACAGAAAACTTCTCCTACCTGGTGAAAGAAATACTTAAGTCCAGGAAGTGCAGAGAACCCCAAACAAAAGGAATCCAAAGAGAACCACACCAAGACACATCATAATTAAAATGCCCAGAGCAAAAGACAAAGAGAATCTTAAAAGCAGCAAGAGAAAGAAACTCAGTTACCTACAAGGGAATACCCATACGACTGTCAGCTGATTTCTCAACAGAAACTTTGCAGGGCAGAAGGGAGTGGCAAAAAAATATTCAAAGTGATGAATACCAAGAACCTACAACCAAGATTACTTTACCCAGCAAAGCTATCATTCAGAATTGAAGGTCCGATAAAAAGCTTCACAGATAAGGAAAAGCTAAAGGAGTTCATCACCACCAAACCAGTATTATATGAAATGCTGAAAGGTATCCTTTAAGAAGAGGAAGAAGAAGAAAAAGGTAAAGATACAAATTATGAACAAATACACATCTAACAACAAGTGAATCTAAAAATCAAGTGAATAAATAATCTGATTAACAGAATGAACTGGTGATTATAATAGAATCAGGGACATAGAAAGGGAATGGACTGACTATTCTTGGGGGGAAAGGGGTGTGGAAGATGCGGGAAGAGACTGGACAAAAATCATGCACCTATGGATGAGGACAGTGGGTGGGGAGTGAGCGTGTAGGGTAGGATGGGAACTGGGAGGAGGGGAGTTATGGGGGGAAAAAAAGAGGAAAAGATGTAATAATTTGAACAATAAAGATTTAATAAAAATTAAAAATAAAAATAAAAAACAAAATAAATAAAACAACAACAAAAAAACACACATCACACCACACATGGTCCATTCCGTATCTCTTCCCCTCTTACTATCTTAATGTATTTTCTTCTTTACTTTTCTAGTTGTAGGACTTTCATTCAGCTAGATTTTAGGTGGTTTTGAATGTTAGTTGTTCTGTATTTTAGTTGTAATTTTGATGTGATTGTGGGAGGTGGTGAATACTGGTGCTTACATATGCTACCATCTTGGTTCTCTCCCAGCATGCTGTCTCTTGCACATTCATCATCAATGTTTCTATCTCTCTCACCCTCTTCCTTCCTCTCTGAAATCAATAAACAAATTTTTTTAAAAAAATTATATGTTTTTAAAAGCTGGAGGAAAAGGAAAATCAATTGTATATTTATAGAAGTTCTTATATTACCCTTTTAATTTATCATTTGTAGATTTGTGTTATCACTTGATGTCATTTTTACTATAACACACCTTTATTCTTACCTTCTACCCTGTCCTGTTATCAAATATGCTGCATTTTGCCCTGGCTGGGTAGCTCAGTTGGTTAGAGCATTGCCCCAATATGCCAAGGTCGCAGATTCAATCTCTGGTCAGAGCACATAAGGTTAAAGACAAACAGATAAGTGTTTTCAAAGGTAGCTCTGCTC
This sequence comes from Myotis pilosus, assembly GCA_036010255.1. Lineage (NCBI taxonomy): Eukaryota > Metazoa > Chordata > Mammalia > Chiroptera > Vespertilionidae > Myotis > Myotis pilosus. Next base: position 7,151,971 of record JASKON010000034.1, read on the forward strand.
CAAAGGGGTATCAGGGAGAGCAGTGGGGTTTAGAGGAGGGCAATGGGATTCGGGGGAGAAACAGTCAAGTTCAGGGAAAGGCAGTGGAGTTCAGAGGAATGCAGTAGGGTTTGGGGAGAATCAGTGAAATTCAGGGAAGAAGCAGTGAGTAGAGGGGAGAAGCAATGAGGTTCTCAAGAGAAGCACTAGGGTTTGAGGTAAGAGCAGTAGGGTTGAGAGGAGATCAGTGGGGTTTAGGGGAGAATCTGTGAAGTTTAGGGAAGAAACACTGGGGTTCAGGAGAGAATCACTGTGTTTCAGGGGAGGGCAGTGGGTTTCAGAGTAGAAGCAGTGTGTTTCATAGGAGGGCAGTAAAGTTCAGAGGAGGACAGTAAAGTTCAGGGGACAATCAGTGCAGTCAGGGGAGAAGGAGTGGGGTTCAGGGGAAAGCATTCTAGTCAAGGTCTTGGTTAATAAAACCACAATTGGAAACTGGCCTTATTGAATTCATGAAAAGAAATGTATTGCCATGACTCACTCATTAAGAATTGTCGAATTCTGGAGGAATCAAGTAGGGAGAAATATATATAATTTGTCAAAATGCTTTAAAAATATCTCCTTAAGTATCTAAAAAGTAAGAGAAAAACCTTGTCGTTTTGACAAAGTGTAAAAGAACCAAACTCCACCTTTGTATTAGCTTACTTTTGATCTTTTAGTTTATTTATTTAAATAAATTTATTATTCATCTAACTTATAATTTCCTTTAAAGATTTCTCTTCACAAACCTTCTATATCTTTCACAAACCTTTCTTCAATTTTCACAAACTGTACCCAGCTTTAACACAAGTTACTTTCTTCTCCTTCAAAAAATATTTCTATACCTTATACCTTCTATCACCAAAATCATACAATTTCTTTCCAATTAATTAGAATTATTAACTCTTAGAAACCTTGATTTGTTAGTGACAATTAAAAACTAAATAATTAACATCCTTTAGATTAACAAGTACATTTCATAACTTATATAGGCTCCTTCATTGGCAAACACACTTTTAAGAGACATACTTCTAATAAATTATAAGACATTCACTAACAGCTTCAAGTGCAGGCCCCCAATCACCATATAGATGAAGGTAAAGAAAACGTTTATTCTCCCCATAGTGCTCAATGAATATAAGCTGAGTCCATGCACAGAACCAGCCTTTGAAAGGTGAAGGTACAGCAGGAAATGTGGGACTAGATAAAACAGGATAGGACAAGTGTCCATGAACATGGAGACAGGTGCCAGCCTTGGATGAGTGGGGGTGCTCCAGCTGCAAGCCAGGGAGCTGGGGAGCCTGGTACAAGGACAGGCACTTTGTCCCACTGCAATCTGACAGACTCTGACTGAGTTGCTTAAAGCAGTTTGGATTTCAGCTTCCTCATTCACAGAATGAATGGGTGGAGCCAACCCACTTAAAGGTAGCCAGCAGTTCTACTATTGCCAGTGTACTAGTGAATCATATTCTTCCATGGGATTGCAAGAAAAGCATTTTGCAAACCCACACACAGGAGATTGTGATGTGGCAAGATTTATTTGGGTGGAAATAAAAGTTGCCCCTGGGTTTCCAGTGTCCTATCTCTATCTGTTCCACCAAGGAAAAAGTCCAACTGTGTCTTCATCAAGGCCAGAACAAAGGCTGGTGTCCAGAGTTTCTGTTTCATATTAAAGCTTAGTTCTTTGGAGCCCACATGGTCTGCTGAAAGCCCTGGTTGGCTGCTAGACCCTCATGGTCACCTGATCCCAGGCAAGAGAGCACCTGAACAAATGGGGTGAGCGCAGGGGTGGGGAGGGAGAGAGGGCTCTTTAAAATATATATATATATATATATATATATATATATATATATATATATATATATACACACACACACACACACACACACACACACACACACATATACATATACCGTATTTGCCGGCGTATAAGACGATTTTTTGGCCCTGAAAAATATGCCTCCAAGTGGGGGGTCGTCTTATACGCCAGGTACACTTCAGATAGACTGCCCATAGTGCTTGCCCCGTGCCATAGTGGCCTCCTGATGCCCGCCCACTTCATTCCACATACCGTTCAGGCATCAGCAGCGCTGCTGGGTGTATGCTCGGCTGTTATGCGATTTTGCTGTTATGTGATTTTACCACACTCGCAAAATCGCACACAGCCGACCATACACCCAGTATGATAGCGCAAAATCGCGAATCGCGATACCATACTGGGTGTATGGTTGGCTGTGTGCGATTTTGCGAGTGTGGTAAAATCGGGTTACCGTATATTTCTTTACATATGCATTGAAGATTCGCGATTTTGCGCTATCATGGTGCCTGTTAGAATGTTGAAGAGCTCGCACTTGCGCACTAGTGAGGTCCCAGGGAGATGCTGATGCAAGAGTGGACCAGACTGCTATAGTGACAGGGCGGGCAAACAGGGAGCAGGGACCAATCAAATCAGGCTTTGTATACAGCCAACAGCCAACCACAATACTGCCCCATTGTACAGCATAGAAAATGTTGACCAGTCAAACCCCTATCATCCCTATCATGGCACCAAGATGTCGTTGATGAACTTTTAATATCAGATGATGAAGAGGAGTTTGAAGGCTTTTAAGGTGAAACTGTCACGCCAGCAAACTTGCTAGGGACTTGCCTGGCACTTGCTCTCTCCCTCTATTTGTTATCTTACTTCTATCATTGACAGTCCCTCTAGGTTGTGGGCTGCTTGCCTGTGTTCCTGAGAAGCATCTACGGTACCAGTCTATAGAGTGTGTTTTCTTTAGTGAATTACCGGTATGTTTACCGGTAATAAACTTGCACTGTTTTATGTATATGTTTGATTACATACAGCCTTGTGACAGTTTTCCTGCATGTCATAAGCATTTGAATATAAATTAAAATGTTAAAATCAAATCTGATATTGTTTTACCTTTTATTTGGTGTGTGGAAGGTGTGCGGAAGAGGGGGTAGTCTTATACGGCGAGTATATAACAAACTCTGTATTTTGAGTGGAAATGTTAGGGGGTCGTCTTATACGCCCAGTCGTCTTATACGCCGGCAAATACGGTATATGCATATATATACATGCATGAACTAGGAGGTCACAGTTTGATTCCCAGTCAGGGCACATGTCCAGTAGGGTGCACGCTGGAGGCAGCCAATCAATGATTCCCTCTCATCATTGATGTTTCTATCTCTCTCTCACTCTTCTTTCCACTCTGAAATCAATAAAAATATAATTTTTAAAAATGCCCAATCCCCTTTGCTTCCTCCTTTTATTAATAACTAGCTAACTGCGCCACTAACACTACCAGGGTCATGTCTTTATGTAAATGCCATAGTACTGGGAACCATTTCCACCTAATTAGGAGATGGTGAGTTCCTTTTGGAAAATTCCTTGCCGTGCTAATGTTTTGCCCCTTGTCCTTTTTAGGCTATTCTAGATGAGGGAATAATATGAAAGGCCTTTAAAACCAGGGTGATCCCTAATGGTTAGAGCGCCAGCCTGTGGACTGAAGGGTCCCAGGTTCAATTCCGGTCAAGGGCATATACCTTGGTTGTGGGCATATCCCCAGTAGAGGGTGTACAGGAGGCAGCTGATTGATGTTTCTCTCTCATTGATGTTTCTAACTCTCTATCCCTCTCCTTTCCTCTCTGTAAAAAATCAATAAAATATAATAAAAATAAAACCAGGGTGAAAAATGAGGAGTCCTCACTCCCCATGTTAAGTCTTGCTCAGGTCAAGAGAGGTGCATTCATACTCAAGATGATTTAATCTCAGGGCAACAGGGAAGGGAAGGGGAGGGTGGCAGCTGTGGACTTTTAATCTTGCCACTCAGAGGGAAACAAAGATTGAGCCTAGAGTTGGGAGGAGGTCCCTGATTCAGAGCAAAGCAGACTCCATGTGAAGGAAACAAAGCCATCCGAACATTCTTCTCAGCCTGCCTTGCTGCTGCTTTTTTAAAAATTATTATTAAATCTTCATTGTTCAGATTATTACAGTTGTTCCTCTTTTTTCCCCCCATAACTCCCCTCCGCCTGGTTCCCACCCAGATTATTACAGTTGTTCCTCTTTTTCCCCCCCATAACTCCCCTCTGCCTGGTTCCCACCCCACCGTCTGCCCTTACCCCCCGCCCCCACTGTCCTCATCCATAGGTGTATGATTTTTGTCCAGTCTCTTCCCGCACCCCCCACACCTCTTTCCACCCCGAGAATAGTCAGTCCACTCCCTTTCTATGCCTCTGATTCTATTATATTCACCAGTTTATTCTGTTCATCAGATTATTTATTCACTTGATTTTTAGATTCACTTGTTGATAGATGTGTATTTGTTGTTCATAATTTATATCTGTACCTTTTTCTTCTTCTTCCTCTTCTTAAAAAATACCTTTCAGCATTTCATATAATACTGGTTTGGTGGTGATGAACTCCTTTAGCTTTTTCTTATCTGTGAAGCTCTTTATCTGACCTTCAATTCTGAATGATAGCTTTGCTGGGTAAAGTAATCTTGGTTGTAGGTTCTTGGTATTCATCACTTTGAATATTTCTTGCCACTCACTTCTGCCCTGCATAGTTTCTGTTGAGAAATCAGTTGACAGTCATATGTGTACGCCCTTGTAGGTAACTGACTGTTTTTCTCTTGCTGCTTTTAAGATTCTCTCTTTGTCTTTTGTTCTGGGCATTTTAATTATGATGTGTCTTGGTGTGGTCCTCTTTGGATTCCTTTTGTTTGGGGTTCTCTGTGCTTCCTGGACTTGTAAGTCTATTTCTTTCACCAGGTAGGGGAAGTTTTCTGTTATTATTTCTTCAAATAGGTTTTCAATATCTTTCTCTCTCTCTTCTTCTGGTACCCCTATAATTCGGATGTTGGGACACTTGAAGTTGTCCCAGAGGCTCTTTACACTATATTCATATTTTTGGATTCGTCTTTCTTTTTGTTTTTCTGGTTGGGTGTTTTTTGCTTCTTCGTGTTTCAAATCTTTGACTTGATTCTTGCGATCCTCTAGTCTGCTGTTGGAACTTTGTATAATATTTTTTATTTCAGTCAGTGTATGCTTAATTTCTAGTTGGTCCTTTTTCATAACCTTGAGGGTCTCACTAGGTTCCTTGAGGGTCTCACTAAATTTATCGGCGGTTTCTAGAATATTCTTGAAAAACCTTATAACCGTGGTTTTGGACTCTATATCCAGTAGTTTGCTTTCCTCCATTTCTGTCATCTGTGACCTGTTTCTTTGTCTCTGCATTTTTTATGCTTCCCTTTGTTGATAGAGTGGCTTTGTGTGCTAGGTGTCCTATAGGGCCCAGTGGCTCAGCCTCCTCAGTTACCTGAGGTGGACACTCTTGGTGCACCCTTTGTGGGCTTTGTGCACAGTCTTGTTATAGTTTAGCCTTGATTGTTGTAGGTTTCACTGGGAGGAACTGACCTCTAGGCCAATTGGCTGTGAGAATCAGCTGTGTCTACAGTGGAAGAACTTCTGTGCTGGAGACACCCTTCTGGGGCAATTCTTGCTTCAGTGGGGCTTTGGTGCTCACTCAGTCTGCCCCCTGAGTGTGGCCCTAATGGATCTGAGGAGTTGTAATCTGGATGGTCCCACTCTGACAACTGGGTACACTGGCTCTTGGATCTCTAAGGAGGTGCTAATTTAGCCTCTGCCTGAGGCTACTCAGCAGGAGCTATGGAGAGATCTGCAGGTTCCTCTTCTTTGTTTGGGGGTTGGAGGTGGCCAGATGAGGCCCAGCTGTGAAATAATGCAAGCTTCTGTGGGGCCTTGGGCCTTCTCTTGGAAATTCTGGGTCTCTCAGACCCAGCTGCAGTTTGTTAGGTAATTTTCAGATTACAAAGGCCCATGCCTTTCATATGCAAAAGCCTCTGTGCACAGCTAGGGTGGGGCGGGGTGTCAGGGTATCAACAGGGCAGAGCAAGCAGCTATGGCTGCCCCTCATTCCTACCCTAAGAGGCCCCGGGTCTCAGTGTCCTGGTAATCGCTGCAAGTACCTCTGACAGAAAGCCACCCTCGAGTTCCGACTGATGCCAGACAGTCCAGTTTCTCTCCGTATGAGTCTGGGTCCCCAGAGTCTCGCCTGGAACTGGAGTTCAGAGCATTCGGGAGCTTGAGACTCCCTCCCGATTGAGAAAGACAACCATGTCCTCAGTTGCCAGCCCTTTCCATGTGCGCCTCCGTACCTCTGCACTTTACTTCTGCACCTCCTCTGAGTCTCAGTGTGCTTTTCTCTTTCCTTCTAGTTTTAGAATTTCCACTCAGCCACCCTTCCTGTGGTTCTGGATGCTGTCCGTTTTGTCTTTTAGTTGTATTTTTGAAGTGGTTGCTTGAGGAAGCAATTTCCGGTGTTTACCTATGCCGCCATCTTGGTTTTCCTTTCTGCTTCTTTAGTAGGTGGGCTTGGAAAAGCTCCTGTGCAGGGTGTGAGGGGTGAGCAGGAAGGATTAGAATGAGGGATTGGTGGGTGGTGAGAACAGTAGGTCTGAAGCTGGCAGAGCGGGAGGGAAATGGACCAAAGGGAATGAAGGTTCCTGCAGCACCTATTCTTTCAGACCCTCACGTGGTAGGTTATGGAAGCTGAGAGAAAAGAAGGCAGGTGCTTGTTTGGTTCTTTGGGCGGACACGAGTGTGGAGCAGGGTGGGTGGTCAGGGGCACAGCCTTCTGAAACCTGGAGGTGTGTGCCTAAAGAGTCACCATGTCCACCTTCCCATTTTATGCTGCCTTGAGTACTGCCCAAAGCATGGGGTGGTTGCCACTAGCCAGCGCCTCCTGGGCCTATTTAGAGCTCATCTGAAGAAACCAAGGAGGCCCCTCTACCAGCCAGGGCAGAGATCCCAAGGATGTGGTATCTTAGAACCCAGGGAAGGTTTATCTCACTTCTTAAGTCCATCTTCCTGACTTCCAATTATCTATCCTATGGAGGTTTGATCATTCATTGAAAAATTTCATACTGAGAACCTCCTTTTCACACCACAGTGATAATAAAGGTGCTCTTCTCACCTTCTTTCTTTCTAAGGCTGGTGAGCAGTGTCAGGACCCTGGAAGATGTAGGACTGTTAAGTGGACAGGAGGGTCAGTCTTCCTTGGCCAAAAGTGGGTGTGCATCCCTGACTCCTGGCTTCTGTGCCGAGAGCTGGCTGTGGCTGACCCTGTCATGACAGTGCCCTGGACATTCAAGGGACTATGAGAATCTCAGCAGGAGACAAATCAAGAGACTTGGAAACAATCTCTGTCTTGACCAGACCCAAATTTACTTTCATGATGAAAAGCCAACTCTAAGCCTCATCATCTGTTATCCTGGGCATAGGACTTATTTGGAACCCAAGTTTTGCACTCACTCAAGACTTCCATTCACCACTTATCTGAGAAAGTAGGCTTTGGCTTTTGTTACACAGACCTGAAGAAATGAGTGTGAAGATTGATTTCATGTGTCAATGTGGCTGGGCCATATTCCAATGTTTTTTTTAAAAAAATTTATAATATTTACATTTAAATCAGCAGACTTTGAAGCAGATTGCTTGCCATAATGTGGGTGGGCATCACCTAAACAGCTGAAGGCTGCTATGAAGTGAATGTTTATGCCCCCTCAAAATTCACACATTGAAACCCAATCTCCAATGTGATGGTATTAGGTGGTTGTGACTTTAGGAGGTGATTAGATTATGAGGGTGAAGCCCTCATGAAATTCAGTGACCTTATAATAGAGATCTAATGAACTTCTTCACCCAAATGATAACACAGCAAGAAGATGGCTATGAACTAGAAGTGGGTTCTCACTAGACACCAGATTTGCTGGTGCCTTGATCTTGGATTCCTGGTCTCCAAAACTGTAAGAAATAAATTTTTCTTTTAAGAAACATTGTTTACTCACCTATTTTATGGTATTTTTGTCACAATAGCCCAAACTAAGACAAAGGCCTTAATAAAGCAAAGACCTACCTTCCCCCAAAGGAATTTCTCTAGCAGAGTGTGTTAAAACTGGAACTGTAACTCTTCCCTGGGTTTCCAGCCAGTCGGTCCATCCTCTAGATTTTATTTTTATTTATTGATTTGAGAGAGAGTGGAAGAGAGATGTTTATGTATTGCTCCACCCATTTATACATTCATTCATTGGTTGACTTTATAAATAATATTTATTTAGTGCTTAATAATGTAAGCTTTTTGTTGTTGTTGGATATTTTTTCCATTGATTTTTAGAGAGAGTAGAAGGGAGGGGGGAGAAGGAGAGAGAGAGGGGAGAGAGAGAGAGAGAAAGAGAGAGAGAGAGAAAGAGAGAGAGAGAGAGAGAGTGAGAGAGAGAGAGAGAGAGAGAGAGAAAACACATTGATTCGTTGCCTCTCACATGCAACCCAACCGGGGCTGGGGATCGAACCTGCAACCAGGTACATGCTCTTGACCAGGAATAAAACCTGCTACCCTTTGATACACAGGCCAACACTAATCACTGAGCACACCAGCCATGGCTCATTGGTTGATTCTTATATGTGCCCTGACTTGAAATCAAACCCACAACTTTGGTGTACTGGGAGGACACTCCAACCAAGTGAGCTACCTGGCCAAGGCTTGCCTATAGATTTTAGACTTGCCAGCCCCCACAATCATGTGAGCAAATTCCTTGGAATCAATCTCTTTCTGTATACATACACATGCTGTTGGTCCCATTTCTCTGGAGAATCCTGAGGTATACACTGAGGTATTTCCCTGTCTCCGATCCAATCCTGGCCCCCTGCCAGAAATCTTGCATTCTTTCCTCTAATTATCTCTGATCTCAGACAAAATGTTAACCAAACGGTCCCTACCTGTCAAGGAGGACTTCAGGTAACTCACTGTGTCTCTTTCAGGGTTAACACGAATTTTTGACTGAAGAGAATTATTTCCTGAGGGAGAATGAATGTCAAGGGCAGCTTTGATTTGCCAGAGTCCTAGATTATTGATCACCTGGCTGGTTTTGATATTATTCCTCCCTTGAAAGGATCAGATCCTTGATAATCATTGTAGTGAACTGAATGGGGCCCCCATGAAGATCTGTTCATTGGAACCTCTGATTGTCACCTTAATTGGAAGAAGGGTCTTTGCAGATGTAATTAAGTTAAGGATTTTTAGATGTGATCATCAGGATTGCTTGGGTTGGCTCTAATTCCAATGATGTGTGTTTCTAAGACACAGAGAAGTGTCATATGAAGACAGAGGCAGAGTTTGGAATAATGTGGCCACAAGTTCTGGGATGCCTGGCACTACCAGAAGCTGATGTGACAAATTGCTACAAACTTGGTGGCTTAAAACATCAAAAATGTATTCTCTCATAGTTCTGAAGGCCAGAAGCATGAAATCAAGGTATTTAAGGCAGTAGGGACAGATGCCTCTTTGCCTCCTCCAGCTTTGTTGGCACCAGCAGACCCTCAGCTTATGATCATGTCACTGTAGTCTGCCTCCATCTTCATATGGCTATCTCTTGTATATCCTCTCTTCTGTCATGTTTACTCATCTTATAAGGACATTTTTCATGAGGCTTAAGGCTCACCCAGGTAATCCAGGGTGATCTATTCTCAAGATCTTTAACTGGATTACATCTGAAAAGGCTCTTTTTCCAAATAAGGTCACATCCATAGGTTCTAGAGGTTAGGACATGGACTTATCTTTGGGAGGGAGGTGGTACACAAATCAACACTGCACGTGCCTTCATCCCCAACCAGTTTCCCAGTGTCTTCTCTTCCTCTCCCTGGGGCCATGTTTCAATCTTAGTTTGTTTTTTAAAATGTTTTTTATTGACTTTAGAGAGAGGAAGGGAGAGGGAGAGAGATAGAAACATCAATGATGAAAGATAATCATCGATCGGCTGCCTCCTGCACTACTCCTACTGAGGAGCCGCAACCTGGGCATGTGGGTGTATTGAACTGTGACCTCCTGGTTCATAGGTCAATGCTCAACCACTGAGCCACACTGGCTGCGCTCAATCTAATTTTATATGCAGGTTGTGATTATTACTACTGCCTGCTTATACTAGGTTCTCAGAGATTTTGAATGAATGTTCTCTCTCCCAAGGTTATTTGATATAACGTGGGATTTGTTCCTAGAGTGAAGCCTATGAAACTCCTGGGGTCTTCGTCGCTACTCAAGGAGGGAATCACAGGGCACTCAGGAGCCATGGCCACTGGTCTAAATGGTCCTGCATTACTCAGCTGATCAACCCTGGAGTCATGATATCTGGACCTTGACCCAGGTGCTCACAAGCCTCACGTTCTAATGCTTTCTGGCTCATCAGAAAATTGCATGAGGCAAATACTTGTAAAAACCTCCTTCCTTGAATCTTGCCTTTTTATGATATGCTTCTGTGCTGAGAGCTATATGGAAGGGCTTGGGAGACAGGCTCCCAGATTTTGTGGATAAACTATGTGATGATTAGAAATGCATGAGAAGCCTGGCCAGTGTAGCTCAGTGGTTGAGGGTAAACCCATGAACAGGGTATCAGGGATCAATTCCCCGCCAGGGCACATGCCTGGGCTGTGGGCTCGATTCCCATTAGGGGGGCGTGCAGGAGGCAATGGATCAACAATTCTCTCTCATCATTGATGTTTCTATCTCTATCTCTCCTTTCCTCTCTCTGAAATCAAGAAAAACATATAGCTAAAAGAAAAAAAAAAGAAAAGAAATGCATGAGGCCTGTTGCCTGGGAGGGGGAAAATGGGTCAGATACACATACCTTGGCCTAAATTACTTCACTTTTTATGAGCCTCTGCACTTGATTTGCTTCAAAATGAGAGGCTAGAAGCAGTTACCTGACTTTTATCTTCTTGGGGCGTAGGAGCCTGCCTTTCTTGTGAGTGTGCCACTTTGCTGAGAGTTGTTTGCAATGTGGCATCAGGAAGATTCCATGCCCACAAAAAGTGGGCCTCATGGAAAAGTGCTCCAATCGTATTAAAGTTTTGGTGAATACAGCCAAGTAAATTGATGTGCTCAATATATTTCTCTTTTTTAGACAATGAAGAATTTGCAAACATAAACCATCCAAAAGACACCTGAAGGTACTACAATTCTAAAACCCAACTCTGTGGGTGTTCCTACAGCTGTGCACTGGAGAAAACATGATGGGTGACTGCTGTTGAAGACCAGGTATCTACTGTCAGCTCCACTTCTCGGGATTAGAACACAAGTTTACTACATACTGAGGAAGTTAATCATGGACGGGAACTGCAGCATTGCCACTTCCGGTGGCCTCATCTAAAGCAGGTGTTTAATGACTATTGTCTAGTGTTTCACACCATTCCTCGCACTTCCATTCACTTTATTTTTTAATTTACTATTATTTTAATGTATTTTTATTTATTTCAGAGAGGAAGGGAGAGGGAGAGAGGGATATAAACATCAATGATGAGAGAATCATCGATTGGCTGCCCCCTGCACGTCCCTTACTGGGGATCAAGCCCACAACCCAGGTATGTGCCCTGACCAGGAATCGAATGGTGACCTCCTGGTTCACTGGTCAATGCTCAACCACTGAGACACACTGGACAGGCTCCATTCACTTTAGACTTTTGTGAGTCTCCTAAAACAAGTAGAAGAAATGGATACTCCCTGTTGTAGACAGAGGAAATTGGGTGCAGACAGGGTCTCTAAAATCACTTGGCATCCAGCCCCATCACCTGCAACAACCAACCAAAACCAGGCTAATTCCCTGAGGATGAAGGATGTCTCCAAAGATGTTCTTTAGGGCGGAGTAGGGGGGTTGTCTCTGGTTACAAATGTTTAGGATTTGAAGGCCGATGCATGAGAACATCCACCTGTAACAGAGAAATGCTTTGTCTAACTCCAGATAGTTCAAACCTGCTTTGTTTTGCATATAGACAAGCTAATCATTAGAGGAATTCTGCTTACAGCTTGAGTTTTTACAAAAGCAGCCCCTCCCATTCACCCTACCCTTGACATAAAAGAAGCCTGAACTTAGTATTTTCTTAAGATGAATTTGAGGAACTACTAGGACTCCCATCTTCTCAATCATTAAACCTTTCCCGCCCAGCCAGTGTGGCCCAGTGGTTGACCATTGACCTATAAACCAGGAGGCCATGGTTCAATTCCCAATCATGGCACATGCCTGGGTTGCAGGCTCGATCCCCAGTAGGGAACATGCAGGAGGCAGCTGATTGATGATTCTCTCTCATTATTGATGTTTCTATCTCTTTTCCTCTCTCTTTTGCTCTGAAATAAAAAATATATTTTAAAAGTAAAAAATAAACCTTACTCTAAACTGACATTTAAAAAAATTTTTTTTTTTTAAATTTTGAGAGAGAAAGGAATAGGAATCGAGATATGGACATATTGATGAGAAAGAAACATCAAAAGACTGTTTCCTGCACACCCTCTACTGGGGATTGAGCCCGAAACTTGGGCATGTGCCCTAACCAGGAATCAAACTGGTGACCTCTTGGTTCATAGGTAGATGCTCAACCACTGAGGAACACTGGCCGGGCCAAATTCTGACATTTTTATTTTTGACTTTCTAAAACATCAGTACATGGACTTTGGGCCAGTAACACACCTGTACACATTCCTTCCCAGTGTTGGACTGGATTATTTAGATAATCTACACACTGGAGTCACAAAGCTGACTGGTGGGTCCCTCTGCAGTGCCCACCACTGTGCACATGCAGAGTGCCCCGAATATGAAGTCACATGTCCATAAGGAGGTGTCCACCATCTTTGAATAAAATCCTAAGAACAAAGGCCGCTTTGGTCTTCTAGTTCCTAATTGTGTAATCTCCTTAGCTGCCCCAAATTGCAGCTTGTCAAAAGTACTAATGAGAGCAGGTATTCATAGGAAACTCGCATTCCAGGGTACATGCAGTTCTCACTGGGCAGCATTTCTGTGGTACCAGCAAGCTGGTGTCCTTAAGTGAACAAGCCCTGGTGGTCTGCAGCCAGCACAGAAGGGCAATAGGGGCAGTGAGAAAGATGCCTAGGTTTCAATCTCCAGGAGGGACGCATGTGGGAGGCAGCTTGAGTTTCATGGCATGGGGCGTCGACATGAAATGTGCTAAGAATCCTGGACAGCTCAGCTCAGCTCAGCTCAGCTCAAGGTGACTGGCTGAGAGCTGGCTGCACCCTAGTCCACAGAGGGAGGGCATGGAAGCTCTGGCTTTCGAACACCCCTCCCGACATTGCCCAGTACATCCCTCCCTTTTTGCTGTTCCTCGGTTGTATCTGTTATAATAAAAACTAACCATAAGGATAACACTTTCAGTGAGTTACTGGAAGTCATTGTAGTGAATAATCAAAGGGGTCTTTAGAAGCCCTGTTTGTAGCCATCTCAGCATTAGTCCGTATGGCCCCCAAGACACCTTACTGGCATTTGAAGTGGGGTATCTTGTGTAGGCTTTCATCTTCATCCTATGGGATCCAATGTTCTCTCAGATCATTAGTGTCAGGATGAAACTGAGTTGTTATGACACCCAGTTGGTGTCAGAGTATTGGCATGAGGATAGCACAGGCTTTGCTTGGCACCTGGCCAAGCTAGCTTCTAAGGCCCTGCTCTGGCAGTAGCCAGTGCCTCTCAGGAAGGCAGACCGGACAAGGTATGCCTTATACGTCACATAACAAGGTTCCACTTTGTTTCAGACTTTGTAAACAGGAACACGATGAGGTCTCCATCTTTGGTGACTAGTAGTGGGGAAAGTGTTGAGAGGTGCACCAGGTATCTCCTCCTGACAACATGGGTCTGCATCCACCCTCTCTGAGCCCCAAGACTGCCTACAAGCCACCAGGCTAACTTTGTTAGAGGAGTGTGTGTAAGCCAGAGGTCTCTGCTATTAAGAGCAGCAGCTAGGTGAAAATCCGCACAGGGATGGAAGACTGCCTTAACCCCTTCCCCGGCAGAAACGTGTACACACGTTTTCACAAAATGTTCTTTTTCAGTCGTCGACGAGTATACTAAGAAAATATGGTAAAAAAATATGGTTTATAGGAAGACGAGTTACAAACTGTTTTCATAACCAGCATCAAAAATACTATATAGAACCAAAATAAAAAAATTAGTATGAAAAAGAAACGTTTTTAACAAAAAAATTGTTGGGGAAGGGGTTAAGAATGTTGGGGCCCCTGGTCTTCCCATCTTGGTGGCCATTTTTTTTATTTTTATTTTTAATTAAATCTTTATTGTTCAGATTATTACAGTTGTTCCTCTTTTTTCCCCCATAGCTCTCCTCCATCCAGTTCCCACCCCACCCTCTGCCCTTACCCCTCCCACTGTTTTCATCCACAGGTGTAAGATTTTTGTCCTCTTCCTGTACCCCCACACCCCTTTCCCCCCAAGAATTGTCAGTCCACTCCCTTTCTATGCCCCTAGTTCTATTATATTCACCAGTTTATTCTGTAAATCAGATTTTTTATTCACTTGATTTTTAAATTCACTTGCTGATAGATATGTATTTGCTGTTCATAATTTTTAACTTTACCTTTTTCTTCTTCCTCTTCTTAAAGAATACCTTTCAGCATTTCATATAATACTGGTTTGGTGGTGATGAACTCTAGCTTTTTCTTATCTGTGAAGCTCTTTATCTGACCTTCAATTCTGAATGATAGCTTTGCTGGGTAAAGTAATCTTGGTTGTAGGTTCTTGGTATTCATCACTTTGAATATTTCTTGCCACTCCCTTCTGGCCTGCATAGTTACTGTTGAGAAATCAGCTGACAGTCGTATGGGTACTCCCTTGTAGGTAACTGACTGTCTTTCTCTTGCTGCTTTTAAGATTCTCTCTTTGTCTTTTGCTCTTGACATTTTAATTATGATGTATCTTGGTGTGGTCCTCTTTGGATTCCTTTTGTTTGGGGTTCTCTGTGCTTCCTGGACTTGTAAGTCTATTTCTTTCACCAGGTAGGGGAAGTTTCTGTCATTATTTCTTCAAATAGGTTTTCAGTATCTAGCTCTCTCTCTTCTTCTGGCACCCCTATAATTCGGATGTTGGTGCGCTTGAAGTTGTCCCAGAGGCTCCTTACACTATCTTCATATTTTTGGATTCTTTTTTCTTTTTGCTTTTCCGGTTGGGTATTTTTTTGCTTCTTTGTAGTTCAAATCTTTGACTTGATTCTTAGAATCCTCTAGTCTGCTGTTGGATCTCAGTCTATTATTCTTTATTTCAGTCAGTGTATGCTTAATTTCTAGTTGGTCTTTTTTCATATCGTCCAGGGTCTCACTAAATTTATCGGCGGTTTCTAGAAAATTCTTGAAAAACCTTATAACCATGATTTTGAACTCTATATCCAGTAGTTTGCTTTCCTCCATTTCTGTCATTGTGACCTGTTTCTTTGTCTCTGCATTTTTTATGCTTCCATGTGTTGGTAGAGTGGCTTTGTGTACTAGGTGTCCTATAGGGCCCAGTGGTTCAGCCTCCTCAGTTAACTGAGGTGGACACTCTTGGTGCACCCTTTGTGGGCTTTGTGCATACTCTTGTTATAGTTAAGCCTTGATTGTTGTAGGTATCACTGGGAGGAATTGACCTCCAGGCCAATTGGCTGTGAGAATCAGCTGTGTCTACAGTGGGAGAATTTCTGTGCTGAAGACACCCTTCTGGGGCAAGACTTGCTTCAGTGGGGCTTTGGTGCTCACTCAGTCTGCCCCCTGAGTGTGGCCCTTATGGATCTGAGGAGTTGTAATCTGGATGGTCCCACTCTGACAACTGGGTACACTGGCTCTTGGATCTCTAAGGAGGTGCTAATTTAGCCTCTGCCTGAGGCTACCCAGCAGGAGCTATGAAGAGATCTGCAGATTCCCCTTCCTTGTTTGGGGTTTGGAGATGCCCAGATGAGGCGGAACTGTGAAGCAATGCAAGCTGCTGTGGGACCTTGGGCCTTCTCTTGGAAGTTCTGGGTCTCTCAGACCCAGCTGCAGTTAGGTAATTTTCAGATTGCAAAGGCCCATGCCTTTCATATGCAAAAGCCTCTGTGCACAGCTTGGGTGTGGCGGGGTCTCAGGGAATCAACAGGGCGGAACAAGTAGCTATGGCTGATCCTCAGCCCTGCCCTAAGAGGCCCCGTGTCTCAGTGTCCCGGTAATCACTGCAAGTACCTCTGAGAGAAAGCCGACCTCAAGTTCCCAGTTCTGCCTGCTGCCAGACAGTCCAGTTTCTCCACTGATGAGTCTGGGTCCCCAGAGACTCACCTGGAACTGGAGTTCAGAGCAGTCCAGGGCTTGTGACTCCCTCCCTATTCAAAAAGACAGCCGCGTCCTTAGTTGCCAGCCCTTGCTGTGTGCACCTCTGTACCTCTGGACTTTACTTCCGCACCTCCTCTGAGTCTCAGTGTGCTTTTTTCTTTCCTTCTAATTTTAGAATTTCCACTCAGCCAGCCTTCCTGTAAATCTGGATGATGACCGTTTTGTCTTTTAGTTGTACTTTTGAAGTTGTTGTGCGAGGTAGCAATTTCTGGTGTTTACATGTGCCGCCACCTTGGTTTCTCCCAGTGGCCATCTTGTTTTTATACATATTTTATTGATTTTTTTTTACAGAGAGGAGGGGAGTCAGAAACATCGATGAGAGAGAAACATCGATCAGCCGCCTCCTGCACATCCCCCTCCGGGGATGTGCCCGCAACCCAGGTACATGCCCTTGACCGGCCAGTGGCCATCTTTTTTAAAAATATTTATTTTTATTGATTTCAAAGAGGAAGGAAGAGGGAGAGATGGAAATATCAATGATGAGAATCATTGATCAGCTGCCTCCTACACACTCCCCACTGGGGATCAAGCCCACAACCCGGGCATTGGAATCCAGCCTTGATTGGAATCGAACCTGGGACCTTCAGTCCACAGGCCGACACTCTTTCCACTGAGCCAAACCAGCTAGGCCTTAGTGGCTATCTTTGCTGGAGCACCTAGTTCTGTGCACATTTAATGAATGCACATCTGGTCAGACTTTTGGCTTCTTGAGCACAGAGGGTTAGTGAAGCCTTTATATCATGGCCACAGAGTATCATCCTAATTTTTTAAAAAGCCAAGCCATTTTAGATAAATGGGTTATCCAGACAGGAGACCAAGATAAATATGGTTTACCTATCCTCAGCCCCCATTCCCCCAACTGGGTGGGTCAATGTTTGCTGAAAATGCAAAGTGCTGGTAAAATTTCCGCAAGTTTATACTCTTTTTCACTCAATCTTCTTCTGGGAAAACACTTAAAAATATCCAGAAATATGTCTGGCTGGTGTGGCTCAGTGGTTGAGCATTGACCTATGAACCAGGAGGTCAGAGTTTGATTCCTGGTCAGGGTACATGCTGGAATGCTAGCTCAATCCCCAGTGTGGGGCATGCAGGAGGCAGCCGATCAATGATTCTCTCTCATCACTGACGTTTCTATTTCTCTCTCTCTCTCTGAAATCAATAAAAAAAAAATTAAAATCTAGAAATCTCACTCTGGATTTACCTTCAGTGGGCTGGAGGCAGGTCCTGTCTCTTCTCAGAGCACACAGACACATTCAAAGGGGCTCCCGCTTAATTTGGATGGAGTAGACTTACCCTGACTCTCAGATGTGCCTTTTCTGACCAGCAACATTTTCTAGGCAAGTGTTCCAGCCCCTCCATATTTTGACAAGATGTAGCAACATAAGTTATCATCAAATCCCCTACTTTACACTCTGAACTCTGCTTCTGGCAGAAAGGGAAAACCATCTTATGGGAGAAAAGTGACAGACTACCAAAAGTTTTATTTTGGGCGAAGGTTTTTTAATAACCTTTACCAACTTAGGCTCTTTGGGAGAATAAAGACCACACTCCACAGTGGACTGTATCACTAAACATATAGCCCATTACTATTTTGTGGCGTACATTACAAAAAAAAAAAAAAAAAAAAAGTGACAGACTGATATCCAAGGCAGGCGTAGACTCATACCTTCTCACCACTGGTCACATCACTCAGCTAGGGGGAGAGGTTGGGAGAAAGGATATAGGACAATGGTGAGGTCAGGTTAACCAGCTATAGTGTGACAAGGAGTACCCCTGGTGTAGTGGCTTCCTCTGTACTTTGGACAGGGGTCAGATCAGGTGAGCAGGCCATCTATCTGAGGCTTAAATGTGCCACAAGGTGAAGTCTGACTATTTTCATCCTTATACCTCAAGCTCACCTTGTCAGGCCAATCAACTATCTCAGCTATGCAGCACATTACTTTTTAAACTACATGGAAAGTCTAACATGAATATTAATTCAGCAAGTTAATTTTTATTATGTACTTATGAGTTTGTGGAAACAATGTCCAGAGATCCAAGGAACAGGGAGGGCAGATGCTTCTCAGATGTGGGCCTGTACTTCCATAGTAAGGTGAAGATGTAGCTCACCTGCCTGCCCATCCCCCAGGGAGGGAGTAAGTGGTCAGTTCTCCGGTGCCTGGAGGAGAAGGTAACCACACTGGCCTCTTTGGAATGGGATGAACGGGATTCAAGCTACATCATTCTGGAGGGCTTCTGAATCCTAAGTGATTGACCTTCCAATTAGGTAGGTACTAGGTGTATTGGGTCAGTGAGTGGGGGGTTCCCCACAGTATTCGGTGGGGACTCAAGACGCAGTCACATCCCCTTGGTGTTTTTTTATTTAGGATCTGGTTTTACAGGTAAGACACAACAGTAAATGGGGCAATGTTCCTCCATTAGACACATGTCTAAAGCAGGTGGAGAACCATCTTCCAGCTGACAAGCCCTTGAGCAAGAGTGTATGAGGGTGGGGCAAATGTATAACCTGGCTTCTATTTGGAATTCCCTCCTCAATAGCCTTAAAGATTCACTTTCCCCCTTTTCCTGGCAGATCAATAAGAGGCAAACTATTTAGAAATGAAGAACCCCAATATTTATTTTTTGTTCAGGGTATGATCTAACATTTTTATTGCATTTACTGCTCCTCAGGATGCAGGGATGTCTACAATAATCAGAATTATAAAACCTGTGGCTCTTCCATTGGGTTTGATGGCATCTCATGTGACAATATAAGTGACAAGGAGCCTGGCTGCCTGCTGATGGACATACAAGTGGCACAATATGTCCACCTGGTAGCTGTGAATCAGCTACTGCTACTTCATAGTCCCTGTGCTTTCTTGACATTGAGCCTGGCCGATATTACCAGTCTTCCAGGAACAATAAGACCATGGTTTTCGTTGCTTGAGATTTCACAGCCAATGGTCACTCCCAATCCAGAACTCCAGGCCACGCACTTTCAAAGCTATGCTGCTTCCAGTGGAACGGACAGCAAGCCAACCACAGCTTCTGTTGACTCATCTGTTAATCAGGGATGACCAGAAAATTGCAAGACTATCTGCTGTTGGGTATTGAATTGTCTCCCTACCACCCCAAATTCATATTTACGTCCTAACCCCAATACATCAGAATGTGGCCTTTCTTAGAATATGGTCATTGTGGATGTTACTAGTTAAGACAGGAATATACCAGAGTAGGCATGGGGGCCCAGATCCTATATGGTGTCCTTATAAAAAGGGGAAATTTGGAGACAGACATGTACACAGGGACACAACATGAAGATGAAGGCAGAGATGGGTTAATATTTCTACAAGGAACATCATCGACTGCCAGCACCACCAGAAATTGGGGGAGAGGTGTGGAACAGACCTTCCCTTACAGGGAACCAACCCACTGACCCCTTGACATTGGACTTCCAGCCTCCAGAACTGAAGCAATATATTTCTGTTGCTCTAAGTCACCCTGGTTTTGGTATTTTGTTAAGGCAGCCCTAGCAAATGAATATGAACAGCAGACTAAGTTACTATGTATGAAGAGCCCAACCTCACAGGAGGTTTTTTCCACTGCCCCTCATCCAGACAACAGAACCCCCCACTGGGTGAGCTCCCCATTCCAGAACATAATGGGACAAGCAGGGGAACTTAAGTGCCTTTCAAATGATGACAACTGCTTCTACCCCACAACTATTTATCGGGTCCTTCAGGTACAAAGAAATGACATTTGAGCAGGGTGTGCAACAAATAAAATGTGGGCATTGCCCTCAGTGAACTCAAAATCCCTAATAAGCAGCTGCCTTCGCAAATAAAAGTATGACACAATTCCCCTTCGCAAGCAGCTGTACAGCGCCCCAGAGGTTTCTGACCCTGACAGGGCTGCCTGGTAACAGCGGGTGTTCTTTGGGTCAGCTGGTGACATGGCAGGATTGGTGTGCCTGGCCTTGCTGCCCACATGCACTCCCTGCCTTTTTCTCACCCACAGCTTCTTGCTCTCAGATGGGAAGTACAGTCACCCTAGAACCTCAAGATACGGGCAGGGGTTCAGACAAGGCAGCATGGGAGTATAGTGAGTTGGTGGCAAGGGACAAACCCCAAATGGTCACTGCAGTTGGGGCAGTCCAGTCCCTTAGACCGCTTGGGAAGCACTGGACAGGGCTCTCTTCTGACCGAGAAACACTGGGCGAGTCCAAGCTGGTTATGCACCTCCCTCCCTGCTTTTTGGCACAGCAGAGACAAAAGAAATGCTCAGTTGATCACTATCTCATTTCTACCTGAGAGCAAAGGGTGGGAAGGTGAGGTCTGTCCAGGGGCAGGTACGTCCCGGGAGTGCCTGGCGTCAGTCAGTAAGAGTTGAGAGCCTGCTTGGAGCGGCGTTTCATATGCAGGCGCTGGTGGCGCAGGAGGTCGGAGTTGTGCAGGAAACTTTTGACGCAGTACCGGCACCGAAAGGGCCGTGCCCGGTCCTTACCGTGCACACTGCTGCGGTGCCTCGCCAGGTGTTCCGGTCGCTGGAACAGCTTCCCGCAGTCACAGCACTGGATGCTCAGCCGGGCCCGGCCCTCAGCCAGCGATGCATCAGGCCCCCCACCTGTGGACTCTGCCGCCCCCTGCTCGCTCCCAATCACCGGCAGGGCCCCGGTGGGCGGCAGGTGGACCCGCCTGTGGCAGAGCAGGTGCGAGTTGAGGCGGAAGCTCTTCCCGCAGGCGCCGCACCGGAAAGGTTTCCGGGCCTCGTGGGCTTCCAGGTGCCCGTCCAGGTCCTCGCTGTCACTGAACAGCTCCCCACATACCGAGCACTCGTGCAGCTTCTCCTGCTCCCTGCGGCTGCGCAGGTGTCGGATGAAATTGACCCTCCAGCGGAAGACCTTGCCGCAGTTGGGGCACACATAGGACTTCCCAGAGGTATGCACCTCGCCCCCCACAGACAGGCCATTCTGCTGAGGCATGGGGGTGCCGTTTTGCTTCCCCAAGGGGCTCCGTGTCTCATCTGTGCAGTAGGGGCTCAGTTGGGAGTCTTCATCCCCAGAGCTGGATAGGACGATCTCGATGGTCACCTCCTCATCCAGGCTGTTCTTAGGGGGCGGTGGGTCATCTCCAGCTGCAGGAAAGCAATGTGGAGGTCACTTAGAGTTGCTGATGGAATAGGTATGACATTGGGGGCTATGGGGAAAGGGCGAATGTATTTTGAATGTGAGGACATGAACTAAGGGGATCCGAGGGTGGAGTGCTAAGGGCAGAACTGCATCCCCCCAAAATTCCTACTATGCTTAAGTCATAACCCCAAATACCTCAGGATGTGACTATATTTGGAATTAAGGTCCTTCAAGAGTTAAGTTAAAATGAGATTATTAGAGTGGCTTGTAAGCCAACTGGCATCCTTCCAAGAAGATATTAAGAAACAGACACATGGAAGCTCAGGGAGAAGACAGCTGGCCAAGAAGACTTGCTGTAGGAGAAGCCCCTTTTGATACCTGGACCTCAGACCTCCAGCATTTTGAGAAAATCAATTTCTGTTGCTTGAGCCTCCTTAGAAGACTAATACAGTGCATACAGGATGACAACCCCTCAAATCAGCTAAAGTGACAAAAAATAAATGCAATTTCTAAAACGGGGCATAAACAACCCTTAGTGCTCCTGTGGGCCATTTACACAATGTTAGGAATTATTGCTAGATGAGGTGGGATTCAGCAGAGAGCTCCAAACACCAGAGAAACAGTAAAATCAGGGAGTGATGAGTATAGAAGGAGGTGTGTGGGGGGACACAAACACTGAACCCCGTGATAGGTACTCTTGATGTTTTCATTCTGCCCCTGGGGCTCCTGAATAGAAGTCGCTGACCCAGGGTGCACCATGACAGGCCATGGGTGTCAGACTGAGGATCTGAATGTGGGCTGTCAAGCCCCATGTTCGGGCTTGACTCCACATTGCCTAGCCATAGCCTGCCTTCTCTATGAAGTCAAAATTATGGGTCTGAATCTGTTGCATCTTATTTGCACATAATCCCTCCTATTTTTCTTTTCTTTCTTTTTTTAAAAATTTTATGTATATTGTTTCGGCACATTTGTTTTTCACAGTTTTAAAATGCAACACATTTATTCATCTCCTTTTTGGTTTTGCCTTACAAGAAAGCTTCCCCATCCTAACACTGTAAGAATATATCCTTTATAATGCCTTTGTCTTTTGTTTTTCACATCTGGCTTCCTAGGCTCCCTGCTTTTCTCCTCAATCCCTCCAGCTCATCCCCAGGCCACGCACAGCATGGCCACAGGCTTCAGTAACCCCAATCCCCCGACTGAGCTCAATTCCCCTGACACGTTGGGCAACTTTCTTTCTCTTTTAATTTTTTTTCTGTAAAACAGAGCTAGGAATCAGAACTGCCTTTTGGGGTTACTGTTGAAGATTACACATGATTTAATACATATGCAGGCACCCACCCTGTATATCATGAGGCTGCTATGGGCAGGCAGAGGCCAGAGAAGGCCGGAAGTACACATGTGGCAACAAGCATTCATCTAGCCCCACTGAGATGGCCACCCGCATCCTGGGGAGAGGCCATCCTCAGTTATGCAAGGCCACTCTCAGCCTGTTGC
Source organism: Myotis pilosus (assembly GCA_036010255.1). Lineage (NCBI taxonomy): Eukaryota > Metazoa > Chordata > Mammalia > Chiroptera > Vespertilionidae > Myotis > Myotis pilosus. Next base: position 7,174,788 of record JASKON010000034.1, read on the forward strand.
AGGCACCTGAGAAAACCAGGAGTGAGGGAGCTCAAAGGTTTGGGGAGGGGCTATTCTCCTTCTGGATCTGTTGTAAATGTAGAATTCCTTTTGTCTACACGTGACGGGGTGAACAGAAATAGCAGGGAGCCCTGCACAGAGCTAGGTGGAATTACCACAATGCCAGACAACTTTTTTTTTTTTTCTGAATCTTGGCTTCACCCCAGAATCATCTGGAGAATTCTTTTTTTATTTTTTAAATTATTTATTGTTGAAAGTATTATGTCCCCCTTTGTCCCCCATTGACCCTCTCCAACCCGCCCCATCCCCCCCCCCCCCACAGGTCTTCAGCACCCTACTGTTTGTGTTATGCACATATGCATACAAGATCTTTGGTTGATTACCTCCCACTCACCCATTCTCCCCCACCTTCCCTCTGAGATTCCACACTCTGTCCCAGGCTTCCATGTCTCTGGATCCACTCTGTTCATCAGTTTCTTTTGTTAATTACATTCCATATATGAGTGAGATCATATGATACTTGTCTTTCTCTTAACTTATTTCACTTAGCATGATATTCTCCAAGTCCCTCCATGCTGTCTCAAAGGGTAAAAGATTCTTCTTTTTTACTGCTGCATAGCATTCCTTGGTATAAATGTACAACTTTTTTATCCACTCATTTACTGATGGGCACTTGGGCTATTTCCAGATCTTAGCTATTGTAAATTGTGCTGCTATGAACATAGGGGATGCATACATTCTTTGCCAGACAACTCTTGCTCCAAAAGGCATCTTGGGTAAAAGACTATACATGAGTCAGACCCCACAGCTGTGGAAAGTCTCATCACACAATGGGTTTGAGTATGAACCAGAGACTAATATAATACTGTATGTCAACTGGAATTTCAAAAAAGAACCAGTGACTCAGGTTTGGTGTCTGGGAGAACACCTTAACCCCAAGGACATTAAAGATGGCCACACTGCCCGCTGGTGTGGCTCAGTGGTTGAGCATCAGCCCATGAACCAAGAGGTCACTGGTTTGATTCCTGGTTAGGACACATGCCTGGGTTTGTGGGTTCGATCCCCAGGATCAGGTGTGTAGGAAGCGGCCTATTGATGTTCCTATCTCTCTATCCCTCTCACTTTTTTTTTTAAAAATATATTTTATTGAGTTTTTACAGAGAGGAAAGGAGAGAGATAGAGAGTTAGAAACATCGATGAGAGAGAAACATCGACCAGCTGCCTCCTGCACACTCCCCACCGGGGATGTGCCCGCAACCAAGGTACATGTCCTTGACCAGAATCGAACCTGGGACCTTTCAGTCCGCAGGCCGATGCTCTATCCACTGAGCCAAACCGGTTTCGGCTATCCCTCTCACTTAAAAGATTCCTCTTTCTCTAAAGATCAATAAAAACATATTTTTTAAAAAATGATGGCCACATTTCAGTCTTTGCCTCTGGACTTTTACCAACATGACCCTATGAGGCAGGTGGGGGACACTCAGAGTCCCTTCCGCAGGCATGACACACTCCTGCTCTTTAGGTCCAAGACTTTGCCCAGGACTCTGGCTTTTGTGCTCAGGGAAGAAACACACCCCTAATGGCCAGTAGCACTGTGGCGCACCTGCTTCAACCTGCCAGGATAAGGCCAGGAGGGGAGGGTCTTGGGCTGGAGCTCAGCTGGGAGAGACCCTAGCAAAAGGGAACCCAGCACAATAAGCTGACAACTCACAGGAGCCGTCGGTCAGCAAGGACCTCAGAGAGTTCAATCCCTGACCGTACCCACACCAGCAAACGTGCATGCACACACCATACACGTTCACACATCCACACACAACATACCAGACACTATACACACACAACATGCACATGTACACACCACACAGCAGATACCACATGTACTCATATGCTCACATATGTATCACACCCCCCATACCCTCCCAGGCCCTCTTTACCTGGGCAGGTGCTCTGAGCAAGTGTCGTCTGCTCGCAGGATTGGGACTCTGGTCCCTGTAGCTCATCCTGTTTTCCTCTTTCTTCGACCTGGAATGGCTGGAGACTTGGAAAGTCTTTCCAGAGGAGAAAATAGAAAGGTGGATTTGTCGTGCAGCTGTGGCACTACCTGGGGAGGCATCTTAACAGATGCCAGGCTGTGATCCAAGGGCAGCTCTGAGCTCCCTTCTTGGGCAGCTACTCAGTCAGTGTTTGTGGAGCAAATTAATTTGTAGGCAAAAAGATTCTGAAGCTATATGGAGTAAACATGAGTCCTGGATCTGCCTGTCAACTTGCCTGTGAAGAAGTGACTGCCACCATTATGGTGATTTCCACTTCTGTGGTAGGATTTCCACAGGCCCCAGGACCCCTCGCAGATCCTGCATAAACACAGTCTGCACAGAGCCTGCTGGGCTGACAGGACAGGGAGCTGGCCACCCCGAGGCCCTGCATGCTCGTCCAGGTGGGAATGAAGACCCACACTTGACTGTACTGTGCCAGCTCTAGGTCCTGAAGGGGAAGGAGTGGGGGCTGCTGTTGAAACCATACAAAGCCTTTTGTCCTGAAGGAGCGGGGTCTCAGGCATTATGGCAAATGGTTAACGACTTACACAGAAAGCCCAGATAGGGGGACTGGGAAATGCTGCTGCCAATGCGGTGCTGTTGTAAGCCAAGCCCCAGCACCCCGGCCTTAGTTTCCTCACACTCGCAGCATGTGGTGGAAGGACTAGAGAATGAGACACCTGGAGGTCCTGCACTAGTGCTCCTTCTCTACCTAACCTATGGAGAATGTGACCTCACCTGTGGAGGGGCTGCTGGCTTGCCAGCATAGCCCAGGTGCTGTTTATAGCAGAGAAGGATGTTCCCACTGTGTCCCAGTCCCTGGTTGATGAGTGTGATCCCACACCCACAAAAAAATATACCTACATTTTTTCTGGGAAAAGTCATGGAGGAGGCAAAACATGCTCTACTGAGACAGAGCCTGGGGTTACAGAGGGCTGCAGAGAGATGGCAGGGAGTGGCCCACCTCTGGCCAGCACCACCTACCACCCTACTCTGTCCACCCAGCGGTGGAATCATGACTCACCCAAGTAGGAGACCTGGGTAGCACCCTTGCCCTGGAGGTCCTGCAGCTCGGGAACACATGGCTCGTTCTCCTCACCCTGGGAGAGGTCCTGCTGGGCTGCTGGGTCACCTGTTCACAGAAAAGGGGAAGACACACATTCCTCAGTGAACTAGAGGGATGCAGGCCAAGCCATGGCAGTGACAGGGTGACGCAGGGCTTCAGAGAAACTGAAAGGCTTGAGCAAGCAGAGAGGGCAGGGAGGGGCATACTTGTGGGAAAGCTATGGGCTTGGGGCAGCTGTTGGCCCATGAGATTGAAAGCCAGAACTTCAGAGGCCATAGGATCAGAATGATAGAAGAAAAGTGGGGGCACAGGAACCTGTTATGTTTGGTTTCGAATGCAAAACAGCCAGCCAGTAAGCCTAATTTACATGTGATAGTGGCAGGTGAGGATGCCTCTACTAAGTGCCCTCAGTGTCGCTGTGTGCAGGTGACCTCATGTCAGGAATGGAGGATGGTCGGCAAATTCAGATGTGGGCCCCCAGCTCCCTGGTCTCAGGAGAGGGTTGGAAGGGCGTCTTACTTGGAGGCAGCGAAACCCCACAGTCCTCTCCAATGATGAACTCCCCGTAGAAGCCAGTCTGGGCAGGGTCTAGAAGGGACCAGTCCTCTTCCGAGAAACAGAAGATCATGTCCTCGAAAGGAGAAACCCGTTTCTGAAACGGCAGAACAACAGGGACGCCTCAGTCCAAGGACAAGCTAGGGAAGGGTCGCTGCAAACAAGGGAAAGAGCTGGGGCTGAAAGCACACACCTCCACTGTGTATGCACGGGAGAGAGCAGAAAGATGCTCTCCAGCCCTCACCTGGGATCCACCTCCTTCCTATCTGGTTTGGCCGAATGCAAACCATGGTGACTCTCTAGTGGCCAAGATTGTGGGCAGGGCACACAGTCCCAGGCAGCTAATGAAGACCGAGACACCACCAGGCTCAGCCCAGCAAACGCCACACCATTTCTAGAGTTTATTTTGCACATATGCAGTGTTAGGTCTGGATCAGCCTAGTCACAGCAGCACTGATAATCACAGATACTATATTATCAATACATTTTGATCATAGATAATAAAGACTGAAGATGCTGTTTATAGCAGAAAAGAATGTTCCCACTGATGGGCTCTGCCCATCACCAGAGCATGGATTAACTCCAGGACAGTCTGGCAGGTTCAAGCAAACTCCCATTAGGAGCGAGGGTCCTCTCTGCATGACCAGAAAGCCCTCCAAGCTGTGTGTCACATGATCTGGACTACTCAACGACAAAATGTCCAGAAGTCTGGATCACCAGCAGTTTAGCAGTGGGAACGGGGGTAAGGCACGACTGGGAGACTTCGCTTAAACTTGAATCACAGACCATGGTAATATATCAAATTAATATTAATTAATTAATTAAAAAATCTTTCTATGGAGAGTTTTTTTTCTTTTTCTTTTAAATATATTTTTTATTGATTAAGATATTACATATGTGTCCTTATCCCCATGTTACCCCCTACCCCCCCCCCCCGCTCATGCCCTCTCCCCCTCCCCCCGTTGTCCGTGTCCATTGGTTAGGCCTATATGCTTGCATATAAGTCCTTTGGTTGATCTTTCTCCCTTACCCCCACCCTCCAATACCTTCCCTCCAAGGCCCAACAGTCCAATCAATGCCTCTCTGTCTCTGGATCAGTCCTTGTTCATCAGTTTATGTTGTTCATTGTATTCCAAAAATGAGTGAGATCATGTGGTATTTATCCGCTCTCCAGTTTCATCCATGCTGTGGCAAATGGTAAGAGTTCCTTTTTCTTCTTCCTCTTCTTAAAGAATACCTTTCAGCATTTCATATAATGCTGGTTTGGTGGTAATGAACTCCCTTAGCTTTTTCTTATCTGTGAAGCTCTTTATCTGACCTTCAATTCTGAATGATAGCTTTGCTGGATAAAGTAATCTTGGTTGTAGGTTCTTGGTATTCATCACTTTGAATATTTCTTGCCACTCTCTTCTGGCCTGCATGGTTTCTGTTGAGAAATCAGCTGACAGTCGTATGGGTACTCCCTTGTAGGTAACTGACTGTCTTTCTCTTGCTGCTTTTAAGATTCTCTCTTTGTCTTTTGCTCTGGGCATTTTAATTATGATGTATCTTGGTGTGGTCCTCTTTGGATTCCTTTGGTTTGGGTTCTTTGCGCTTCCTGGACTTGTAAGTCTATTTCTTTCACCAGGTAGGGGAAGTTTTCTGTCATTATTTCTTCAAATAGGTTTTCAACATCTTGCCCTCTCTCTTCTTCTGGTATCCCTATAATTCTGATGTTGGTACGCTTGAAGTTGTCCCAGAGGCTCCTTACACTATCTTCATATTTTTGGATTCTTTTTTCTTTTTGCTTTTCCGGTTGGGTATTTTTTGCTTCTTTGTAGTTCAAATCTTTGACTTGATTCTTAGAATCCTCTAGTCTGCTGTTGGATCTCAGTCTATTATTCTTTATTTCAGTCAGTGTATGCTTAATTTCTAGTTGGTCTTTTTTCATATCGTCCAGGGTCTCACTAAATTTATCGGCGGTTTCTAGAAAATTCTTGAAAAACCTTATAACCATGATTTTGAACTCTATATCCAGTAGTTTGCTTTCCTCCATTTCTGTCATTGTGACCTGTTTCTTTGTCTCTGCATTTTGTATGCTTCCCTGTGTTGATAGAGTGGCTTTGTGTGCTAGGTGTCCTATAGGGCCCAGTGGCTCAGCCTCCTCAGTTACCTGAGGTGGACACTCTTGGTGCACCCTTTGTGGGCTTTGTGCATACTCCTGTTATAGTTAAGCCTTGATTGTTGTAGGTATCACTGGGAGGAATTGACCTCCAGGCCAATTGGCAGTGAGAATCTGCTGTGTCTGCAATGGGAGAACTTCTGTTCTGAGGACACCCTTCTGGGGCAAGACTTGCTTCAGTGGGGCTTTGGTGCTCACTCAGTCTGCCCCCTGGGTGTCCCTTATGGATCTGAGGAGTTGTAATCCAGATGGTCCCCCTCTGACCACTGGGTACACTGGTTCTTGGAGGTTACCCAGCAGGAGCTATAAAGAGAACTGCAGATTCCCCTTCCTTTTTTGGAGTTTGGAGGTGCCCAGATGAGGCCCAGCTGTGAAGCAATGCAAGCTGCTGTGGGGCCTTGGGCCTTCTCTTGGAAGTTCTGGGTCTGTGGCCTGGCTGCAGTTTGTTAGGTAGTTTTCAGGTTGCAAAGAGCCAGGGCATTCATATGCAAAAGCTTCTGCCGCAGCCTGGGTGGGGCGGGGTCTCAGGGAATCAAAGGGCGGAGCAAGGAACTATGGCAGATTCTCAGCCCTGCCCTAAGGGGCCGCGCGCGTCTCAGAGTCCTGATAATTTAATTGCTGCAAGCACCTCTGAGGGAAAGCTGCCCTCGAGTTCCAAGTTCTGCCCGCTGCCAGACAGTCCAGTTTCTCCCCGTATGAGTCCTGGGTCCCCAGAGACTTCCTGGAACCGGAATTCAGAGCAGTCGGGAGCTTGTGACTCCCTCCCGATTCAAAAAGACAGCCGCGTCCTCAGGTACCAGCCCCTTTCCGCGCGCGTGAGCCTCCGTACCTTTGCACTTTACTTCTGCAGCTCCTGACCCTCAATGTGCTTTTCTCTTTCCTTCTAGCTGTAGAATTTCCACTCCGCCAGCCCTCCTGTAAGTTCTGGATGATGTCCCTTCTGTCCTTTTATTGTGTTTTGAAGTTGTTGTAGGAGGCAGCAATTTTGGTGTTTCCCTATGCCGCCATCTTAGTTTCTCCTTTTTTTTTTTTATTGAGAAACTTAAGACTTGGATACATCAAATAAAACCAATTTCGGGGGGGGGGGAGGAGGAGGGGAGGATCAAAACTCACAACAGGGGAAAAAAAAAGTTAACACTGCCTGAGCTGTAGCAGAACCCAGAGAATACATTCTTTTAACTAAAAAATTCTCGGTGCTTCATAATTGACCTTTTGGTACTCAACGACCTATTAAATTTGCAATTTGTGGTTCTTAGTGTTGAGGTCCATTTTCCAGCTAGGAAATTCAAACCTTGAGCTGAATTTCATGACGGGTTATTTGGCTTCTGAACTGTTTCTTCCTTGCCTAAGAGGTAGCAGCAGCAATAATGTCCACCAGGGCAGCTTCTTTCTTGGCATGATGAGCCTGTAGAACCGCCACAGCTTCATCTACCTCAGAGCAGAGAGACTTGGGGGACTCCAGGATGTGCAGCAGCTCAGAGTTGTTGATCATTCCCGTCATCTTTCCAGCCAGGTTTGAATGCATGGTTTGGATGAGAATGAACAAACGTACGCCCAGCATCTGCTTCTGTTCCTGGGGGGGTAGGGGGGTGGTGCTGCGGCCAACATGGAGGCGGTCAGGGGCTCCTGCCCCTGCATATGGACCACAGGCTGAGGTGCCTGCAAAGGTGGTATGGCAGGGAGAGGGCTGCAGACACTGGAGGCATACTTGGTGCAACAGCCCGAGGAGCAGCTGCAGCCACAGCGGTGCGAGGTGCTCAGTTCTGCAGAGCTAGGGGAACACCTTCAGACCGGAAGCTGTCAGTCAGCCCTTGCTGGGTGGCACCAGACCCACCAAAGTCCATAGCCAAGCGGTCTGGGCACTCAGACCCGACTCTCTGAATAGTAGTAGGGACGCCACGAGAGGCCGGATCATTACCAATTGGAGCCAGATGGCGAAGAGTTGGACAAGGCTCAGACTGGTGTACAGCACTTGGCAAGCCTTGCTGCCAGCATGGACTAGGTCACATCTGTGCTAACTGGTTAGGTATGTAATATGGAGGCCTTCTCTGAGCCTGTGGAACTGCTGGCACGAAGTAGCCACCAGCTGCAGGCTGGAGCTGATTTAAGAAGGCATTGGCAGGGAGTGCTCTCATTCCGGCCACCCTCTGCATATAGAGTGGCTTGGAACCCATGATGCATCCATTCATCACAGTGACTGCTTTGGTGGCCTCTTCAGGAGATGAGAAGCAAACAAAGCCAAACCTCTTGCTTCTCCCACCCTGCAGCATTACCTTAGAGCTGGTGATGGATCTGAAAGGAGAAAACTTTCCATAACTTCTCATTGGCAATGGTGTTATCCAAGTTCTTAATGTAGAGATTCACCCCTGATATCGACTAATTCTCTCTTGCTTCAGCTGTTCAAATTTCTGTTTTAACTTGGCCTGCTATTCCACTTTTTTCTGTGCACAGCCTACAAAAATGACTTTCCCACTGATTTCTTGTCCATTCATCTCTTCACAGCCATATTGGCATCCTCGTGTGTGTATGCTTTTTAAATATATTTTTATTGACTTCAGAGAGGAAGGGGAGAGGAGAGAGAAACATTAATGATGAAAAAGAATCATTGATCAGCTGCTTCCTGTGCCCACTGGGGATTGAGCCTGCAACCTGAGCATGTGCCCTTTACCGGAATCAAACCTAGACCCTTTAGTCCGTAGGCTGACACTCTATCCACTGAACCAAACCAGCTAGAGCTATCCTCATGTTTTTTAACTCCCAAAGCCAAAGTCTTTGGATTTCCCATCACCTTGACACTTAAGGTCTTACCAAATTGGCTGAGCAGCTCTTTCAGAAGCATCCACCTCTTTCACAAAGTTTTTGATATACATATTAGTCAACTCCTTGGCTTTGGCCCCAAGTTCGGCTTCCCATTCTTTTTGAGACTTGAATCTGCCCACAAACACTTTGTGGTCATTGAGGAACATGCCGTTCATCTTCTCGATGGCCTTCTCTGCAGCCTCTTGGGTCTCGAAGAGAACGAAAGCATAACCCTTAGAGCCATTCTTGTCACACACCACCTTGCAGGTCAGGATGTTCCCCAAAGCAGAAAAAGTATCATAACGTGCCTTGTTATCTATAGATTTTTCCAGGTTCTTGATGAACACGTTTCCCACACCAGCTTTTCTCAAAGAGGGATCCCTTTGAGATCACATGATTCGGATTGGCTTTCCCTTAATCACATCAAAGTTCACAGTATCCAAGGCCCACTCAGCACCAGCCAGCTGCTGGAGGTTGGCGAAGCCATAACTCAGCAAGCAGCAGGTGATCCCATTGTGGCAGATCCCAGTGGAAGCCAGGCCCCACAGGGCTGAACTCCGCCCCACCCCACAGTGACGCCCCCCCCCCCCCCCCCGGCCTCCCCTACCCCCTGGCACTTGTCCTTGTCCCCTCGACCCTAAGTGTCTTGCGTCTGTTGGTTGTGCTTATATGCATGCATACAAGTCCTTTGGTTGATCTCTTACCCCCACCCCCCCAGCCCTCCCCTACCTTCCTGCTGTAGCTTGACAGTCTGTTCGATGCTTCTTTGCCTGTCTATTTTTGTTCAACAGTTTGTAATGTTCTTTATTACCCATAAATGAGTGAGATCACGTGGGCTTAACTTTTCATACAGCATGGCCTCAGTGACATCCCCGTGCAAGTTACCCACATACAGGGAGGCCATGGGGTAGCTGCTGGTGGCAGCATTCATCTCCCCAGCCCCCAGGACCCCATGCCCTGCCAGGACTTCTTACAGGGCCCACAAAGGATAAAAGGGATCTTCCCCAAGCAGCACGCAACCGGCTCACAGGTGGCAGAGCAGGAGGGACCCAGAAGTTTGGAGTGGCTCACTCGAGACTACAGGACCGCAGACAAAAGGCTCTCAAAAACAATATGGCTCTCCCTGGGAGCTTGTAATTTCCAGCTCCAAATTTCCAAAATAAATGTATTAAAATGGGGACTTTCCTCCAAATTACAAAAATTCTTAAAGGGCCAGCCAAACGGTGCCCACGCAGCCTCTGGGATACGTGTTTCTCTTTAAATATAAGCCCCGGGCTGCTGACACTATAAGATTACAGCTGTAGAAGAGGGATGCAAAATATTTGTCAGTTTGCAAGCCTAGGGGGCCGAGCGCACAGCTGCCTTCACACGGGCTGCCATGGGCAGCGCGGACACGTGGTGCTCAGGGAGGACAGTGTGGGGCTGCCACGAGGCTGGGGCGTGGACACGTGCGGCTCACCACTGACGCCCAGGTGCAGTGGAGGCGGCAGGCAGGCCAGAAGCGTGCAAAAGTGACTTCCCTGTAGGTTCGAAGAGGATTCACTTTTTCTTTCTCTCTTTTTTTTCCTTTTCCAGATTTTAAAGCGTATTCGAGGTTTTTTTGGTTTTGTTTTTTTAATTTTTTCTTTTTTTCTTCAGGCTACTGAGCCCAAACGCAGCAGAGACTGTGGCAACCCAGGGCAGAGAGCTTAAAATATATTTTTATTTATTTCAGAGAGGAAGGAAGAGGGAGAGAGAGATAGAAACATCAATGATGAGAGAGAATCATCGATCAGCTACCTCCTGCATTCCACCTACTGGGGATCGAGCCCACAACCTGGGCATTTGCCCTTGACCAGAACCGAATCTGGGACCCTTCAGTCCAAAGTCCAATGCTCTATCCACTGAGCCAAACAGCTAGGGCAAATTAATTTTAATTTTAAAAATGGTGACATATCCATATTATATGAGAAGGCCATAAAAATAAAGAAGTCCTTTACAAAATGGAAATAGATATTTGCCCATTGAAGCATGAAGTTATTTGGGTCTCAAACTTCCTATAAATATTAATATGACAATAAACTGATAACAATAAATGTCACTAAAAAATTATTCACTTTGTTTGAAATAATCTGGAACCTTGATTATTTGAAAGAACATGGGAGAACATGGAGAACTCCTGGTCTAGCTGACATTTCTGTTCATACTGTCTAATCCCAGAAGAGCAAACACACAGCATATCTCCACTAAGTATGTCACACTGTACGTGTATATATGATTGTAGGAACTGCCTGCACGTACATTCACTAGATATTGGCAGGTGTGAATGAAGCAAAATTATACCTATTTTTTTGTCAGATTGACAAAAAATGTGTTCCATGACATGAGAAAGGCTAAAAATTGTGGCTCTACATCAGTGGTTCTCAACCTTCCTAATACCACGATCCTTTAATACAGTTCCTCATGTTGTGGTGACCCCCAATTTCATTGTTACAAATTGAACAAAATTAAAGCATAGTGATTAATCACAAAAACAATATGTAATTATATATATGTGTGTTTTCTGATGGTCTTAGGCGACCCCTGTGAAAGGGTTGTTCAACCCCCAAAGGGGTCGCGACCCACAGGTTGAGAACCGCTGCTCTATATGATCACCAGTTACCTGGATGGTTGCTCTGGGGCTAGGATCAGGTGTGTGTGTGGGGAACAGGCTGGGAAAGGACAGTTTTCAATGAATATCCTTTGGGCTCTTCTTCCCCTACGTACACAGTTGTTTTCACATTAACCCAGAGACAGCAGAGAGTAGAACAATGAGCATAAAGGGCCCAGAGCCCTTCAACTAGATTTACTAAGTTAACATCTTGCCTATCTGTCACATTTCCCCTGTCTCTCATATATGATGGGTGGGCATGTTCCCTCATCCCCTGGGTCACTGGGGACTTAAGGCATCACGCTATGTTGCTCCAATTAAGTGCCTGCATGAATCTTCTAAGAAAAAGGTTATTCTTCCACATCAGCACAATTTCTATGGCACTGTGACTCTGCACCCAGAGGGTATGTGGCAATGCCTGGAGACACTGTCACTACTGGGATGGGTACTACAGACATCACAGGGATGGAGGCCAGGGACGCTGCTCAACACCCCACAGTGCCCAGGAGAGCTCCACGTGACAAAGAACTGTCAACCAAAATGTCAATAAAGCCTAGAAACTGCTCTATAACATCAGAAAAATTTAGCATGGGTTCAACAATAACATTTAGTATCTTTTGAACTATGAAATAGTATTACTTTATCAAGGTAAAGAATTATGAAGACTTCCAAAGGTGACCATGACAAGAAGTCAAGATTGGAAATTGCTGGGTCAAAGCTTTCTAATGGACCCTAGAAATCTTGTTAAACGTGTCTTTAAATGTCAATCATCAGGTATACAAGTGAAATCCAACAGTCTTATGTTTACACTAAAGGCCTGGTGCACGAATTCATGCACAAGTGGGGTCCCTTGGCCTGGCCGGTGATCAGGGGTGATCAGGGCCGCCGGCCGGGGAGGGGCTGCAGGAGGGCTCCAGGGTATGTCTGGCCCGTCTCACCCGGTCCTGATCGGCTGGACCACAGCAGCAAGCTAACCTACCGGTTGAAGTGTCTGCCCCCTGGTGGTCAGTGTGCGTCATAGCAACTGGTGGAACGGTCAGACGAATGGTCGGACACTTAGATTATGTTTTTATTATATACTAGAGGCCCGGTGCACAAAAATTTGTGCACTCGGGGGGAGGGGGGGTCCCTCAGCCTGGCCTGTGCCCTCTCGCAGTCTGGGTCCCCTTGGGAGATAACGACCTGCTGGCTTAGGCCTGCTCCCGGGTGGCAGAGGGAAGGCCCAATCCCTAGGTGCAGCCCCTGGTCGGGCTCAGAGCAGGGCCGGTTGGGGAGTTGGGGCGCCGCCCCGTCATGCACAGAGCAGGGCGGATTGGGAGGTTGCGATGCCACCCTCAGTCACGCTCAGGGTAGGGCCGATTGAGGGGTTGGGGCACCATCCCGTCACACTCAAGGCAGGGTTAATGGGGAGGTTGTGGCGCCACCCCATCATGCACAGAGCAGGGCCCATCAGGGGGTTGAGGAGCTCCCCCGTCACTCACAGAGTAGGGCCGATAGGGGAGTTGGGGCACCGTCCCGTCACACACAGAGCAGGGCAGATCAGCGGGTTGGGGCACCGCCCTCTATCACCCACAGAGCAGGGCCGATCAGGGGGTTGGGGCGCTGCCACTCTCACACTCAGGGCAGGGCCGATGGGGAGGTTATGGCTCTACCCCATCACACACAGAACAGGGCCTGTGGGGGGGGGGGGGGTTGGGGTGCCGCACCCTGTCACACAGAGCCGCAGGGCGATCAGGGGGTTTGGGCGCTGCCCCATCACGCTGATCCTGGTGCCGGGAGGCCTCACTGGGAGGCATATTACCCTTTTACTATATAGGATAGAGGCCTGGTGCACGTGTGGGGACTGGCTGGTTTGCCCTGAAGAGTGTCCTGGATCAGGGTGGGGGTCCCCACTGGGGTGCCTGGCCAGCCTGGGTGAGGGGATGATGGCTGTTTTCAGGCTGGGGGTGACTGAAGCTCCCAACTGCTCCTTTTTTCCTTTTTTTTTTTTTTTTTTTTATTCTGGGCCAGCTTTAGCTTGAGGCTTGGCTCCAGCTCTTAGGCCTCCGCTGGTGAAAGTAGGTTTCTGGCCTTTGCATACAATGTTGCGATCCTGCTGGCTGGGCTGAAGTCCTGTGGTATTTGTTACATAGTTTCTTAACTGCAGGCGGGGAACATTGGTTTCCTCCGTCACTGAGGCAAGCAAGCCTCACGTTAGTTTCAAGCTGCCTGGCTGCCTGCCGCCATCTTGGCTGACAGTTAATTTGCATATCTCGCTGATTAGCCAATGGGAAGGGTAGTGGTCGTACACCAATTACCATGTTTCTCTTTTATTAGTGTAGATGATGACAATAGTCCTGGGCTTACAAACACTTGTTTTGTTTTGCCCAAGCCCATCAGGAAAAAGATGAGATTAAGTGTAATATTCCCAGGGTCCTTGGAGAAATTTCTGGACAATTGGGGAGAAAGTAACAGAGGTACACCCTGTGACTCATTAATTCCATTTCCAGGACATTTTCCTAAAGAAGTCATGAGGATGAATGCAAAGTGTGTGCAAAAGAATGTAGAAGATAATGTTTGGTAGAATCGAGGTTTTTTCTTTATGCGTTTTTCTGGTGTCTGAAGATTTATCCTAAGCATGGAACATTTAAGTTTCATTACATGTTGAAACAAAATACCCATGCACCCACCTCTAAGATACAAACAATGTAGACAGGTTGCAGACTTTGCTTCAGGTTTTCCTTGAAAGGTGTGGTGTGTAGGTCACAGACTGCACTGGGTTGAACTCTGAGCTTTTCCTGCCCCCAGTGCCACCTGCAGACCTCCCCAGAGGGAGGTTACCATCTGGGTTTGGTGTAAATATTAGTGCATGCCTTTTAAACTCTAACTGCATCTCAATATAACTTGAAATGATGTCACAGCACTGTTTTGTATGGTTTTAAATGTTGAACTTGACTCACATTCCCATTCTGTTTAAGATTTATTCATGTGCATACATGTTGGTCTAGTTCAGTGGTTGGCAAACCGTGGCTCACGAGCCACATGTGGCTCTTTGGCCCCTTGAGTGTGGCTCTTCCACAAAATACCACATGTGGGTGCACACGTACAGTGCGAAGTTGACTTAAAACTTTAAGTGAGGTTTATTAAGTTAATTTTAGGGAACATTGTGGAGTGAAAGAAGATGTACTGTCGAGGATTGAGAAAGGTATGTTGAGATGGTTTGGACATATAGAGAGGATGAACAAAAGGAGATAGACGAAACAAGTATACAAGACGAGTGTGGATGGGAGAGTTGGAAGGGGTCGACCTCAGCGAACGTACCTCAATTAGATTGAGGACGTTTTTAGCAAAGGCCAGCTTAGGAGTACCCTGATTAAGGTAATAACAATGTACCTACCTATATAGTTTAAGTTTAAAAAATTTGTCTCTCAAAAGGAATTTCAATTGTACTGTTGATATTTGGCTCTGTTGACTAATGAGTTTGCCGACCACTGGTCTAGTTCATTGACTTAAACTAATGTGTAGAATTTCAGAGTGCAGTGATTTCACCCATTCTTTTATCAATGTTTAGGTTTTTCCCAGGACAGATGCTCCTCAGCCAAGATGCGGTTGCATCCTGATAATCTCATTGTAAATTGAAAATATCCTAAGTCGAAAATGCGTGAAATATCACACTGTGATCACTTGGCTGACAGGGCCTGCGCTCACTGCCCTTCCCAGCACCATGAGAGGGCATCCTTCTGCATTTGGCCAGCCCATGAAAACACCTAATTTCAAAATCCGAAACACCATTTTTATTATATGTCTATCACTCTCCTACCATAGTAAAGTTGAGCCATTCTAAGTTGGGACCGGCTATACTTTGCTATTATAAGCAACAGTTCAGTGAACTCTCTTTTTCTGTCCCCCAGCCCATGTGTAAGTGTTTCTAAGTAGGAGAGTTACTAGACCGCAGGGAAACACGTCTTCACTGAAGTGACACACCACAACATGGTTCATCAAGGGAAGGCACCAGCCAGTACTGGGGCTGTCAAAGGTCTATGGTTTTGGCTCCTTGGTGGGAATGAACTTTTATATTAAAAATTCTAAATGTGTTATAATTACTTAACAGTGGTATAACTAATCAGTAACATTAGTGGTATAGAACAAACGTCAACAAAATGTTTAACAAATTGGTATAGTGAGCCTGGCTGGCATTACTCAGTGGTTGAGTGTCAACTTATGAACCAGGAGGTCATGGTTTGATTCCCGGTCAGGGCACATGCTGGGGTTGTGGGCTTGATCCTCAGTATGGGGCATGCAGGAGGCAGCTCACCAATGATTCTCTCTCATCATTGATGTTTCTATCTCTCCCTTCTTATCTGAAATCAATAAAATATATTATAATTTAAAAAAAACCACAAAAACAGACCATTTACAGTAGCATAAAAAAACCATGGGATTCTTTTTTGTTGCTGTTTAAATATATTTTTATTTAAATGCCTCCTACTGGGGATTGAACCTGCAACCTGGGCATGTGCTCTTGATCAGAATTGAACTTGGGGTCCTTTAGTCCATAGGCCAATCTACTGAGCAAAAACAAGCCAGGGCAAAAACCATGGAATCCTTAAGGAAAATGTGTACATAATATGTGTCCCACTTGAACAAAAAGAAATGAAGGATTTAACAAGATGTCAATTTGGCCCACAACACCCTATAGGTTCAGTGCAATCCCAAGCAAAAACTTCAGGAAGATTCTAAAATTTATATAGACGTGCAAAGCACTTAGAAGCAGCCAAAAGAATTTTGAAAACTGGAGGACGCACAGTACCCAATTGCAAAACTTACTATACCACTAACATTACAGTAATAATGACATAAAGGATCAAAACAAAGCTCAACTGAGGTTGAGCCCAAATGTTCAGATATATGTGGACAACTGATTTTTGACAAGGGTGCCAAGGAATTCAACGGGGGAAAGGAAAATCTTTTCAGTGAGTGGAGATAAACATTTAAATATCAAGGGGGAAGAGCAAGGATCTGAAACCAAAATTATTATATCCAGCAAGCCTATCATTCAAAATAGATGGTGAAATAAAGAGCTTCCCAGACAAAAAAAGGCTGAAAGAATTTATCACCACCAAAACAGCACTACAAGCAATGCTAGAGAGACTGCTGTAATGACAAGAAATAGAGAGAGGAATGTAGGCATAAAGAATTAAAATGGCAATAAATAAGTACCTAACAATAATAATCTAAACTGTAAATGGAATAAATGCTGCAACCAAAAGACATAGGGTAGCTGAATAGATTAAAAAACATGACCCAACTATATGATCTCTATATAAGAGATCCACCTTAGAACAAGTCTCACACAGGATGAGAGTGAAGGGATGGAAAAAAATTTTCCATACAAATAGAAATGAAAAAAAAAAAGAGGCTGGGGTAGCAATACCCATAATATCTGACAAAATAGACTTCAAAATAAGGTCATCACAAGAGACAACAAAAGTCACTACATAATACTAAAGGGATTGATCCAGCAAGAGGATATAACTCTGGTAAACATATATACACCCAATATAGGAGCACTTAAATATATTTTAAAAAAACTTCTAGAGGACTTTGAAGGAGAGACTGACAGCAATATATCCATAGTAGGGGATTTTAACACACCACTGACTTCACTGGATAAATATTTCAGACAAAAAATTAACAAGGAAACAGTGACACCAAAGGACACACTGGATCACATGGATTTAACTGACATTTATAGAACATTTCACCCCAAAGATGCTGAATATACATTCTTCTCAAGTGCACATGGGTCATTAACAAATATAGAACACATTTTAGGACACAAAACAAGTCTCTATAAGTTCAAGAAGACTGAAATCACACCAAACACTTTTTTCAGAACACAGTGGAATGAAATGAGAAATCAATTACAGTAAAAACACCCCAAAACATTATAACACATGGAGGCTTAATAGCATGATATTAAACAACTAGAGGCCCAGTGCACAAAATTTGTGCACTGGAGGGGGGGGGGGGCAGTCCCTCAGCCCATCCTGCGCCCTCGTGCAGTCCAGAACCCCTTGGGAGATGTCCAACTGCCTAAACTGGCAGGAGGCCAGGGAGGAGCCAGAATCGCTCGCGCTCATCCTGGCCTGCTGTGCCTGCTGCCATGGCGTCGGGAGAGGCTCCTGACCTTGTGGCAGCTGCGCTTGCCAGCCACAAGCCCGGCTTCTGGCTGAGTGGCACCGCCGCTGTGGGAGTGCACTGAACACCAGGGGGCAGCTCCTGCATTGAGCATCTACCCCCTGGTGGTCAGTGCGCATCATAGCGACTGGTTGTTCTGCCGTAACACTCGCTTAGGCTTTTATTATATAGGCTAGAGGCCCGGTGCATGAATTCGTGCACCAATGGGGTCCCTTGGCCTGCCCTGCGCCATCAGGCTGAAATCCGCTCTCTGACATCCCCCAAGGGGTCCTGGATTACGAGAGAGTGCAGACCAAGCTGAGGGACTCCACCGGTGCATGATTGGGGCTGGGGAGGGATGCGGGAGGTTTGCCAGCCAGCAAAGGGCAGCGGGAGGGCTCCAGGGCATGTTCGGCCTGTTTCATTAGGTCCTGATGGGCCAGGCCCTGGCAGCAAGCTAACCTACCAGTCAAGCGTCTCACCCTGGTGGTCAGTGCACATGATAGCGAACGGTTGAGGAGCTGTAGAATATCATTAGCATATTATGCTTTGATTGGTTGAACAGCCCACTGGTCGACTGGACACTTAGCATATTAGGTTTTTATTATATAGGATGAAACAGATACCAATGAGATCAGGAAAAAAATAAAAAACTTCCTGGAAACAATGAAAATGAACACACAACAACACAACATCTCTAGGATTCAGCAAAAGTAGTCCTGAGAGGGAAGTTCATAGAACTACAGGCCTACCTCAAAAAACAAGAAAAATTAATAATAAACTATTTAACCCTACAACCTAAAAAATTGGAAAGAGAACACCAAGGAAAGCCCAGAGTAAGTAGAAGGAAGGAAATAATAAAGATTAGAGCAGAAATAAATGACATAGAGACTAAAAACAATACAAAAAATCAATGGAAGCAAGAGCAGGTTCTTTGAAAGGATAAACAATATCGATAAACAGCCAGATCATCAAGAAACAAAGAGAGAGGACCCAAATAAATAAAATCAGAAAGGAAAACAGTGAACAACTGACACCACAGAAATAAAAAGGACTGTAAGAAAATGCTATGGACAACTACATGTGTACAAGCTGGACAATGTGGATGAAATAGACAAATTCCTAGAAAAATATAATCTCCTGAAACTGAATCAGAAAGAATCAGAAAACCTGAATAGGCCAATAACAACTGATGAAATAGAAGTAGTAATCAAAAAATTCCTAGCAAAGAAAATCCCTGGTCCAGATGGCATCACGGGGAAGTTTTACCAAACAGTCAAAGAAGAACTAACACCTATCCTCCCAAACTATTCCAGAAAATCCAAGAGGAAGGAACACTTCCAAGTTCTTTTTATGAGGCCAGCATGATCCCAATCCCAAAACCAGATAAAGACACTACGAAGAAAGAGAATTACAGGCTAATAACCCTGATGAACGTAGACACTAATATCCTCAAAAAAATATTAGCAAATCTGATCCAGCAATATATTAAAAAGGTAATATACCAAAACCAAATGGGATTTACTCCAGGGATGCAAGGCTGGTACAATTTTCACAAATAATAAACCTGATACATCACATAAACAAACTGAAAGACAAAAATCACATGATCATATCAATAGACGCAGAAAAAGCATGCAAAAAAATACAACACCCACTTTTGATAAAAACTCTCAGCCAAGTGGGAATAGAGGAAGCATATCTCAACATAATAAAGGACATATATGACAAGCCTACAGCAAACATCATACTCAATGGCAAAACCTAGAACCATTCCCTAAAAACAGGAACAAGACAGGGATGTCCACTTTCACCACTCTTATTCAACATAGTACTAAAAGTCTTAGCCACAGTGATCAGATAAGAAGAAGAAATAAGAGGCAACCAAGTTGGAAAGGAGGAATTATTTGCAGATGATGTGATAGTATACATAGAAAACCCTAAAGGCTCCACAAAAACCCCTCTCTAGATTTAATAAATAAATTTGGCAATGTACCAGGATACAAAATCAACATCCCAAAATTGATGTTTTTTTAATACACCAAAAATGAATTCTTAGAAAGAGAAACTAAACAAACAATCCCATTTACCACTGCAGCAAAAAAAAAAATGAGATTCTTAGGGATAAACTTAACCAAGGAGGTGAAAGACTTGTACTTGGAAAACTACAGGACGTTGGAAAAATAGATAGAGGAAGGTATAAAAAGTTGAAGAATATACTGTGCTCATGGGTTGGTAGAAGTAACATCATTAAAATGTCCATACTACCAAAGGCAATCTATAGATTCAATGCAATTCCTATTATAATACCAACAGCGTATTTCAGAGATCTACAACAAATACTCCAAAAATTTATATAGAACCAAAATAGGCCCAGAATAGCCACAGCAATCTTGAGAAACACGAACGAAATGGAAAGAATCACAATACCAGATATGAAGTTATACTACAAAGTCAGCATAATCATAACAGCCTAGTACTGGCACAAGAACAGGCATATAGATCAATGGAACAGAACAGCGACTCCAGAAATCGACCCAAGCCATTATGCTCAATTAATATTTGACAAAGGAGGCAAGAACATACCATGAAGTCAAGACAGTCTCTTCAATAAATGTGTTCGGAAAATTGGACAGATACATGCAAAAAATGAAACTAGACCAGCAACTTACACCATACACAATAATAAACTCAAAATGGATAAAACACTTAAATGTAAATTGTGAAACCATAAAAATCCTAGAAGAAACCAAAGGCAGCAAAATCTCAGACATTCCTTGTAGGAATATGGTTACAGATACATCTCTTAGGGCAAAGGTAACTAAGGAGAAAATAAACAAATGGGACTATATCAACATACGAAGCTTCTGCACAGCAAAAGAACCCATCAACGAAATAAAAAGGGAGCCCAGTATATGGGAGAACATATTTGGCAATGATACATCTGATAAAAGGTTAATATCCAAAATATATAAGGAACTCATACAACAACCCAATCAAAATGTGGCAAAGGACCTAAATCAGTGATGACGAACCTTTTGAGCTCGGCATGTCAGCATTTTGAAAAACCCTAACTTAACTCTGGTGCCGTGTCACATATAGAAACGTTTTTATATTTGCAACCATAGTAAAACAAAGACTTATAGTTTTGATATTTATATTATATATTTAAATGCCATTTAACAAAGAAAAATCAATCAAAAAAATGAGTTTGCGTGTCACCTCTGACACACGTGTCATAGGTTTGCCATCACTGACCTAAATAGACACTTTTCGAAAGAGGACATACAGAAGGCCAAGAGACATATGAAAAATGCTCAAAGTCACTGATCATCAGAGAGATGCAAATTAAAATGACAATGAGGTATCATCTCACACCTGTCAGAATGTCTATCATCAACAAATCAACAAACAACAAGTGCTGGCGAGGATGTGGTGAAAAGGGAACCCTAGTACACTGCTGGTGGGAATGTAGACTGGTGCAGCTATTATGGAAAACAGTATGGAGTTTCCTCAAAAAATTAAATATGCAACTGCCTTTTGACCCCGGGATCCCACTTCTAGGAATATATCCTAAGGAACCCAAATCACCAATCAGAAAGAATGTATGCACCCCTATGTTCATAGCAACACAATTTACAATAGCTAAGATCTGGAAAGAGCCCAAGTGCCCATTAGTATATGTATAGATAAAAAAAGTGGGACCCTTATACCATGGAATACTATGCAGCAGTAAAAAAGAACAATCTCTGCGGGGGGTGGAGGGTGGGCAAGAAAAGGAAAACCAAAGAACTTATATACTTTTATGCATAATCCATGGACATGGGCCATAGGGTGGTGAAGACCTGGAAAGGTGGGTAGGGCCTGGGAGGAGCGGGGAGAAGGCAGAGAGAATGGAAGATATTTGTAATACTATCAACAATAAAATATGTATTTTAAAAAATTAAATTAAATTTAAAAAAAAAGAAGGATCTCTTACCCTTTGAGACAGCATGGAGGGCCTGGACAGTATTATGCTAAGTGAAATAAGCCAGTCAGAGAAAGGTAAGTATCACATGATCTCACTCATATGTGGAATCTAATGCACAAAATAAACTGACAAACAAAACAGATCCAGATAAGTAGAATCATGGAACAGAATGAGGAATCTCAGAGGGATGTTGGGGGAGGGTGGGTGAAGGGGATGAGATCAACCAAAGAACCTGTCTGTATGCATATATGCGTAACTCATGGATACAGACAATAGGGTGGAGAAGGCCTGGGATGGGGGGCAGGGGTAGGTTAGAAGTGGCCAATGAGGGGGAAGGAAAAGGGACACAAGTAATACTTTAAACAATAAAGAATTTTTTAAAAACAAAAAGAATAATAAAGCTATAGAGAGACAGAAAAAACTATAGATTATACTCAGATTTTATAAATGTCATATTAAAAATTACCTAGAAACCCTGCCCTGGTGCTCAGCACTGTCAGGAGCCCTATGTGGCACACTACTTCGATGCCACCCCTGGAAGGACATGACTCAGCCCAGCATTCCCACCAAAACATGTGACTTGAACCTCAATAGGAATTAAATCTTACTAAAGTCTAGTCTTCACTCTTCAGAATTATTGATGCCATGACAAACATGGACACCCCAAGGAGGAAACACTGGAGCCAGGATAAAGAAATGAGAAGCACAACCCTGGTGTTTGTTATTTAAATGTTAAATTCCCAGAATATGACACACACACTATTAAGTCCCTACTTAACATTGAAGATAGGTTCTTGGAAACTGTGACTTTAAGCAAAACGATGTATAAGGAAACCAATTTGATCAGGGGGCATTGGCATAAACTAGACCAAGTTCCTATGGCATATTTCTGGTCACAAAAAAATCACCAAATTTCTAAATGAAGACCCAAAATACTTCTCATATTAAACACTGAAATAAATGTGAGCTATACAGACATTTAAGAAAGATTAATAAGAATAATTAAGAACATGACTTTCCCACATGCTGACTCAGGGTCACGGTGGCCAGAGTGGAGCCTCTCCGGCAGGTTGGCCCTGGCAGGACCCACTGACCCTGGACAGGATGGCCTTCTAGTTCTTCCATCACAGGGTACTTACACCCACCCACACTCAAACTACAATGAGGTAGACACACCAATTGCCCTCATGCACATCTTTGGGACAAGGAAGGAAAATGGAGTCCCCAGAGAAAAACCATGCAGATGTGGGGAGAATGGGTCAACTCCATATGGAAATCGATTCTCCCTCCACATCAACGTTATAATGGCTGATGTGGCTCAGCGGTTGAGCATTAACCTATATGACCCAGGAGGTTAAGGTTTGATTCCCAGTCTGGGCACATGCCCAGGGTTGTGGGCTCGATCCCCACTGTGGGGTGTGCAGGAGGCAGCCGATCAATGATTCTTGACCTTTCTCTCTCTCCCCCTAACTCTGAAATCAATAAAAATATATTTGAAAAAAAAAGGGTACTGAATGATACAACTTTATTCGAGAACCTGCTGTATTGTGGTTAGGTAAGCAACCATCCTAGCTTTTAGAAAATATGCTTCCATATGAATAGAGAGACACAGTGTCTAAAAATTCAGGAAAAAAAATGTATGCAGAGGCAAGAGGTGAAACAGACAGGGAAGGGGAGAAAATGAATATACAGAAATTAAAGTGAAGGGCATTTGGAAATCTCTGTCCTATTCTTATAATCTCACCAAGTTTAAAATTAATTCCAAAAAAAAGTTAAAATAAATAGTATATTTCAAAAATAAAAAAAACAGTGAATAAAGAAAACAATGAAATACAGGAAAGAATACACATTCTGCCTCAGTTGGTCTGGGGTGCAACTGAAAAGCTGCATTTGAAGAGGATCCCAACTGGCTTTACTGCTAGAAAGAGGTAAGCCTTGCCCTAACCGGTTTGGCTCAGTGGATAGAGCATCGGCCTGCGGACTGAAAGGTCCCAGGTTCGATTACATTCAAGGGCATGTACCTTGGTTGTAGGCACATCCCCGGTGGGGGGTGTGCAGGAGGCAGCTGATCGATGTTTCTCTCTCATCGATGTTTCGAACTCTCTATCCCTCTCCCTTCCTCTCTGTAAAAAAATCAATAAAATATATATATTTTTTTTTAAAAAAAGGAAAGAGGCAAGCCTGGGGGAAGCCTGTCCCCCGGGACAAGTCCCTCAGAATGGAAGCCAGGGGCTTGTAGAAAATAATTTGATGTTGGTCTCAAAGGGGATCAAATATGCTACCCCAAAATGAGCAAGCTTGGAAAAAGTCTGTTTTGAGCTGAAGTGAACAGAGAAACAAAGTCTGAATTTCCCTTTATGCAGGAATACCATTTCCCCTCCTCCCAGGAACGGCACAATAACTCTGGATTAGCAGACAGAAGTTTAGACTTTTATCAGTCCAAGGCAGCATAACAAACTACTAAATAAACCTTATCTCCCATAAGTGTCCACGTATATTTACCTGCCCACAACTTACTGCCCCTTGAAGCTCAAATTCCTTTTCCTTTGTCTTGTCATTTCTCCATGAAAATGGTATATAAGCTCTGACTGCTGTCTCGAGATTTTCATTTCATTTCTGTCAGGCACCCCATAGGCATATGAAATCAGTCTTTTTTCTCCTGTGAATCTCTCTTGTCAGTTTGCAGGGCCCCGGCCACTGAACCTAAGAAAGTAGAGAAAAAGAGTTTTTTCCCTCCCTGACAGTCCCTTAATGAGGAAAAGATGCTAACTGCCACCATCGATGAAATATGAGAGGAATCTGGTCTCTGGGACAGCACTGGGAGGTGTCTGGCTCTGCAGTTCCAAGAAAAAATTGGCAGCATATATTATCAAAAGAAATGTGGGTCTTGTTTCCCTTTGACCCTTGGTGGTGTCTGTGAAAACAGTGGTCAAGGATGTTCACAAACTATGGAAGCAAACCGGAGTGCCAGCACAGGTGAATGACCAATGGCCTCCAGTTGCCACCCGGACAATGCTGACACAACCACTTAGTAGGACACCCAGGGAGCTTTTGTGTCATATGGGGAAAAGCTTACATTTGGAGGGAAGCATAAAAACATGGCACAATGATCTACAGAGTGACCACAGCAAAACCCAAATCCAGAAGAAAGTGCACCAAAACATTTCTTCTGAGGTAACTGGGGACATGTAACATATTTTCACTTTCTAAATCTTGCCAATTTTTCAAAATGGGAGAATGGATGGGGGAACTTCTGCTGCCTTCTCAGAGATGGGGCAGATGTACTTTTCCCTGGTTCCTTCCACTAAGGACAGCTCAGACCCTGACAGCCTAGGTGCCTGGGGTCCCAAGGAACCGCATGGTGTTGAGGACCCTGGTTTTCCTTATGCCTCAAATATCAAAGTTGAAGCTGAAGGAGCTGGCAATCCAGAAATGCCAGCAGGCACAGATAAAAATAAAACCCAACAGAACCTATTCACTCAGCCACAGAACCAGGAAAGGGCAGCAGAGTCAGACAGACAATAACTGCTCTACTTCCACCAAGCACCGCACAACAAACTGGGGAAGCCCAGGCTTCCCCCAAACCAGGCTGCAGTGAGGGGTCTCAAGAGGACCAATGGGGAGCCAGGACTTTTGTCCCTGCAGGCCAATGGCAGCCCCCCGCGCCACACACACACACACACACACACACACACACACACACACACGCACACACCATCGGTGAGCTCCCACCTCCACTCAGAAGCCCCCTTCAGAGACAATGAAGTCCACAGAGGAATCTCAAACTGGAGGGGAAAAAGACCAACAGATGTGAGCTGTTAAGAACCATCTGACAAGAGAAGAAGCCTTGATAAAAATGCTTCAATGAACAACTACAAACATACTAAAAACAAATAAAAATCCTCGGCAAAGACATAGTCTCAGCAAAGAAAACAGAAGATAAGAAGAATAACAAAATGGAACCGCAGGAATTGAAACCACAACACAGGCATACCTGGGCTTACTGTGCTGCATGGACACTCCATTCTGTGCAGGATGGAGGCTGATGGCACCCCAACAAGCAGTCTACCGGCACCGATTTCCAACAACATTTGCTCACTTTGTTTCTGTGTCACATTTTGGTAATTCTTGCAATAATTTAAACATTTTTATTACTACATTTGTTATGGTCATCTGTGATAAGTGATCTTTGATGTTACTACCATAACTGCTTACATAATCAATAAAGGTTGAGTGTTCTGACTACTCCACCAAGGGGCTGTCCCCCATCTCTCTCCCGCTCCCCAGGTCTCCCTGTTCCCTTCGACACAATAATGAAATTAATCCTGTGAATAACCGTACAATGGACTCTAAGTGAAAGAAGAGTCACGTTTCTCACCTTAAATCTAAATCTAGAAATGATTAAACTTAGTAAGGAAGACATGTAGAAAGTCAAGATAAGACTTACATCTTCCCAATAACAACATGAAAATTAGAGCTAAACTACAGAACCATCATTCAGAACCACGTGAAATAGAGCTGAATGGAAGTCCTACAACTAAGGATTTAAAGAAGCCACATCAAGACTGGTAGAAGTGGGAACACAGAACAGGCTGGTTCCACACCTATGTGTGGGGGACAAAAATTGGAAGGGATATCCCAGCTGCAAAGGTCACCCCTCAGGAGAAGGGGTCCCAGCCCCACACCAGACCCAGACCAGGGTTCTAGTGTCAGGAAGAGAAATCCTCATAACTTCTGGCTGTAAAATCCAGCGGTGATTGAGGCTGAGGGAGACAGGGCTACTGGAGTCCCAACCAGTTCCTCTTAAAGGGCCCATGCACAGACTTACACAGGCTCACTCCCACTGAGCTCCAGCTCTGGGGCAGCAGCCTGAAAGCACCAGAAACATACAGGGAGGAACTGAATTGTCAGGCATCATAGAGTGAGCTGGAGAGGCAGCTTTCTCCCAAACAGAAGTACTGGCAGAAGCCACTGTACCTTTTATAAGACCCCACTTCCCACCAAGCCCACAGGCTAGTGTGCACCATATCTGAGACTCTATCAACTTGGCTCACCCTGGAGAGTCCCTGACGCCCCACCCTACCCAACTTGTGGGTCCACTCAAGCTGTTTCCAGTGGCTTTTCCATACTAAGGGCCTATCTTGGCTCGTGCTCCAGACTTTTGTAAGATCTCTCAAACAAGTAGCATCTGGCTTCAGTGTGACCCATACCTCTCGCTAAGTGGCCCCATGCCTGGCACTAGCAGCAGCTAGACTTAGATCACAGCTTGGCCTCTGGGTACCTCCAAACCCAGCACAAGTAGCAGCCATTTGCAGATAGCTTTGTAGCTCATGCTGGGTGGCTCCAGGCAGAACACGGGCAGAAGCTGACTTTGGCCTACACCTCCTGGGAGGCCCCAGAGGCAGCACACATGGTAGGCAGCTTCAGAACATATCAAAGCACCACGTGACCACCTCCACAACCAATACACTAAAGGGGCAGACTCTGTCGGCACCAGAGCCCCTCTGAAATAAGTCCTGCTCTGTGAGATGGTCCCATGTACAGCTAATCCTTCAAGAAAGAAGCCAGACCAAAAAAAAACAAACAAACAAACAAAAAAACCTAGCCAAGATAAGCTGATCTCTAGGCCTCTTGCACCAAACAGACAAGTTATGGATGCAAAGGAAAAATTCTTGAGGTAAATTAAAAGTGATACTCCAATAAACACACAAATGGTAAGAAAGTGAAACCCTTATTGTTGATATGGAAAGTTTTAGTGGTCTGGATAAAATCCCAACCATCCACAATATTCCCTTAAGCCCAAGCCTAATAACAGAATAAGACCCTAACTTTCTTCAATTCTATGCAGGCTAAGAGAATGAGGCAGCTGCAGAAGAAAAGGTGGACACTAGCAAAGATTGGTTCATAATGCCCTAGCTGTTTTGGCTCAGTGGATAGAGCATTGGCCTATGGACTGAAGGGTCCCGGGTTCGATTCCAGTCAAGGGCACATGTCCAGGTTGCAGGCTCGATCCCCAGTAGGGGGTGTGCAGGAGGCAACTGATCAATGATTCTCTCTCATCACTGATGTTCTCTCTCTCTCTCCCCACTCCCTTCTTCTGTGAAATCAATACAATTATATACATATATATATATATACTAGAGGCCCGGTGCACAAAAATTTGTGCACTGGCGGGGGGGGGGTCCCCCCAGCCCAGCTTGCCCCCTATCACATACTGGGAGCCCTAGGGGATGTCCTACTACCTGCTCCCTGCTCCCCTTGGGGAGTGGGCCTAAGCCACAGTCTGGCCTCCCTTTGTGGGAGTCAACCAGGCTGATCAGGGGAAGGCCGCAGCCCCATCTCCGCACTGTTGTAGCCACTGCCAGTCATGGCAGCCACCAAGATGTTTTCATCAACATGGACTCCAGTCCCTTTACCATGAAAAAATCCCTCCTTCCTTCCTTCCTTCCTTCCTTCCTTCCTTCCTTCCTTCCTTCCTTCCTTCCTTCCTTCCTTCCTTCCTTCTTCCTTCCTTCTCCTCATCTGAGGATATGTTTCCATTGATTTTTAGAGAATGTGGAAGGGAAAGGGAAAGACAGAGAGAAACATCAAAGTGAGAGGAACACTTTGATTGGTTGCCTCCTGCATGAGCCCTGACCTGGGCCTGGACCAGGGAGGAACCTGCAACCTAGGTACATGCCCTTGGTCAGAATTGAACCCAGAATCTGTGTTGGGCAGGCCAAGGTATTATCCACTGAGCCAAACCCGCTAGGGCAGGATATGACATTTCTTAACCCTCCAGCAGCAGACCTTCCTTTTTTTCTCCAGGAGTGTAGTAAAAAAACCCTACATCACCTATTTGGACTCTCATTACCCAAGTTACTAAGAATATTACCAGTGGCATACAGGGAGCTTAGCCAATCAAGGTTTTAGGCCTGGGCCGGGGCACCCCCTAGCTCCCCGCAGTCACTGCCACCACCATCAAGGATCACTGGCTGGCTCCACCCCAATTTCCCGCCGCTGCAGCCATCAATGATCCCTGGCTGGCTCCTCCCTGGCCCAGGCCTAATGCCTCAGGCCGAGGCTTTAGGCCTGGACCTGGGCACCACCAGCTCCCCGCCACCGATCGCTGACTGGCTTCGCCCCGGTTCCCCGACAAAGCCGCCATCAACCGTTGCTGGCTGGTTCCGCCCTAGTCCAAGCCTAAAGCCTCTGGCTGAGGTATTAGGCCTGGGCCGGACCCTCCCCATGCTCCCCACCATCAACGACCTCTGGCTGGCTCCTCCCTGACCCAGGCCTAACGCCTCAGGCCGAGGGTTTAGGCCTGGGCCAGGGCACCCCCAGCTCCCTGCAGCCGCCGCCATCAACAATCACTGGCTGGCTCCTCCCTGGCCCAAGCCTAAAGCCTCTGGCCAAGGCTTTAGGCCTGGACTGGGGCACCCCCAGCTCCCTGCCACCAATCGCTGGCTGGCTCCGCCCGGTTCCCCGCTGCAACTGTCATCAAGGATCCCTGGCTGGCTGGACCGGCCCAAGCCTAAAGCCTCTGGCGGAGTCTTTAGGCTTCGGCCAGAGCACCCCCAGCTTCCTGCCGCCGCTGCCATCAAGCATAGCTGGCTGGCTCTGCCTGGTTCCCTGCAGCTGCTGCCATCAATGATTGCTGGATGGCTCCGCCCAGGCCCCAGCCTAAAGCCTCAGTCTGAGGCTTGGGTCTGCCAGCGGGATTGGGTCCCAGGCGACCGCCAGCACTCATGCCCCCAACCCGCTCTCGCGGGTTGGAGGCGTGAGTGCAGGCAGATGCTGCAGCCGCCCTGCCGGCTCGCATCCGGGTCTGCCGGCGGGATCGGTCCGGGTGACTGCAGGCCACTCAGGCCCCCAACCCGATCTTGCAGGTTGAGGGCGTGAGTGCAGGTGGACGCCGCAGCCGCCCCGCTGGCCCGCGTCCTGGACTGCCGGCGGGATTGGTCCGGTTTGGGGGCTGAGTGTGGGCGGATGCCGCAGTCGCCCCGCAGGCCCGTGTCCGGGTCTGCCGGGGATCGGGTCTCGGGCGACTGCTGGCACTCACACCCCCAACCCGCTCTCAGATGGTGCTGTACCATCCTGCCTGCAATATGCAAATTAGCCGCCATCTTTTTTGGTGGTTAACTGCCATCTTAGTTGGCAGTTAATTTGCATATCTCGCTGATTAGCCAATGAAAAGGGTATCGGTTGTACGCCAATTACCATTTTTGTCTTTTATTAGATAGGATATGATTGGTTCATAAGATTTAAGGGAAGAAACTGTCTCCATGCCATAAAAGTGCAAGGTGAGGCAGCAAATGCTGATGTAGAAGCTGCAGCAAGTTATCCAGAAGACCTAGCTAAGATAATTAATGAAGGTGGCTCAACTAAATGTAGACAAAACAGCCTTATATTGAAAGATGTCATTCATACAGGATTTTCATAGCTAGAAAGGAGAAATCAGTGCCTGGCTTCAAAGGGCAGGCTGACTCTCTTGTTAGGTGCTAATGCAACTTGTGACTTTAAGTTGAAGCCGTACTCATTTACATTCTGAAAATACTAGGGGCCTATCTTGGACCCCACTGTACAATGGATGACCCCACCTTGGAGAGTCCCTGAGACTCCTCAAATAAAGAATTATGCTAATCTACTCTGGTTGTGCTCTATAAATGGAACAACAAGTCTAGCTGACATTCACATCTGTTTACAACATGGTTTACTGAATATTTTAAGCCCACTGTTCAGGCCTACTGTGCAGAAAATATTCTTTTTAAAATGTTACTGCTCACTGACAGTACATCTGGTCACACAAGAGCTCTGTCCGATAAAGATGTACAATGAGACTGTGTTGTTTACATGCCTGCTAATACAGCATCCATTTTGCAGCCCATGAATCAAGGAGTAATTTCAACTTTCAAAACTTAAGAAACACATTCCATAAGACCATAGGTATCATTAATGGTGATTCCTCTGATGAATCTAAGAAAAGTAAATGAAAAACTTCAGGAAAGAATTCACCGTTCTAGACATCATTAAAAACTCATACAAGTAAGTTAACATAAAAAGGCAACAACAATCCAATTACAAAATAGGCAGAGCATCTGAGTAGACATTTCTTTAAAGAGGACATACAAGCTGGCCAAGAGACACATAAAAGATGCTCAAAATCACTAATCATCAGGGAAATGCAAATTAAAACCAGAGTGAGTTTTCATCTCATACCTTTCTGAAAAGATATCATCAATAAATCAATCAAATGCTGGCAGGATGTAGAGCAAGCATGTCAAACTCATGGCTCGCATGCAGTCCACAATGAATATTTTTGAGGCCCAGTCAATAAAACATATGTAAGAAACATTTTAATAGAGAGATTAAAAATGGTGGCAGAGTAGGAGGATGCTGTACGGACATGCTCCCAGGAACAAGATGGAATTACAACTGAAATATAGAAAGGCTTCCTGAATAGTCAATGGAAAACTCACAGGAAAGAACACTGATTCCCAAGGACTAAAGGTAGAGACCACATAGAGACTGGTAGGAGGGGCAGAGGTGTGAAAGG
The DNA here is from genome assembly GCA_036010255.1 of Myotis pilosus. NCBI lineage: Eukaryota > Metazoa > Chordata > Mammalia > Chiroptera > Vespertilionidae > Myotis > Myotis pilosus. The sequence continues at coordinate 7,205,695 of JASKON010000034.1, forward strand.
GCTGGCCGGGCACCCACAGATAGCAACTGAAGTCCTGGAACGATATCTCAGCTGTGAGGGTGGTGAGGGGGTGCCACTGAGAACTCTGGGATCTAATCCCGAAGCTGGGCTCCCCAGCAGAGAGCACCAAACTGAGGAGGGTACCCACATAACATCTAGCTGTGAAAAGCAGTGGGGTGCTGTCTGCCAGGGAGTGGCAGCTGAAAGTTTGGGCACCCTCTTAAAGGACCAACACACAAAAATTCCCTGTGGAGCCACCCATCTTGTGCTCTGGCAGAGGGAGGGTGAAGTGGACTGGAGCTGTGAGAGCAGAACCCAGGACTAGGGACTTGGGGGATAGAGCTCAGAAGGCAGACACCCCAAGTTTCCTGGGCTGAGTAATTGCCTCATACAGCAGAGGACATGTTTCCCACATAGACAACTGCCTTGCCTGGGGGGAAGATAGTCCACGCACCCTTTTAGGAAAAAACCTTGCCCTGAGGCCACATAAGAGATTAAAAGTAACAATTAGCCTCCAGGCAGAAGCAATTGCCTCACCCTGTTGAAAAAAACTCTCCCTGTACCTGAGGACAATTGCCTGGGGGCAATTCAAGTCAGAATCCTTTTAGTCTGTAGACAGAGGCAGTCTCTGGAAGCTCTGAGTCTTTGCCTGATCCAATTCATCAGAAACAGCCTTTAACATTGTCCTGCACTAGAGATTGAGAGGTATAGAGGATCTACCTAAAACATAGTCACAAACCCAAACAACCAAAACGAGGAAACAAAGAAACAACCCCCAAGTGAAAGAACTAGCAAATTCTCCAGAAGAAAAGATAAATGAAGCAGAGATAAGAAATTTATCTGAAACAGAGTTCAGATGTTAAAAGTGCTCAACAGTATGAAAAAAGACATAGTAACTATGAAAAAAGAACAGTCTGAGATAAAGAATGACATAACACAGCCCTAACCAGTTTGGCTCAGTGGATAGAGCGTCAGCCTGCAGACTGAAAGGTCCCAGGTTCGATTCTGGTCAAGGGCATGTACCTTGGTTGCGGGCACATCCCCGGTAGGAGGTGTGTAGGAGGCAGCTGATCAATGTTTCTCTCTCATTGATGTTTCTATCTCTCTATCCCTCTCCCTTCCTCTCTGTAAAAAAAATCAATAAAATATATTTTTAAAAAATGATATAACACAAATAAAGAACACATTGGAAGGAATATACAGCAGATTAGGGGAAGCTGAGGATCAAATCAGTGAATTAGAAGACAGAGTTGAAAATATTACTCAGAGAACTAAAAAGAAAAAAACAATTAAGAAACAAGAGGACAGCTTAAGGGAGCTGTGGGACAATGTGAAACGTAACAATATTAGAATAGTAGGTGTGCCAGAAGAGGCAGAAAGGGAGAAAGGAATAGAGAAGGTGTTTGAAGAAATAATGGTAGAAAACTTCCCTAACCTGGTAAAGGAAAAAGTCATACAAGTTCAGGAGGCACAGAGAACCCCCAAACAAGAAGAACCCAAACAGACCCACACCCAGACACATCATAATTAAAATGCCAAAAATTAAAGACAAACAGAGAATCTTAAAGGCACCAAGAGAAAAGAAAACTGTTACCTACAAAGGAGCTCCCATAAATCTGACACCTGATTTCTCATCAGAAACTCTACAGGCCAGAAGGAAATGGCCTAAAGTACTCAAGGTAATAGAAAGCAAGGATCTGAGACAAAGATTACTATATCCAGCAAGGTTATCATTCAAAATAGAAGGTCAAATAAAGAGCTTCCCAGACAAAAAAGGCTAAAGGGTTCATCACCACCAAGCCAGCATTACAAGAAATGCTAAAGGGATTACTGTAAGGGATTGCTGAGAAGAAGAAACAGAGAGAGAAACCTAGCCATACAGAATTAAAATGGCTATAAATAAGTACCTCTCAATAATAACCCTAAATGTAAATGGATTAAATTCTCCAATTAAAAGGTTTAGGGTAGCTGAATGGATACAGAAACATGATCTAATTATATGCTGTCTACAAGAGACCGACCTCAAAACAAAAGACACACACAGGATGAAAGTGAAGGGATGGAAAAAAATTTCCATACAAATGGAAAAGAAAAACAAAGCTGGAGTAGCAATACTCATATCTCACAAAATGCCCCCATGTGCCGCCCAAGCCTCGCCCCCAGCCGGGACCCCCGTGTGCAGCCCTGGGCAGGCAGGACTCCCTGTGTGGCCCTGGGTGGGTGGGGCTTGGCAGTGCGATCGACCCAAGGAAGCCCTAGTCTTGCAGGAATCTTCCTGCAACGGCTTCTAGTGTTATTATACTTAAAATCTTTTTATTCTTGAAATATTAATGTATATTGCAAGTAATATTATTATATGTAAGATGATTTTTTCTTGAATATAGTAGGCCCTCAGGATATGTCGGAGATCTGTTCCTATGGTGCCATGTAACGTGATTTTCCGCGTAAGTCAGAACCCACTTATGTAAGCACCTACGTCACTCACGTGGAGCACATACACAGCAGTAATGAAGTGAAATAGTAAAAAAAAAAATGTAAAAGAAAGATAACAATTCCTGACCTTTACTTATGATAAATAAATATTAAAAAACATAAAGCACATATGTACACACGTCAAAAAAATGACGGAATTTTTTTTTTTAATAAAATGGGAGATAACGATATAACCATGAAACCAGAACCTGCAGAATGCCTATAATTGGTGTTTATTTCATGTAACATTATTATATTTAAGATCGTTTTTCTTGAAATATTAAGATTTATTGCATGTAACATTATATTTAAAATCATTTTTCTTGAAATTAAAAAAAGACATTTTAATAAAAATTTCGTAATAATTTTTATAATACATAATTATTAATAATGAACTACGTTTGCTAATGACTGATTACTATAATTGTGTTGCATTCATTTCCCTTACACGCCTTATGCACAGGCACACCACTTCTCTCCACTAATACTAGCAGCGAATATTTAGCAGCCAATTGCGACGTCATTAGTTTTATTCTGACTTTGTTGTGTGCAATAGGAAATATTTCGCCTGCAGAGAACAAGAAAAATAGGTTTATTTGTGGTATGCTTATTAATTTGTGCAGTTATCCAGTGTCTGGTAATTTAATGTTCAAGAAAAATATTTTTATTAAAATGTTCTATTATTTTATGTTAATGATTACTCATTTATTTCAGCCCTTTGTATTCAGTATGTCTCTATCGAAATAAATCTATGTTTCTATGAAAACTGAAGCTTTTGTTTTTCTGCAGCCCACATAAACTTAACACCTTGTTTATTTGACCCGTGTTAGCCTTTGAGTTTGACATGCTTGATGTAGAGAAAAGGAAACCCTCATGCACTGATGGTGAGATTGCAAACTGGTGTAGCCACTATGGAAAACAGGATGGAGTTTCCTCAAAATATTAAAAATAGAACTACCATATGACCCAACAGTCCCACTTGTGGGTATTTATCTAAAGAAATTCAAAACAATAATTTGAAAAAATATATGCATCCCTATGGTTCCTTGCAGAATTATTTACAATAATCAAGATATGGAAGCCACCCAAGTGCCCATCAATAGATGACTGGATAAAGATGTGATACAAGCCTTGGTTGGGTAGCTCAACTGGTTAAAGTGTCCTCCTGATACACCAAGGTTGAAAGGTTTGATCTCTGACCGAGGCACATATATAAGAATCAACCAATGAATGCATAAGGAAGTGGAACAGCAAATCAATGTTTCTCTCTCTCTCTCTCTCTCCAATACGTAAAATTTGAAAAAAGATGTGTTATGATATCTATATCTATATCTATATATACATATACATATATATGGTGGAATATTGTTCTACCATAGAAAAGAATGAAATCTTACCATTTGTGGTGTGCTCTATCACTCAGGAGCGCACCTGTGCCTTTCCCCATCCTTTCTTCTACCCCCCGCAGGCACGTTACCTTTGCCCTTCTCCTAAGCTCCAAGGTCTCTTCTTCTTCTGTAGCTTGTTTTCTTAGCCTACAGAGCCCAGCTGGCTCACTTCTACTATCTCCGTAACTTTCAAAATAAACTTGCTCTTATAATTTCAAAAAAAAAAAAAAAAAGGGAAATCTTATCATTTGTGACATTTATAAAACTAGAGGGTATTATACTAAGTGAAATAAGACAAAGATAGATACCATATGATTTCACTTATACATGGAATACAGAAAACAAAATAAATGAATAAACAAAACAGAAATAGAGAACTGATGGTTGCCAGATAGGTAGGGCTTTGGGGGCTGGGTGAAAAAGGTGAGGGGATTAAGTACAAATTGATAGTTACAAAATATTCATGGAGATGTCAAGTACAACATAGGGAATCCTATATAATAAAGCGATAATATGCAAATTAACCCTCATGCCCTCACAAGATGGCTGCCCACGACCAGGCCAGCAGGGGGGGATAGTGAGGGATGACCAAACGACTGAACAAGCAGGCTACGTGGGGCAACCAGACGAGCAGGGGGGTTAGTGAGGGGTGACCAAATGACTGAATAGCTGGCTGCATGGGGCGACCAGGCTGGCAGGGAAGGGGGGGGTGGGGTGCAGTTAGGAGCGACCAGGCCAGCAGCAGGGGGCAGTTAGGGGGGACAAGGCTGGCAGGGGCGGCAACCAGGCTGGCATGCATGGCATGTAGAGGCAGTGAGGGGAGATCAGGCTGGCGGCGGCGGGGGGGTGGGGGTGGGGGGTGCAATTAGGGGCGACCAGGCAGGCAGGCAGCCAGGCAGGCGAGTGATTAGGAGACAGCAGTCCAGGATTGTGAGAGGGATGCCCGACTGCCGGTTTAGGCCCGATCCCCAGGATTGGGCCTAAACCAGCAGTCGAACATCCCCCAAGGGGTCCCAGATTAGAGAGGATGCAGGCCAGGCTGGGGGACACCCTCCAACCCCACCCCAGTGCATGAATTTCATGCACCGGGCCTCTAGTATAGTCAATAATATTGTAGTTATTTATGATGTTAGGTGAATACTAGACTTATCAGGGGGATCACTTCATGAATTATATAAATGTCTAATCACTATGCTGTAAACCTAAAACAAATGTAATATTGAATGTCAACTGTAATTTAAAAAAATAAATTTCTACAGCCACCCAAACTTTCAGCAATCACCACCCTTATCAATCAGCAGCTATAAACATATGTTTATATGTTTATATGTTTGCTAAGACCCTTCATCAGCAAAAAGATTATGACTCACTTAAGACTCAGATGATGGTTAACATTTTTAGCAATAAGAAATTTATAAATTAAGGTATGTACATTGTTTCTTTCAACAATGTTATTGTACTTAACAGACCTTGGTATAGTGTAAACATAACTTATATGAGCTGGGAAACCAAAATATTATGTGACTCACTTTATTGCAATTTTGCTTCCTGGTGGTGGTCTGGATCGGAAGCACAGTATCTCCAAGGTCTACGTGTACTAAAATAAAGAGCTCAGGGGATGTATGTCCTCAACAGCAGAATTGATGGGACAGAGAAAAGGATCAACTTGAAGACAGGAAGGGAAACTGTCCAACTGAACAACAGAGAGAAAACAAACTTAAACAGAGTGTAAGGTACGTGTGAAACTTATAAAATCTGTGTACTGAGAATCCTGAGAAAAGAGCAGGTGGGGCTGAAAAGGCACCTGAAGAGAAAAATGGCTCAACTTTCCTGATTCAGAAAGAGACATAAAGCCAGATTCAAGAAGTAGAAAGAACCCCAAAACAAAAATCCAAAGAAATCCATACCAAGACACATCATAATAAACTTCTGAAAACTAAAGATGAAAAGAAGAAAACCCTTAGAAGTCACCAGAGAAAAAAACACTATCTTTCCTCTAGGAGAAAAGGAAATCCAGAGAACAGTCAATCTCTGATCAGAAGCCATGGAGGGAAAAGGAAGGGCTCATATTCCCAAGTGAGAGGAAACCGTCAGCCATGGATACCACCTCCAGTGAAAACAGCCCTCAAAAAGGAAGAGGGATCAGGACATTCTCAGATGAATCCAAAAAAGTGCATTTGCCACCAGCAAACTTAACCTAAAAGAATGGCAGAAGGAAATGTGTTAAACAGAAAGAAAATGATTAAAGGAGTTCAGAATAGGTGCCTAAGATGGGCCACTCTGCATGTGGGTTGCTTTGAACTAAAGGCATTTGAGGCCATGCAGGCTCAGGAGACACTTCTCCCATGAAGAATTTAAATTGAGGCCTTGCCCATAATAATTATCACCAGAAATAACTATTTTTGAGCTCCCTATAGGGCAGGCAAACTAACTTCTAATTACTGAACCCCTGCTCTTCTTGTCCTGCAATGACCCTCCTCCCCCTGTAGCTCCAGGTGTCTGACCTCTCCCTTATCTCAGAATGTCACATCTATTTCATTTTATCTTTCTGTGTGCAACTGATACTGTTACAATAACCTGGTTATTATTTAACACTAAAGGAGTAAAGACTAGTTAAAATAGGCATGCCATTTATACAGCTCTGCTAATTTAACACTTTCCAAGTCCGTTCTCTGCTGATGGATGGGAGAAGGGACTGAACAAAGACAGTTTGGACACGTGCCCAGTAAGATCTGAGTGGAAAAGTGCCTTTCAGTCACACCAGCATAGGTGTGGTCAACTGCAAGGCCTGGAAACCTGAATATTTAAACCTCTGAACAAAGGGGCACTCTCTCGCCCTAGCCGGTTTGGTTCAGTGGATAGAGCGATGGCCTGTGGACCAAAGGGTCCCGGGTTCCATTCCGGTTAAGGGCACATAACTTGTTTGCAGGCTCTTCCCTAGCCTGGGCCCTGGTCGGTGCAGGAGGCAACCAATTGATGTGTTTCTCTCATACCAATGTTTCTCTGTCTTTCCCTCTCTCTTCCACTCTCCCTAAAAATCAATGGAAAAATATCCTCATGTGAGGATTAACAAAGGGGCACTCCCTCCTGGTTTTTACCCCCTTGGCTCTTGCCTCTCCTGCTTGCCTGTGCTCCTGTGACTCCTGTTGTAGGGGCTGCCCTCCCCTGTGCCCACATGGCTCATGGACTCTAACTGATGTTGAACTGGACCCAGCTGCAACATGGAACAGAAGCTCTGGACACTGGCCCTCCTTTTGGCTCTACTGGAACCCCAGTTGCACCTTTTTCAGGATCGGGTCAAGGGGCATGGGACTTTGCAACATGAGGAATGTAACACCATGAAAATAAAGTCCTCTACCACACCTCACTCTCCCGAGGGGGCTTCTTAAAGTGCTCATTTCAGTGGTACCCCAAGAACCTCATGCCTACTCGAGTCTAAGAAATCTGACCCACTGGTTCCTACAGCAACAGAAACTCTCATGTGTGTGTGGTTCCTGCACGTATTAAATTTGGTTATTTCCTCTTGCTAATCTGTCTCATGCAGATTTAATTAGTAGACAAATGAAACAAACCTAAAATAGCAGAGGAAAATTTCTCCCTCCCCGTCACAATAAAGGAAGGAAATGTGGAAAAGAAGAAAATGGTAAGCCAAAATATGAGTAAATGCAACAGGCTTTCCTTTGCCTTTTAAGTTTTCTAAATAAGGTTTGATAGTTAAAGCAAAATTTGTAACATTGGAATGTGCTTCTAAATGTGTTACAGAAACTATTTAAATTGATTATATTAGAAAGGGAAAGGGTGAAAGAAAAGTCAAGAATGTGGTAGGTTATGCATATATAATGTAATATCAGAGTAATCTCTAAAAATGCTATATTATCTCTCTCCCAATTTTTTTTGGAAGGCAACCAAAATTTTTGGTGGCCTTGAAAAAAATAAAAATAAAAATGCCATATTGACAAATATTCTTTGGTTGACAAACTTTAGGCTCTTAAACCTATCCTGGGCTCATCTGTGTACTTCCTTGTAAAAATCCACCCTTCATATCTGATCATCCTGGATTTCTGATCCAGTTCCTTTCCCTCCACCACTTCCAGATGACATTGATAACCTCTGGCCTGTCTTCAGCAAGAATCCTGATAGGTCAGTTTAGCCAGAATCCCCACTGTGATGTGATTTATAATATTTGGTCTATGCCACTTTCTGGCACAGAGCTCCTGAAACTCTAGGAATTTCCTAAGTGATGAGAGCCACAAAGGTGTCTTTAGTTATGTTAGTGTGGTAACTTTGAACCCTACCTAAGGATGGGGCATTGTTTGCCAGGGGAACCAACCAGTGATTAGAGGGTTAGAACTATCAGTCCCACATCCTCCCCCAAAACTCCAGAGAAGGAAGAGAAGCTAGAGGTTGAATCAACAGCCAACAGCCAATTGGTGGACACGTGGAGATGCAGGGAGAGTGGAGAGAGCATGGAAGCTCCTTCCCCCTTCCCACATACCTTGCACTGTACATGTCTTTCATCTGGCTATTCTTGAGTCATATCTATATGCATGATATGCACTGACCACCGGGGGATAGACACAGGAGCTGCTCCCTGGTGGTCAGTGCGCTTCCACAGCCAACCTCCTGGATCGCCGGCCAGGCTGAGGGACTCCACTTGTGCACGAATTCATGCACCGGGCCTCTAGTTCTTTTATAATGAACCAGTGATCTAGTAAGTAAAATGTTCCTCTGAGTTCTGTGAGCCGCTCTAGCAAATTAATTAAACCCAAGAAGGGGGGTTGTAGGAATCTCTGATTAACAGCTAGTCGGTCAGAAAGATAGGTGACAACCTGAGCTTGTGACTAGTGTCTCAAGTGGGAGGAGTGGGTGTGCAGTCTTGCAGGACAGAGTCTTTAGGTTGTGGGGTCCATGCTCTCTTTGAGAATTCTTTGTGAATATAGGGGAACTCGCCCCCCCATTAGAAACACCCAAAAGTCCCCCTTATGCCCTGATGTTTCCTCTTAATAATTTTCTATTCACTGACCCCAAATCCTGCTCCTTGGCTATAAATTCCCTTTTGTCTATATTTGGAGTTGAGCCCAATATCTATCCCCTACTGTAAAATCCCACTGCAGTGGTCCCTACATCTACCACAATGGTCCTGAACAGTTTGCCTTACCATCTTTAAACAAGTATCACTGACTATTTTTTCTTTAGAAATATAAATAAATACACTCAATAATACACTACGTAAATCAAAATGGAATTAGAGAAAATGTTCGAGTAACCCATAGGAAGACAAGAACAAAAAAACAGAAATAAAAAACAGAACAAACAGGGGAAAAGACAGATTTAAGCCCTAACATGTCAATAAATTATGTATTTTTTTAAAATACAAATGGTCTAAATACATCAGTTAACACAGCAACTGGAAGTGGATTAAAAAATATGACTCAACTACAGCATACCTCAAAGATACTGAGGTTTGTGGGTCCTGACCACTGCAATAAAGCAAATATCGCAATAAAGCGAGTCACATGAACTTCTTGGCTTCCCAGTGCATATAAAAGTTATGTTTACACTACACTGTAGTTGTTAAGTGTGCAACAGCATTGTCTAAAAATACAATGTACATACCATAATTTTTTAAAAATTTACTGCTAAAAAATACAAACCATCATGTGAGCCCTCAGTGAGTAATAATATTGTTGCTTGTGGAAGGTCTTGCCTTGATATTGATGAAAACACAGTAATATGAGGTCTACCTGTGGCTGCTATTTAAACAAAACTCACTTCAGCCCGACCAGTGTGGCTCAGTGGCTGAGTGTCGACCTATGAACCAGGAGGTTAAGGTTCAATTCCTGGTCAGAGCACATGCCTGGGTTGTGGGCTCAATCCCCAGTGTGGGGCGTGCAGACACAGCTGATCAATAATTCTCTCTCATCACTGATGTTTCTATCTCCCTTTCTGAAATCAAAAATATAAAAACAACAAAAACATAACTCACTTCAAATACAATGATGTAGGCAGGTTGAAAGTAAAAAGATAGAGAGTGTATGTTACATAATAATTAATTAAAAGGAAAAGAAGTAGCAAATGCCAAAAAAGGTAGAATTTAGCAAAAAGAAAATTATAATACTAGTAAACTAGAGGCCTGGTGCACGAAATTCATGCGGGGGTGGGGGGTGGGGTCTCTCAGCCTGGCCTGCACCTTCTTACAATCTGGGACATCCCTCTCACAATCCGGGACTGCTGGCTCCTAACAGCTCGCCTGCCTGCTCGCCCCTAACCGCTTGCCTGCCTGCTCACCCCTAACCGCTCACCTGCCTGCCTGATCACCCTAACTGCCTCTGCCTCATCCCCTGCTATTGTGGCTTCGTACAGAAGGACGTCTGGAATGACATCTGGAAGGTCGTTCGGCTATCAGGTCTAATTAGCATACTTTTTTTTAAATTAAATCTTTATTGTTCAGATTATTACATTTGTTCCTCTTTTTCCCCCCCATGACTCCCCTCTTCCCAGTTCCCGCCCCACCCTCCGCCCTCACTCCCCACCCACTGTCCTCATCCATAGGTGCATGATTTTTGTCCAGTCTCTTTCCGCATCTCCCACACCCCTTTCCCCCCCAAGAATAGTCAGTCCACTCCCTTTCTATGTCCCTGATTCTATTATGATCACCAGATTATTTATTCACTTGATTCTTAGATTCACTTGTTGATAGATGCATGTTTGTTGTTCATAATTTGTATCTTTACCTTTTTCTTCTTCTTCCTCTTTTTAAAGGATACCTTTCAGCATTTCATATAATATTGGTTTGGTGGTGATGAACTCCTTTAGCTTTTCCTTATCTGTGAAGCTCTTTATCTGACCTTCAATTCTGAATGATAGCTTTGCTGGATAAAGTAATCTTGGTTGTAGGTTCTTGCTATTCATCACTTTGAATATTTCTTGCCATTCCCTTCTGGCCTGCAAAGTTTCTGTTGAGAAATCAGCTGACAGTCGTATGGGTATTCCCTTGTAGGTAACTGAGTTTCTTTCTCTTGCTGCTTTTAAGATTCTTTGTCTTTTGCTCTGGGCATTTTAATTATGATGTGTCTTGGTGTGGTCCTCTTTGGATTCCTTTTGTTTGGAATTCTCTGCGCTTCCTGGACCTGTAAGTCTATTTCTTTCACCAGGTGGGGGAAGTTTTCTGTCATTATTTCTTCAAATAAGTTTTCAATGTCTTGCTCTCTCTCATCTTCTGGCACCCCTATAATTCTGATGTTGGTACGCTTGAAGCTGTCCCAGAGGCTCCTTACACTATCTTCGTATTTTCGGATTCTTTTTTCATTTTGCTTTTCCAGTTGGGTGTTTTTTGCTTCTTCGCATCTCGAATCTTTGACTTGATTCTTGTGCTCCTCTGGTCTGCTGTTGGGTGTCTGTATAATATTCTTTATTTCAGTCAGTGTATGCTTAATTTCTAGTTGGTTCTTTATCACAACATCGAGGGTCTCATTAGATTTCTTGAGGATCTCACTACATTTATCGGCGGTCTCACCAGTCTTTTCGAAGGCCTTACTAAGTTTATCGGCAGCTTCTAGACAGTTCTTGAGAGACCTTAAAAGTGTGGTTTTGAGCTCTATATCTTCCTTCCATTTCTGACATTTCCGTCCTGTTTCTTTGTCTCCGCATTTTTTTATCTTTTCTTGGTGCAACCCCTAGTGGTATTTGTGCGAAGTCTTGTTGTAGTTAAGCTTTGATTGATGTCAGGAATACCTGGGGTGATCTGACCTCCAGGATAACTGGCTATGAGAGTCCGCTGTGTCTGCAGTGGGAGAGCTTCTGTGCTGGATCTCTAGGGCGGTGCTAATCTAGCGTTTGCCTGAGGCTATCTGGCAAATGGCTCTGCGCAGGGCTTGGGCGGGGCGGGTCCCCAGGGATCTACAGGGCTGGTGGAGCTAGCAGTTATGGCTGCTCTCAGTTCCGTCCCTAGGGGCTCTGCCTCACAGAGTCCCAGCAACCGCTGCAAACCTCGGAGAGAAAGCTGCCTTCGGGTTCCGACGGAAGCCAGACAGTCCCGCTTCTCCTGTTTGAGTCTGGGCCCCTAGAGACTCACCCGGATCTGGAGCTCAGAATCTGAAACTCCCTCCCGATTGAAAAAAACAACCACGCCCTCCGCGTCAGCCCGCTCCGCGCGCACTCCACACCTGAGTATTTCACTTCAGCCCTGCGCCTCCTCTGAGTCTGAGTATGATATTCTCTTTCCTCCTAGTTGTAGAATTTCCACTCAGCCAGCCTTCCTGTGGTTCTGGATGATGTCCGTTCCGTCTTTTAGTTTTATTTTTGAAGTGGTTGTTCAAGGCAGCAATCTCCAGCGTTAACCTATGCCGCCATCTTGGTTTCTCTTCCCAGTCCTAATTAGCATATTATGCTTTTATTTTTATAGATGGATTAATTTAGTAATTTACTGAACAGAAGCCATGAAAGGAAAAGGAAGGGCTCTTATTAAATTATTAAGTTACCCATACTATATAATAAAAGCCTAATATGCTAAGTGTCTGGTCGTCTGTTCAACCAACCAAAGCGCAGTATGCTAATGATATGCGAAGGCCGCTCAACTGCTCGCTATGACGTGCACTGACCACCAGGGGGCAAACTGTTGACTAGTCAACGAGTCCCTATGATGTGCACTAACCACCAGGGGGCAGATGCTCCAACAGGCAGGTTAGCTTGCTGCTGAGGCCTGGCTGATCGGGACTAAGCAAGATGGGCTGGACACACCCTGGAGCGCTTTTTCAGTCCCTCCCTGGCTGGCCAACCTCCTGCGTCCCTCCCTGGCCCCAATCGTGCACTGGTGGGGTCCCTCGGCCTAGCCTGCACCCTCTCGCAATCTGGGACCCCTTGGGGGATGTCAGAGAACCAGTTTCGGCCCGATCCTGCAGGCCAGGCCGAGGGACCCCACTGGTGCACGAATTTGTGCACCGAACCTGTAGTTTATTATAACATTTAGTTATTGGCAAATGTTTGCAAGGATGTGGGGGATGTGGAGAAAGATACCAGAGTGATTGCACCACGGGTTCATCCCCTAAGAAGACATTTCTAAATATATGTAATATGTGAGTAGCAATTCTAATGCATATGCACCAGAGAGCTGCAAAGGCAGAAACTGACAGAACCAAAAGGAGAAACAGACAAATCACTACAGTTGGAGATGTCAACATCCATCTCTCAAGAACTGGAAGAACAATCAACTACACAGAAAGTCAGGAAGGATATAGAAAACTCAATAGCAGCATCAACCAATAGGTTCTAATCAACATTTACAGAACACCCAATGAGAACAGAATATATGTTCCTATCAAATACCAACAGAACATACAACAATACAACCACACACTGGGCCATTGAGGTCCCAGAAAGAGAGAAGGCCCCCCCCTCCCCCCCGAAACTCTAAAAGTACTGACATCATACATTGTGTTATCTGATCATAATGGAATCAAACTAGAAATCAATAACAGAAAGCTCAGAGGAAAATCTGCAAGCCTTGGAAATGAAACCACATTTCTAAATAATCCTTAGGTCAACGAAGGCGGCTCATTAGAAATACAAAATATACTGAAATTAATAGAAATAAAAATGTACCTTATTACAATTTGTGGGATGTGACTAAAGCAGTGTTAAGATGGACATTTATGGTACTAACATACCTGCATTAGAAATGCTTACATAAGAGGGAAAGTCCCACCTTAAGCTTCTTAATGTAAGCTTTCCACCTCAAGAACCAAGAAAGGGAACAGTAAAATAAACCCAAAGAATGCAAGATGAAGAAATAATAGATGAGACAAATACTCAATAAAATTGAAAACACAAAAACAGTAGGAAAAAAAATCAATGAAACAATGATGATGGAATACCACAAATAGCTCCACACACATAAATTTGACAATTTAAGATGAAAACAAGCAATCCTTTGAAAAACACAAACCACTACAGCTCATCTACTGTGAAGTAGATAGTATGAACAGCCCCCATTAAGGATGTTGAACCTATAATTAAAATATAACTTAGAGCCCAGCCAGTGTGGCTCAGTGGTTGAGCATCAACCTATGAACCAGGAGGTCACAGTTCGATTCCCTCAGGGCACATGCGGTCAGGGCACATGCTCGGGTTGTGGGCTTGATCCCCAAGGTGGGGCATGCAGGAGGCAGCCAATCAATGATTCTCTCTCGTCATTGATGTTTCTTTTCTATCTCTCCCTCTCTCAAATCAGTAAAAACAAGAAAAAAAAACTTTAAAAAAAAAGAATACCACTTCTGCTACACCCCTTCTAAGTCTCCCAGGTCATAGATTTCACTAGACAATTCTAACAAGTGTTCAAAAATTAACACCAATTTTGCACAATCTCTTATAATAAGAGGAGGGGGACACTTCCAAATTCATCTTATGAAGCTAGTATACCCTAAAACCAAAGCTAGACAAAGACAATAAAATAAACACAGACCAATTTCACTCCTGAACAGATATAAAATAATAGCAAACAAAACTCAGCAATATATAAAGAGATTTTATACCATGACAATAAGGGAATGCAAGGCTGGTTCAATAATTAAAAATCAGTCAACACAATCCAGCACATTAACAGCCTAAAGAAAATTCACATGTTCATTATCAACTGAAGCAGAAAAGACTTTGATTAAATCCAACACCCATACACAATAAGAAATCTCAGGGGGAAAAAACTGAGGTGCTTCATCTTGATAAAGAGAATTACAAAAACTTATAGCTAACAGCATATTTAATGGTGAGATGACACTTTCCCCCTAAGACTAGCTACAAGGCAAGGAAATCCTCTCTCACCACTGCTATTCAACATTCTGCTGGAGGTTCAGCCAATGGAATGAGGCAAGAAAAAAAAAGGCATAAAAGATGGGAAGAAATAAAACTGTCCTTATTTGCAGACAACATGGTTGTCTACAAAGAAAATCCAGGACTCTATTTAAAAACAAGCAAATACACATAAAAAAAAAACAACCCTCCTTAAAACTGATACAGTATATGAATCCGGCAAGGTCACAGAATAAAAAATAAAGATACAAATATCTGTTGTGTTTCTTTTTTTTTTTAAATTAAATCTTTATTGTTCAGATTATTACATTTGTTCCTCTTTTTTCCCCCCATAACTCCCCTTCTCCCAGTTCCCGCCCCACCCTCCGCCCTCACTCCCCACCCAATGTCCTCATCCACAGGTGCAGATTTGTCCAGTCTCTTCCCGCATCTCCCACACCCCTTTCCCCCCCAAGAATAGTCAGTCCATTCCCTTTCTATGTCCCTGATTCTATTATAATCCCCAGTTCATTCTGTTCATCAGATTATTTATTTACTTGTTGATAGATGTATATTTGTTGTTCATAATTTGTATCTTTACCTTTTCTTCTTCCTCTTCTTAAAGGATACCTTTCAGCATTTCATATAATAGTGGTTTGTTAGTGATGAACTCCTTTAGCTTTTCCTTATCTGTGAAGCTCTTTATCTGACCTTCAATTCTGAATGATAGCTTTGCTGGATAAAGTAATCTTGGTTGTAGGTTCTTGCTATTCATCACTTTGAATATTTCTTGCCACTCCCTTCTGGCCTGCAAAGTTTCTGTTGAGAAATCCGCTGACAGTCATATGGGTATTCCCTTGTAGGTAACTGAGTTTCTTTCTCTTGCTGCTTTTAAGATTCTCTCTTTGTCTTTTGCTCTGGGCATTTTAATTATGATGTGTCTTGGTGTGGACCTCTTTGGATTCCTTTTGTTTGGGGTTCTCTGCGCTTTCTGGAGTTGTAAGTCTATTTCTTTCACCAGGTGGGGGAAGTTTCCTGTCATTATTTCTTCAAATAGGTTTTCAATATCTTGCTCTCTCTCATCTTCTGGCATCCCTATAATTCTGATGTTGGTACGCTTGAAGCTGTCCCAGAGGCTCCTTAAACTATCTTCGTATTTTTGGATTCTTTTTTCATTTTGCTTTTCCGGTTGGGTGTTTTTTGCTTCTTTGCATTTCAAATCTTTGACTTGATTCTTGCGCTCCTTTGGCCTGCTGTTGGGAATCTGTATAATATTCTTTATTTCAGTCAGTGTATGCTTAATTTCTAGTTGGTTCTTTATCACAACATCGAGGGTCTCATTAGATTTCTTGAGGATCTCACTACATTTATCGGCAGTTTTTCGAAAATTATTGAAAGACCTTAAAAGTGTGGTTTTTGAGGTCTATATCTTCCATTTCTGACATTTGCAGCCTGTTTCTTTGTCTCCCCATTTTTTTATGTTTACTTGGTGCACCCCCTAGTGGTCTTTGTGCGCAGTCTTGTAGTTAAGCCTTGACCGTTGTAGATAATACTAGAGGGGATTTGAGCTCCAGGCCAAGTGGCTGTGAGAATCAGCTGTGTCTGCAGTGAGAGAACTTCTGTCCTCTAGGGAGGTGCTAATCTAGCCTTTGCCTGAGGCTATCCGGCAAATGCCTCTGTGCAGGGCTTGGGCGGGTGGTGTCCCAGGGGATCAACAGGGCGGGCTGAGCGAGCAGTTATGGCTGCTCTCAGTCCCGTCCCGGGGGCTCTGCCTCTCAGAGTCCCAGCAACCGCTGCAAACCTTGGAGAGAAAGCTGCCCTCGCGTTCCGACCGATGCCAGGCAGTCCCGCTTCTCCCGTTTGAGTCTGGGTCCCTAGAGACTCGCCCAGATCTAGAGCTCAGAATCTGAGACTCCCTCCCGATTGAAAACGCCAACCGCGCCCTCAGCCGCCAGCCCACTCGGCATGCACCTCCGCACCTTAGTATTTGGCTTCAGCACTGCACCTCCTCTGAGTCTCGGCATGTTATTCTCTTTCCTCCTAGCTGTAGAACTTCCACTCAGCCAGCCTTCCTGTGGTTCTGGATGATGTCCGTTCTTTTAGTTGTATTTTTAAAGTGGTTGTATGAGGCAGCAAACTCCGGCGTTAACCTATCCTGTTGTGTTTCTTATATTAAAAATGATTATATTGTCATCAACATTAAAAATATAATTCCATTTGCAATTGCTTAAAAAATGAGGTACTTATGTATAATAAAGCATGTATAGAACTTGTGCATTGAGAACCACTAACCAGTAATGAAAGAAATCAAAGAGAATGGAAAGGCATATCACAGATCACAAGACCCAGATAGTAAAAATGTCAATGTTCCCTAAATTGACACACACGTCTAACAAAATTTTTTATCAAAATCTCAGTGGGATTTTTTGCAGATATGGGCAAGATTATTCTAAAATGCATAGAGAAAAGCAAAGAAATGAAAATACATAATTTCAAAAAAGAAGAATAAAATAAGAGGAGCCAGTCCACATATAAACTATGTACTATTAGTGGAAAGACAAATACATCAATGGACCAAAACGGAGAACCCAACAATAACCCACACAAATATGCTCAACTGATTTTTGACAAGAGAATAAAAGCAATTGAGTGGAAACAAACTTTTCTGCCAAGAGGGCCGAAGCAATTGGACATCCACTAGCAGAAAGAAAACAAAACAAAAAAACAAACTGTGACCTAATTCTCCACCTTATACAAAAATTAGAGATATAGACTTAAATGCAAATGGACCACAGATTGTAGACTTAAATGTATTTTGGACCGAAATGTAAAGTGGATAACTAAAGAAAAAAAAAACAGAAAATCTTTGGGATCTAAAACGAGACAAAGAATCCTTAGACTTTATACCAAAAGCATGATCCTTAAAAGGAAAAATTGATTAACTTAACCTAAATTTAAAACTTTTGCCCTGTTGAAGACACTGTGAAATGGATGGGATGAGAAGAAATATTTACAAAACATACATCCAACAAAGGAAAGTATGTAGACTATATATAGAGTTCTCAAAACTCAACAGTAAAAAAAACAAAATGGACAATTAGAACATGGACAATAGTGTGGTGAAGACCTGGGAGGGGTGGGTGGGGGGTGGAGAGAGTTAATGGGGGAAAAAAGAGGGAGACATCTAATACTTTCAACAATAGATAAACTAAAAAAAAAAAATGGACAAAAGTCATAAAGAGACCTTTCATGGAGAGGATATAGATTGCAGATGAGCACATGAAAAGACATCTAACTTCATTAGCCATTAGAAAATTCAAATTTAAGTCCAAAGGAGATATCAGTATGCATCTATCAGAATGGCTAAAATAAAAAATGGTGAAAGCCAGCCAGTAAGTCTGCTTACCTGAATGTGTTTCTGCAGAAATTTAGACAAAGCTGGCAATAATAAAGTCATATTACGAGCCTTAAAGACCTGAAGTCATTAAGGTCTCTGAAAATGGCAATAAGGAAATAAATTAATTAAATTAAATAAAAAACAGTGACAACATCAAATGTTGGCAAGGATGTGGGGAATATAGTGGAAATGTAAAATGGTACAGTCACTTTGGAAAAAGGTCCCAGACAATCCAACAATGGATACCAGGGCATGTGTCCCCAGAGAAATGGCGACTAATGTTCACACAAAACTGTACAAAAATGTTTACAGCAACGTTATTAAAAATGCCCTAAACTGGAAACCACCCAGATCTCCTTCAGCAGGTGAATAGTTCAACAAACTGTGATACATCCATACAATGGGGTCTTTCCTTAATAATAAAAACAGAATGGACTACTGACACAGGAAAACACTTGTTGAAGCTCCACAGAATTATGCTGTTTGAAAACCATACCCTGCAAGATTGGTACAATATCTGGAAATCAATAAACATTATACACCACATAAACAAAATGAAAGATAAAAGCCACATGATTATACCAATAGACACAGAAAAAGGTCTGGCCAGCATAGCTCAGAGGTTCAGTGTCAACCTATAAACCAGGAGGTCAAGGTTCAATTTCCGGTCAGAGCATATGCCTGGATTGCTGGCTTTTTCCCCTTTGTGGGGCATTCAGGAGGCAGCCGATCAATGATTCTCTCTCATCACTGATGCTTCTATTTCTCTCTCTCTCTCTGAAATTATTAAAAATATATATTTTTTAAAATTGATGCAGAAAAAAAACAACCAAAAAAGAAAATAAATGCAGAAAAAAGCATTTGATAAAATAGAGCACTCACTTATGTAAAAACTCCCTGCAAAGTGGAAATACAGGGAACATACCTCAATGTAATAAAGGTCATTTATGACAGACCCACAGCCAAAATCATACTCAATGGCAAAAACTATAAGCATTTCCCTTAACATAGGGAACAAGACATGGATGTCCACTTCTACCACTCTTATTCAACATGGTACTGGAAATCCTAACCATATCAATCAGACAAGAAGAAATAAAAGGCATTCAAATTAGAAAGGGAGAAGTGATATTGTCATTATTTGCAGATGACATGATACTGAATAGAGAGAACCCTAAAGATTCCACCAAAAAACTACCAGAACTGATCAATGAATTCAGTAAAAGTAGCAGGATACAAAATTAATACCTAGAAATCAGTTGCTTCCCCCCCATCACCGAAAAGTATTTATTAGGGAAAAGAAAGGATTGCAACACAAAACTTGCAGAATTGGTGAGCCATGTGAAAATTCCTCAGTTGCATTTATATACACCAATAATAAACTATCACGAGGAGGAAAACCAAGATGGTGGCATAGGTAAACACCAGAAATTGCTGCCTCGCACAACCACTTCAAAAATACAACTGAAAGACAAAACGGACATCATCCAGAACAACAGGAAGGCTGGCTGAGTGGAAATTCTACAACTAGAAGGACAGAGAAAAGCACACTGAGACTCAGAGGAGGCACGGAAGTAAAATGCAGAGATATGGAGGTGCACGTGGAAAGGGCTGGCAACTGAGTACGCGGTGGTTGTTTTTTTTCAATTGGGAGGGAGACAAAAGCTCCCAACTGCTCTGAACTCCAGTTCTGGGTGAGTGCCTGGGGACATACGGGGAGAAACTGGATAGTCTGGCATCGGTTGGAACTCTAGGGCGGCTTTCTCTCAGATGTGCTTGCAGCGATTACCTTGGGACACTGAGACCTGGGGCCTCTTAGGGAAGGGCTAAACATCAGCCATAGCTGTTTGCTCCACCCTGTTGATTCCCTGAGACCCTGCCCCACCCAAGCTGAGCACAGAGGCTTTTGCATATGAATGGCCTAGCCCTTTGCAATCTAAAATTACCTAACAAACTGCAGCTGGGTCAGAGAGACCCAGAACATCCAAAAGGAGGCCCAAGTCCCCACAGCAGCTTGCATTGCTTCACAGCTGGGCCTCATCTGGGCACCTCCAAACCCCAAACAAAGAAGAGGTATCTGCAGATCTCTCCATAGCTCCTGCTGGGTAGCCTCAGGCAGAGGCTAAATTAGCACCTCCTTAGAGATCCAAGAGCCAGTGTACCCAGTGGTCAGAGTGGGACCATCCAGATTACAACTCCTCAGATCCATTAGGGCCACACTCAGGGGGCAGACTCAGTGAGCACCAAAGCCCCACTGAAGCAAGTCTTGCCCCAGAAGGGTGTCTTCAGCACAGAAATTCTCCCACTGTAGACACAGCTGATTCTCACAGCCAATTGGCCTGGAGGTCAATTCCTCCCAGTGATACCTACAACAATCAAGGCTTAACTATAACAAGAGTATGCACAAAGCCCACAAAGGGTGCACCAAGAGTGTCCACCTCAGTTAACTGAGGAGGCTGAACCACTGGGCCCTATAGGACACCTAGCACTCTATCAACACAGGGAAGCAGCCAAAATGCGGAGACAAAGAAACAGGTCACAAATGACAGAAATGGAGAAAAGCAAACTACTGGATATAGAGTTCAAAACCACACTTTTAAGGTTTTTCATGAATTTCCTAGAAACCTCCAATAAATTTAGTAAGACCCTCAAGAAGTCTAGTAAGACTGCCAATAAATTTAGTGAGACCCTCAAGAAATCTAGTGAGACCCTTGAGGATATGATAAAGGACCAACTAGAAATTAAGCATATACTGACTGAAATAAAGAATATTATACAGAGTTCCAACAGCAGACTAGAGGATCACAACAATCAAGTCAAAGATTTGAAATACAAAGAAGCAAAAAACACCCAACCGGAAAAGAAAAAAGAATCCAAAAATATGAAGATAGTATAAGGAGCCTCTGGGACAACTTCAAATGCACCAACATCCGAATTATAGGGGTGCCAGAAGATGAGAGAGAGCAAGATATTGAAAACCTATTTGAAGAAATAATGACAGAAAACTTCCCCTACCTGGTGAAAGAAAGAGACTTTCAAGTCCAGGAAGTGCAGAGAACACCAAACAAAGGAATCCAAAGAGGACCACACCAAGACACATCATAATTAAAATGCCAAGAGCAAAAGACAAGGAGAGAATCTTAAAAGCAGCAAGAGAAAGACAGTCAGTAACCTACAAGGGAGTACCCATTTGACTGTCAGCGGATTTCTCAACAGAAACTATGCGGGCCAGAAGGGAGTGGCAAGAAATATTCAAAGTGATGAATACCAAGAACCTACAACCAAGATTACTTTACCCAGCAAAGCTATCATTCAGAATTGAAGGTCAGATAAAGAGCTTCACAGATAAGAAAAAGCTAAAGGAGTTCATCACCACCAAACCACTATTATATGAAATGCTGAAAGGTATCCTTTAAGAAGAGGAAGAAGAAAAAGGTAAAGACACATATTATGAACAGCAAACACACATCTATCAACAAGTGAATCTAAAAATCAAGGGAATAAATAACCTAATGAACAGAAAAAAAAAAATAATAAACTATCAGAAATGGAAACTAAGAAAACAATATCACTCACAACAGCTCAAAAAAAAATTTAAATACCCAGAAATAATATTAACCAAAGAAGAAAAGACCTGTACTCGAAAGATATGACACTGAAGAAAGAAACTGAAGAGACAAATAAGTAGAAGCAAATACCATACCATGTTCATGGATAGGAAGAATTAACATGTAATTAAAATGTCCATACTACCCAAAGCAACCTATAGATTCAATGCAATTCTTACCAATATATCAATGGCGTATTTCACAGTACTAGAATGAATATTCCAAAAATTTATATGGAACCACAAAAGACCCCAAATAGCAATAGCAATCTTGAGAAAAAAAGAACAAAGCTGGAGGAATCACACTACCTGATATCAACTATATTACAAGTCCATAGTAATCAAAACGGCATGGTAATGGCACAAAAACAGACATATAAATCAATGGAATATAATCGAGATCCCCAAAATAAAACCACACCTTTGGGTCAATTAATATTTGACAAATGGAGTCCAGCTGGCGTGGTTCAGTGGTTGAGCATCGACTGGGTTGTGGGTCGATCCCCAGTGAGGGGTGTGTAGGAGGCAGCTGATCAATGATTCTCTTTCATCATTGATGTTTCTTTCTCTCTCTCTCCCCCCACCCCCCTACTTCCTCTCTGAAGTCAATAAAAAAATTTTTTTAAAAAATGTTTGACAAAGGAGGCAAAAACATACAATGGACTAAAGATAGTCTATTCAATAAATGGTGTTGGAAATACTGGACACAGTATGTGCAAAAAAATAAAACTAGACCAACCTCTTACACCACACACAAGGATAAACTCAAAATGGATCAAAGACTTAAATGTTAAACTTGAAACCATAATAATCCTACAAGAAAACATAGGTAGTAAAATCTCGGACATTTCTCATAGCAATATTTTCTGCTATGTCTCCTCGGGAAAGGAAAACAAAAGAAAAGTAAACGAATGGGACTATATCAAACTAAAAATTTTTTGCACAGCAATGGCAACCATCAACAAAATGAAAAGACAACCCACTGAATGGTAAAAAATATTCACCGATACATCTGATAAGGGGTTAATATCCCAAATTTATAAAGAACTTATAAAATTGAACACCAAAAAACCAAACCCAATTAAAAAATGGGCAAAAGACCTGAACAGACACTTCTCCAAAGAGGACACACAGATGGCCAATATACATAAGAAAAGATGTTCAATGTCAGTCATCATCAGAGAAATGCAAATTAATAGAAATTAAATGCAAATTAAATGCAAATTAATGCACAATGAGATATTATATCATGCCTGTCTGAATGGCTAGCATAAATAAATCAACAAACAAGCGTTGGCGAGGATGTGCACCGTTGGTAGGAATGCAGATTGGTGCAGCCACTATGGAAAACATTATGGAGCTACCTCAAAAATTAAAAATGGAATTGCCTATGACCCAGTGATTCCACTACTTCTGGGAATTTATTAGAAGAAACACGGCACACTAATTCAGCGGTTCTCAATCTGTGGCTTATGACCCCTTTGGCGGTCGAACAACCCTTTCACAGGGGTCGCCTAAGACCATCCTGCATATCAGATATTTACATTACGATTCATAACAGTAGCAACATTACAGTTATGAAGTAGCAACGAAAATAATTTTATGAGTGGGTCACAACATGAGGAACTGTATTTAAAGGGCCAGAAGGTTGAGAACCACTGCACTAATTCGAAAGAATATTTGTACCCCTATGTTCATTGCAGTGTTATTTACAACAGCCAAGATTTAAAGCAGCCCAACTATCCATCAGTAGATGGTTGGATAAAAAGAGCTGTGGTACATTTACACAATGGAATACTACTTGGCTGTAAACAAAACAAAACAAAACAAAAATGGAAATCTTACCCTTTTCGACAGCATAGATGGACCTGAAGAACATTATGCTAAGTGAAATATGCCAATGAGAGAAAGACAAGTACCATATGATTTCACTCATATGTGGAATCTAATGAACAAAATGAACTAACAAGCAAAACAGAGACAGACTTACAGATAGAGATCCGACTGACAGCAGGGGAGGGTGTTTGGGGGGGGGGGGGCGGGTCTGAATATTAGGTGGAGGGATTGAGCAAAACAGAGGCCCTAACTGGTTTAACTCAGTGGATAGAGTCTCGGCCTGCGGACTAAAGGGTCCCAGGTTCGATTCCGATCAAGGGCATGTACCTTGGTTGTGGGCATATCCCCAATAGGGGGTGTGCAGGAAGCAGCTGATCGATGTTTCTCTCTCATTGATGTTTCTAACTCTCTATCCCTCTCCCTTCCTCTCTGTAAAAAATCAATAAAATATATTTTTAAAAAAGGAGACAAACGAAGAAACTAATGGACAGCGACAACAGTGTGTACTGAGGAGGGGATGGGGACTAGAGGAAAGGGAGTAGGTTTTAGGAGGGATAAATGGAGACTTGACTTGGGGTGATGAACACACAATACAGTGTACAGATGATGTGTTGTAGAATTGTGCACCTGAAACCTGGATAATTGTTAACCAGTGTCACCACAATAAATTTTTTAAAAAGTCCATACCCAAATGTGACATACTAGTGCTGTATGAACCCACCTACTTAATGTTCTTAAACAACACTATCAGATGGTTATCAGAGACCAATGAGAGGCTAGAGTGAGAGCAGTGGGTATGGCTGAAAAAGGCAATAGGAAGGATGCTTCTGAAAGTAAATGTTCTGTATCCTGTGTGTATTATTGTCAGTATGCTGCTTATGACATTGTATTGTATCTGTTATTTCTTACATCTGAGGTGAATCTATGATTACCTAAAAAAATAAATAAATAAATGCACCTATATTCATAGCAACATTATTCACAGTGGCCAGAAGGTGGAAGCAACCTAAGTGTCCATCAAAGAATGAAATGACCTCGCCAGTGTGGCTCAGTTGGTTGGGCATCGTCCCGTACACCAAAAGGTTGCTGGTTAGATTCCTGGTCAGGAATGCCAGGGTTGTGAGGTCAATTGCCAGTGGGAGCCTGCAAGGGGCATCAAATCAATGTTACCCTCTCACATCAATGTTTCTCTCTCTTCCTTCCTTTCTCTCTAAAAATCAATAAAAATATTTTATTTTAGAAAGAATGAATGGATAAGCACAATGGATTACATACACACCACAAAATATCATTCAGCCTTCACGGAGGAGAGAATTCTGACACATGCTACATCATGGATGAGCCTTAGGACATTACACTGAGGGAAGTAAACCAGGTTCAAAAGGACAAATGCTGTAGGGTTCCATGTATGTGCTCTCTAGAGTGAGTGAGATGGTGGGTGCCAGGGCCAGCAGTATGGGGGAATGAGGAATTATTACTGATGGGTAAGGAGTTTCAGTTTGAAAAGATGAAAAAATTCTGGAGATTGGTTGCACAACAATGGGATATACTTAAGATTACTGAACATTTAAAAACACCACTGTACATTAAAAATGGTTAGAATTGTAAATTTTGTTATTTGTATTTTACAATTAAAAATTCAAAAGAAAAAGCCCTAAAAAATAAGACCTTCAGGATGGTGACTTAGTGCATTGGGCAGAAACAATCTTCAATGGAGTGATAAAGAGCACTGATTTATCAGAATCTGTCTCTTCTGCTCACTGTGGCATCTACAGGGACCTGAATACATTCAAAGGTGAACAACTGAAACTCAAAAGATACTAAATTCATAGCATCACTTTGCAAGTTGTACTGGTCAAAGGTGCTGTGTTCCAGGGGTACAGCTCCAAGGGAATGGACAACCCCCCACTTCACGTGTCCAGCAAATTCCCTCTCTTCCTGAGCTGAACCCCCTCTCAAGTTTAAAGTCCTGCTAAATGCTCTGTGCAGAGAACAAATTGCTGTCCTTCAGATAGTCTTCCATCTGCTGAGAACCAGTAGCAACAGGGTCTACCCCTTTACAGCACCAACAGTCTTGTAACAACTGAATTTCATGCCAACGAAAGGAGAGTGTTCAGTAGGAAAACTAAGGGGGTGTGGTCAGAAACCACAGCCCCAGACAGAAACTGGGATGGAAAGAGGTGAGTGAAGACACCTGCTAAAACAAAAACAGCTCCCACCACCTGAGAAAGTAAGGCTTATGTGGAAACCCCCTAACAGCCCTCTGCATGGCTACATGATGGTACCAACGAAATCTACGTTTTCCCCTCCCCTTTTTCACTGGTGGAGATACCAAGATGCCAAGAGGAAGAGAGATGGGGACTCGAGGATGTTTGTTGTCCACCACCATTGTCCACACAGGCTCCCAAAGGTGACGGCACAGCCAGCATGGTGAGCAGCCCAGACTATGGGGCAGGAGGAGGGATAGGAGTCACATAAACACATATGTGTCCTTTTATTTTTTCTAGACTGGGGCTGAACGGCCTGTGTGGCAGAGAGAAAGTTGGCCAGGATCCTGGCAAAGCTTCCCTGTAGCTGACAGAGAGGCAAAGTGGGGTTTTCAAGGGTTCTTGCAGAAGTCACTCACCAGGGGCAGCTGGAGAGAGGTCATCTGCTGTCCATCCCTCATGCTCACTTCCTGAAGGAGGGATGGGTCCTGAGGAACTGAAAGAGATAAGAAAAGGGTGTCTCATAACCCTGGGTCTCTTTTCTTACCTGGGAGGACAAGATAATGCAGATAAAAACTTTGGGCAAACTTTGCTTTCAAACACAACAAGGGAGACTTTAACAGGGAATGCCTGGGCTTGAGTTGGCCCTGCCACCAAGTCGCAATGTAACTTCCCAAAGATGCAGGGGCTTCAACTTCATGATCCGAAATATGGGGAAAATAGAGGTTAGAGCTCTGAGTCAAGACATCAGTAAGAGCTGCCAGCAATGACAATTACTGTGGGGCTCCAGGGTCATAGAAATGTATACACCTGGAAGTTTATAAACTGTAAACTCCAGAACACTGTGTCCCTGTTATGCCCCCTCTTAACCTCCTAGAAGAAGCACTTGTTGAAGTCCACTAGAAAGTGCAGAGTATAGAACTGGGACCACCTCCCTTAGCCTGACCTTGAGGCCTGGGGGCAGAGGTTGCTATTCCAATAGACTTCTCTCTCTGACGGGCAGCTACACCTTGCTCAGGCTTCTGTAAGCAGTGAGCCAAATACCTTGCCCTGGGTGCAGCCATGTGAAAATAAGTTGTTTCAAAAGGTGCTCCTTTCACAGAATAAGACTTGGAAAGCTGCACTATCGTTTCTTGGTCTTTTGAAGGTTGATCCTGGTCACATGTTAAATCAGTCTCAAAGCTAACACAGAAGCCAGCATCTCTCACCAAGATGCAGTAGGGAAAGGTGTAACTATTTAGAACACGGGTCCAAACAGGAGGCAGAACAAGAGACAACTTAGCCAGCAGTGACACTGGGGGTCCCCGAGGGAGGCAACCTTCTCACTCTGCTGGGGAAAGCTCAAGCAGGGTGGGTGTGGATGTGAGGGGCGAGTTCATTCTGCTCTCTCACACATGCCACCTTCTGGGGGATGAATGATAGCCTCTCTCTACCTTTCCCATGGGACATGAGTACACGGACACTTTTACAAATCATTGTGAAAGCTTTACCCTTTAAGTCAGATTTAGCGTTTTGGGAAGATTTTCAAGATTAGAAACTACAAGGTTTTTACTGGTGGCTCATCCCAACAACAAATCACTTTAAGTCTTTAAGGTATTCCTAGTAACAAACTCATCATGGCTCCTCTGTCCACTCATTATTGCTCAGGGTAAATGGAGGAGCTGAGTCTTTGGACCAGAATCCTATCAGTGGTAACTGGCTTATCTCTGAACTTCCTCAAGAAGCACCAGCTTAGGGTGGGGCAGCTACTTCTGAGGGCATTCTTGCTACCCACAACCTGCATATCACAAGCTGCCTGCACATGCAGTATTTATTTGGACTAATGGTTGCTTCCCTTCAGCTTGTCGTTAGACTAAATTATGTCCCCACCAAATTCACATGTTGAAGTCCCAACCCCTAAGTCCATAAAATGTGACTGTATTTGGAGATGGGGATCTTTCAAGAGATAATTAAGTTAACAAAATTTTTAGGATGGCCCTAACCCAGTATGACTGATGTCCTTTTAAGAAGAGATTAAGCCCTGGCTGGTACATCAAAAAGTGGCAGGTTTGACGGCTGGTGTGGTTCAGTGGTTGAGCATCAACCCATTGACCAGGAGATCATAGTTCAATTCCCTGTTAGGGCACATGCTAGGGTTGTGGGTTTGATCCCCAGTAGGGGGCGTGGCAGCCAATCAATGATTCTCATCATTGATGTTTCTATCTCTCCCTCTCTCTCTGAAATCAATAAAAAAATATTTAAAGAAGAAAAAAAAAGGTGATGGGTTTGATTCCTAGTCAGGGCACATGCCCGGGTTGCAGGCTCAATCCTGAGTAGAGGGCATGCAGGAGGCACCCAATCAATGTTTCTCTCTCACATTAATGTTTCTCTCCCCCTCACCCTTCCTCTCTCTAAGATCAATTAAAAAATTTTTTTAAATAGTTAAAATGGTAAATTTTATTTTAAGAAGAGATTAAGACACACACAAAGGGACAAACACATGAGGACATAGGTAGATGATGGCCATTCACACACCAAGGAGAGAGGCCTCAGAAGGAACCAGCCCTCCTGACACCTGGTCTGGATCTTCCAGCCTCCAGAACTGGAAGAAAGTAAATGTCTGTTGTTTCAGCTGCCCTGTCTGTGGGACTTTGTTCAGATATCCCTAAAAAACTATCTGGACTTTCAACCAAGGGGAGGCTGAAGAGTTTGATTTATGCAGAAGTCAATATAGTTTAACCCATAAAGAAATTAAAATGCTTTTTTTAACTAAAAAACTTATGACAATGTTAAGGACGACTGTGAATCTCAAGAATACTCTCTCTTCTGGCACCCTCCCTCCTTTCATCTGTTATCTATCGCACAATGTAGCAAGTCTGCCCAAAACAACCCTCACACCACAGAGGTCACTTAACCACAGGGCAGCACATCTTCCCATAGGATTACTTCAACTGATAATCATGACTGATATCCATTTTATGAATATAATCCTTTAATCCTCCAGAAACTCAATAAGAGTAATGATTACCTCCTTTGGATGGACCAGTAAACTGAGGCTTGCAGAGTTTAGAAGCTGGCCTGGGTTATAGCGAGAGGATTCAACATCAAGTATACCTGGTGCCAAAACCACCTGCCTGAAGCCACCAGCACACTTTGTACAGATATTTAGACATGGCTAGGTGACATTCAAGCCCCAAACCCTGAGACATCAACCTGTTCCCTCTACGAGTTATTTCTGTATTTCCTTGCAGCATCATAACAAGCCTGAGATCAGGGGCTGTTTTGCTGGGAAAGAGAGATTCAGGGAGACAAGTGGATATGGCCACACTCGGCTCCTGACACAGCCCTACTGGGACAGCCAATAGTGCCCAGCTGTCCCCACAAAATGACAAAGCCCAGAAATGCACCCTCACAGAGAAAAGATGGTGCAGCTTCAAAGACAGCCCCTTACAGCAGAGTCTGCACTGGGAGATAGAGGTCCCTCTGAATGAATGGGGTACCATGAAAAGAACAGACACCCTCAGAAAATTCTGATTCAATCACTCTAGGGAGGAACTCAGACCTTGAAAGTTGTTTATGGCTCCTCAGGGGATAAGAGAGAACTACTGAGGTCAAGAGCCACCTCTAAGGCACAAGGTGGGGTACAAAGGCCGGCCTGCCCCCCGCCCCAGACTCCCTACCTGGGTCCCCGCTGAGCTGGCCTGGCAGTCTGCTTGGGAGCCCAGGGCCCTGGGGCAGGGCCACTGGCTGGGCTTCCTGGCTCTTTGCAAGGTGGCTCTGGGCCTCTGCTGGCAGCCGCTCCTGCTCCTGGTCCAGAGGGCCATCCCCATCGTCAATCACCACGGGGTCCTCACAGTGCTTGAGCTGCAATCCCAGAAAGAGCTTTTCAGGACTCACAGAGAGGTCCCTAGCCAGCAAGGGCCAGAGGCTGTGCAAACTCCCTCCCTTGGCCTACTGACCATCACCTCCACAGCTGATCACTGGAGGCTCAGCCCAGGCCTTGGACAGGGCTGTAAAGGGGAAGGACATATCTTCCTAGTTAGAGCATTTAGGGGATATAATCTGCTCTACTGAGAAACCAACACTCATGTGTACTTCACCAAAGCAAGAGCTCTGGAGAGAATTCCTCATCCCTGCCAGGGGACCGGGAAAGTGTGTGTGTGTGTGGAGGCTCTTACCCTCTTTTCCTCCCAACCTCCAGCCAGCCCAGAGCAGCTGCTCCACTCACCCACTGCCAGGGTCTCCCTGGCTCCCTTTCTAGTGCCTCCACAGCAGCCACAGCCTGCTCTCCGCTCTCCGGCTCCTGGGCACGCACCCAGCCCTGGATCTCACGAGGCAGGATGGCTAGGAATTGCTCCAGCACCAGCAACTCCAGGATCTGCTCCTTGCTGTGCCGCTCGGGGCACAGCCAGCCCCGGCACAGGTCCCAGAGGCGCTGTAGAGCCTCACGGGGGCCCGCCGCCTCCTGGTAGCGGAACCGGCGGAAGAGGCGTCGGGAAGATTCGGGGCTGGGAGGCTCGCCCTGGGGTCCAGGGCTCTCTCCCGGTGGGCTCCTCATTTTCCTGGGCTCCTCACTTTCCTTCGGAGCCAAGACTCGGGGACACAGGGCTGTGGGCATGATGGGATTTGATGGGGGTCAGCAGCAGAAGACGACCCTATTTCCAAACAGAAATCACTGGCTTCAATACTCTGGTCTCTTGTAAATAGGTGTGGAGGGTGGTGATGGGGAAAGTGACAAGGCCCAAGGACCAGCCCTTGGGAGAAGCCCTGGGACATGTGAGAAGTGTCAGTGTGACTGGTCCTTATACAAATGGAGAGAGGGAACTGCCACCCCCAACAGCATCATTGCATGGTCCCCCTAACTGGTCAACCTGACAAACAAGGCAGAGAGTCCGGGAGAAAAGTAGTGTCCTTTCAATGTGACAAAGACATTCCGAGCATCGCAGGACAATGACAGGGCTACATGCAGGAGAGAGAAGGAATTAAGACTCTGTGGTACCTTCGGTGGCCAGATCCTCCTGGAGAAAACCCAAGAGGGCCGAGCTAAGCAGGCTGCTATCTTGGGATTTCTGAGCCAAAGTCACCGTTCCTGCCCTTGAGACCTTTACAACATGAGTTGGAAAGACAAAGACAGATGTTCCAGATAAGAACCATGAAGGCATATTGAGGAAGGGAAACCCACACTGCTAATGGCCAGGGCAGACTACTGGTTCATCTAGACTGCTGGATCCACACAGCCAGAACCAGCTCTGACCTATAGAGTCTGCATTGGGAGACAAGGGTGAAGCACATGGCCGAGAAGATACCCAGACAAGCCCTGGCCAGTGCAGCTGTGTAGGTTGGAGCGTTGTCCCGTACACCAAAGGGTGGCAGGTTCAATCCCCAGCTGGGGTTTGTATGAGAGGCAACTGATCCATGTTTCTCTCTCACACCAATGTTTCTTCCTCTCTTTCTCAAATCAATTAATAAAAACATATCCTCAGATGAGGATTAAAAAAGCAACAAAAAATGGGACAGTCAAAAACAAAAAAAGCGGGGGGACAGTTAAAAGTGACAGCCACACCTCAGATTCCAGGAGAAAAGTAATGCTGTGCATTTATAAATACCAGTACTGCCTGGCCAGTGTCCTCAATGGCTGAGCATCAACCAATGAACTAGGAGGTTCATTCCCAGGTCAGGCTGGATCCCCAGCAGGGGGCGTGAAGGAGGCATCAGATAGATGTTTTTCTCTCATCAATATTTCTCTCTAGCTCTCCCTTCCTCTATCTCTAAAATAAATAATAATAAAAAAATGGAGTAAACGCCACTACTCAGAGACTATGTGGCCCAGAGAAAGTCCCTCCCCTTCTCTCAGGCCGTGAGATCACTGGGTAGTCACTGGACTTCCATACCGAGATTGTATGAGGCACCCGGCTTAACCTTAACCCCCAACAGCTCAGGGTCCTAAGGGTCCCATGTGGAATGCAGGCCCCGCTCCAATTTCACAGGAAGACCAGAAAAACCACAAGCCACGGAATAGCAGTCAGAAAAACCCAGTGTCTGGACTGCTCTGCTTTCCAATGGAAAACAGACTAGCAGAAAAGGACTCAAGAAGTCTGGCTGGGCACCTTAGAGCCTGCCCCATGGCAACCTTCCTTCAGTGCCTGCTCCTGCATTTGGAACCAGCCCCCTAAAGTCCCTGAGCTCAGTCACCACACAACGGCAGGGCCTCTGGGTTCCCAGGTCGGCCCCAAACTAGGGTACCCAGGCCCCACCCTCAGCACTCAGTGTGCGCTGGGAACCAGCTCTAATCAGACAGTGGCGCTCCTCTTTGTCACCGAGGGACCTGGTGGTAGGAAGCTCGGGAGTGATGCCTGATGAATGAACGAACATGGGATTCCCGTGGAGCGGGGCGGGGCTTAAAGCAGCTGATGGAGGAGGGACAGCGCGGGATCAGCAGAAGGAAAGGGAGGGCATTTTAGGCCAGGGGAAGAGAGAGCTTTCCCTCGCTCTCCCTCTCCCGCTTCCCTCCCAGCGCGCGCACGCACACCCAGCGCGCGCGTCTCCGGAGTAGCCAGCTCCCGGCTCCTCACCTCACACCGTCTGGAACTCCTTCCCGGCGTCTAACTCAAATGGCTCCTGCTGCGGCGTTAGTCTCCACAGCCGTTCCTCATCCTTCCCAACCCCGCCTCCCGGTGTCCTTCCCGAGGCGGGCTCTCTGCTGGGCCCGACTCCGTCTCTGGCCAGCCAAGCCACGTCTCCAGCTCATCCAGAAATCCACGACTCCACCTGGGAGGGAAGAATAGAAAAAAATGCAGGACGCCGAAAGACGATATCGCCTTATCTCCCCGCCCGCAGAGCCCCGACTGGCTCCGCGATGGGGGACGCGCGGGGCCGATGGGCGCGCGGGGTCGGTCCGGAGCCGCGGGGCCGCGAGTCCGGGGTGCTTGGGGCTGGGAGAGGCGGCGGGGGGGCGCCGCGCGGGCCGTAGGGGCCCGGCCGCACTCACCGCCGGGACGCGTCCCCGCTAGCCGGCCGCACAGGCTTGGCCGCCGCTGGAGCCCGCCGGACGCGGAGGAAAGGAAAGGCCGGACCCTCCTGCTCCCTCCCCTGGGACACTTCCTGCTCCACTCTAGGACGGCGGAGGTCTCGGCGTCTCAGTGGTTCGCTCCCCGCCCCCCGTCCCCCCCCTCCCCCAGGCCGAGGTGTGCGCAGGGGTGACATCCGACACCCCCAGCCCGGCCCGCGCGCCGCCCCGCCCCGCCCCTCTCGCGCGTCCCGGCCTCGGCGCCGCCGGGACGTGGGCCCCGTCGCCAGGGCCGGCTTCCTCGCGGCCCGGGGGCGCAGAGGGGACGGCGCCCGCATACGGTGGCCGAGGACACAGTCGGCACGAGGGCGCGCGGGGCGGGAAGGTGCCTGGGCTATCCTTTCCGCTGTTCTCCCCACTCCCGGGCCCCCCCGACTAGAGGATGCCCGGAAGGGCAGATGGGGGCCATGCTGAAGGCTGGAATGGGAAAAGGAAGCCGTTCCATTTAGGAATCCTTGTGACCGCCCCCGGATGGCAAAACCCTTTCTCTCAGCCAGCTGCAGCCGCTGAAGACACCAGAAGGTCGAGAGAGACGCAGACACCCCCCGCCCCCCACCTCCCCGCCACTCCCCACCCCATCGCCTCCTCCGCCTTGGAAGGGCCAGGTGTCAGTTTGCGCTTTCTTGGGGTGAAACAGATTTGCGGAGTTTCAATTTAAGGAAGGTTGCCCGCTGCATGGCCTTTCTGAGCGTGAGGACAAGGCTGGGGAGTGCGCAGAGGGCCCCGGTGAATCTCCCACCCCGACAGCGGTTGGTGGGGGAAGCTTAGTGCTCTTGGTTCACACTGAGCCAGAGGCACAGGGGAGGGTTAGAAGGCTTTGGAAGTTAAGTGGCAGTGAAGGGCAAGCAGGAATTAGGGCCTTCGGATCCCCCAAACACTACCCTATGCTGAACATAGCCCGAGTCAGGAGGGGTTTTCCTGGGTCATCCTTAATCTTCAGATTCTGGAGTTTGAGAGAAAGAGTGCATCAGGTCCCCTCAAACCTCTCCTCCATAAACCCCGCATTGAAGTTAAACTCTCCCACGGAACAGAAGGCAGAGAAAAGTCTCCATGTACCAGAGAGTCACCCGACTGCAGACACCTCTGCTTTCTGTCAGACACTCTTCTTTCTTTCCTTCCTCCCTCCCTCCCTCCCTCCCTCCCTCCCTCCCTCCCTCCCTCCCTTCCTTCCTTCCTTTCTTCCTTCCTTCCATATATTTTTATTGATTTCAGAGAGGAAGGGAGAGGGAGAGAGAGATAGAAACATCAATGAAGAGAAAGAATCAGTGATCAGCTGCCTCCTGCATGCCCCCACTGGGTATGGAGCCAACAACCCTGGCATGTGCCCTTGACCTGAATGGAACCCAGGACCCTTCAGTCTGCAGGCCCACACTCTAGCCACTGAGCAAACGGCTAGGGCATCTGTCAGACTCTGTTTCAAGGGCAAGCAGAACAAACCAGTTCCCTCAAAGAAAACGGCCTGGCTAAATGGGTGGGGAGGAGATGAGTGGGCCAAGACATCAGACCCTTGCCCTGCATGTCTTATCATTCCATGGCCTGGTGTCTCCTGCTTCTTCCTTTAAATTACAAATTATCACTCCTAACTAATGGAAGTTACTGGTAGCCACATTTGTCAAATGCCTGGACTCTGACATCAGCAGGAAATGAACAAAGCAAAGGATTGAAGCTCTTCTTAGTGAACAGTGATTGTATTCCCCCAAATGTCAGATACTGGCAGGATCACCCAGAGATCTCATCTGGAGCCTACAGATAGCGATGGGAGCCACCCCTCTTTAGCCTCACTGAACTCAGTGGTAAACGCCCCCCTCATAAACACCAGCAGTACCATTGTGGCCATGGAGTAGAGGAGAGGTTCCCCATGGGAGGAACCAAGGACCAGTGAGGTAGGCTGGACTTAGGTGCTTTAGCAAACAGCCCAGCCTGTGGCACTGCTCTGGAGGTCCAGACCCTCTGCAGGAGCTCCCAGTTCTGTGACTGGCTGGGGAACCAGTTGTTGAGTGTTGGGAATTTGTGCTCCTCTTTCTGCCTAGAGCAGCCCTAAAGCAGGTAAAATGCAGAGCCCAGAAATTTCTAGCACACAGCAGCAGGTCCATCCCCACTGCCCAGCCCAGCTCCTTCCCTGAACAGATACCTCCCTGCAAATTGTTGACCCATCTTATCTCAAACTTGCATTTCTCTTGTATTTTGCTAAGCACAGGGTTTAAGAGTCAGAGCACCAGAGTTAAATCCTGCCTCCCCGACTCCTCACTAGATGATTTCAGGCCAACTTAACCTTTCTGTGCTTTAGTTTCCTCATCCAGAAAACAGACATGATGGTGGCCAGTGAACAAAGGGAGTGCTGTTGTCAGAGTGGGGACGGGAGGGGGGCACTGAGTGCCATGGGAAGGTGCTTTCCTCTGCAACAAATGGGATTGTGTTATTTGTCACAGGTGAAGCACCAGCAGGGAAACCCTGCTCTGAACCCTGCTGAAGGCCCACCAGCCAATGTGTATTTGGTTTATATCACTGCTGCTGATTGTGTATGTTTTTATAAAATGCTTGCTGTGTGCCACTGATTGTTCCATCCTTGGGGAGACCACAATGGACAGAAGATCCTGGCATCTGGAAGGGGAATCCGATAGTTAATAAATGACCCTTCAATATAATGCCATTGTTGATAGATGCCATAAAAATAAATAAAATAAAATGGTAAGGAGGAGCCTGCCATGGCAGTCAGGTAGGACCTCCATGAGGAGGTGGTATTTGAGCAGAGAGCAGGTAGATGGAGAGCACAACAGAGGTATGCGGAAAGAGCATGTCAGAGGGAACAGTTCATGCAAAGGCCATGAAGCAGGAGTTTGGTCTCCTTGGAACAAGAATAGTGCAAGCCCGAGTGGTGTGGCTCAGTGGTTGAGTGTCGACCTATGAACCAGGAGGTCACAGTTTGATTCTGAGTCAGGGCACGTGTCTGGTTTGCAGTCTCCATCCTCAGTAGGGGGCATGCAAGAGGCAGCCGATCCATGATTCTCTCTCATCATTGATGTTCTATCTCCCTCTCCCTTCCTTTCTGAAGTCAATGAATATATATAATTCACTGTCCCAGCCCCAAGTGGCAATTCTTCTTGGCATTGACTCCACAAGATGTTGAAAGGTGATGTGAGGAATCTAACACCATGCCTGATGAATAGCACTGTCCAGTTGGGTGAAATTTGATGGTTGTGGAACCAGCTGCCTGATGGCTCTTTTAACTTCGTCCCACAAATGCTCAATTGGATTGAGATCTGGTGATTGTGGGGGCCACCTAAGCAAGGTAAAGTCTCCCTCATATTCTTGGAACCACTCCTGCACAATACGAGCACCGTGGCTTGGCACATTGTCTTGTTGGAAGAAGCCATCTCCATTGGGATATGCCATCAACATGATAGGATGAACTTGATCAGCAATGATACTTAGGTATGTTGTGCTATTCAGACATTGTACATGAATTAAAGGGCCCAAATCATGCCAGGAAAACATGCCCCAACCAAAACACTGCCCCCAACAGCTTGAAGGGTTGTACTCATGCATGTGGGGTGCATGCTTTCATGCTGTTTCTGCCAAATCTCACTCTGCCATCTACATGATGCAACTGGAAATGTGAATCATCGGACCACATGACTTTTGTTCAATCCTTGTGTTCCTGTGCGAATTGGAGATGTTTTATCTTGGTAACTGCAGACAGCAAAGGTGTTTGAACAGACCTTCAGCTTCCATATCCCATATGATGAAGTATATGGCTAATTTGCCTACAAACATCAGGTTGTCATAATATTCTGGCCATGCAGTGTAGTTTGAGAATGTCCAGGCTGGATTCAAGTAGGGTGTGGCCTGATCATTATTCAGAAGATGTTGAAGCAAAAGAAGCAGGTGCCACATTATAAGGGGCAGCAGAAATGCAGGCAGGAGATGGTGATCCTTAAGTCAGCTGGTGGAACAGCTGTGGTTGAGCCTGAATTGGGTCCAGACATGGAAGTAGGTATCTGGGAGGGAGGTGGGAGATGATGATGGGTTTGATCCAAAAGACAAACAGTGATGACCCTCCTGGAAGAAGGCTGGGGCAGTTGAGACCCTAGGATGGACAAGGTTGATGGAGAAGCAGCTTCAGAATGGAGAGGGCTGACCACCAGGATCATGCCAGCTTTGGGGACAGGAGAAGAGGGCAAGAGGAGGTAAGGGAGAAGAGGGAATAAGGGGGGGCGGCGAGAAGGGAGAAGTAGCCACCCCGATATGCAGGAAAATATGGACAGTATCAGAATCCAGACAGGCAACTTTGGTTCAAAGAAGAGGGCTGGTCAGTGCGGGTGAGTGCTGTTTTGAGGTCCAATTAGATAAGGAGAAAGCGCTGATGAGATCACTGACCCAGGATTTGGTAGAGGCCCTGGGCAGAGCAGAAGTGCTGAAACTTCTGGGCTAGAGCATAGTTTAGAGAAGGGAGTGAGGGAGTAGAGATGGCTGGTGAAGAAAAGTAACTGTGACCAAGGGGGCCTGAGTCCCATATTAAAAATGAGAGAAATTACAGTGTAGGCCTAAAGAAGGGAAGGGCTGGGCAGACACCAAGGCCCAGCAGACAGACCATCTAAGGTTATATGTAAAAAAATTTACATAAAAAATTTACATATAAGGTTATATGTAAAAAAATTTACATATAACTTTGACCACCTAAGGTTATATGTAAAAAAATTTACATATATGTAAAAAAATTTACATATAACCTTAGACACACCAAAAACTTAACTATTCTTGGTACCCATAGGGAATTAATTGGTTCCAGAGCCTATCACAGATATCAAAACCTATGGATGCTCAAGTCCTCTATATAAAATGGTGTAGATCAATACTGAATTAGGAAGAAACTGAAAATCTGAACAAAACAATCACTAGTAAAAACATTGAATCAGTTATAAAAAAAACACCTCTGAGCTAACAAAATTCCTGGACTGGATAGCTTCACAAATAAATTATACCAAATATTGAAAGAAGAATTAATATCTATCCTTAACAAACTATTCTAAAAAACTGAAGAGGAAGGAAAGTGCCCTGACCAGGGATCAAACCCACAACCTTGGGGTATTGGGACCACGCTCTAACCAACTTAGCCACCCAGCCAGGGCCAGATAAGACCTCTTGAGAACATTTGCTATTGCGGGGAGGAACTGTGTGGCAAACTTGGAGATGAAGTCAGAGGTCCTCATACACCAGGCTTAAAGGGTTTACAACTTCTTAAAAATATATATTTTATTTATTTTTTTACAGAGAGGAAGGAGAGGGATAGAGAGAAACATCAGTGAGAGAGAAACATCAATCAGCTGCCTCCTGCACACCCCCTACTGGGTATGTGCCCGCAACCAAGGTACATGCCTTTGACCAGAATCAATCCTGGGACCCTTGAGTCTGCAGGCCGATAATCTATCCACTGAGCCAAACCGGTTAGGGCAAATGGTTTAAATTTTATTCTACAAGCGTTTCTGACACTTTTTTTTTGCCTGCAGCCCAGAGAAAGGCACACACATCAAGATTCACTCTGATAATATGCTCTATTCTATTCTGCTAGTAAAAGGGTGGGCCGTTGTGGCAAAGAAAAGAAAGGGGGGAAGGGTGGAATTTATGGAAAGTAACCTCACAGAAGGTTTGATCATAAATTTCTAACTGGGTAGATCATGGTGGGTAGTCATGCCACAGGTATATAACGTTTTTAAAAATATATATTTTTATTGATTTCAGAGAGGAAGGGAGAGGGAGAGAGATAGAAACATCAATGATGAGAGAGAATCATTGATTGGCTGACTCCTGCATGCCCTGTCCTGGGGGTCAAGCCAGCAACCCAGGCATGTGCCCTGCCCAGGAATTGAACGTGACCTCTGGTTTGTAGGTCAATGCTCAATCATTGAGCCACACCAGCTGGGCTATATAACATTTTTAGTAAAAGTTTCATCTTTGTCTTAAGCCCTGTTTATTGTTTCTGTGCATCTATGTGGGTTAACAACCCCTTTGCAATGCACCCTCCTTCTAAAGAGTGACCGCTCTCAGTCCTGGCATGGGAACTCAGTTGGTTAGAGTGTCATCTTCATATGCCAAGATTTTGGGTTCGATCCCTTTTCAGGGCACATGCAAGAATCAACCAATAAATGCATAAATAAGTGGAACAATAAACTGATCAATCTCTCTCAAAGTAATTAAAATATTAAAATTGTAACTTTTGTTAATAAAATAAATCAATAAATTTAAAAATAAAGAAACCTGTTTGGATTAGTGGATAGAGCGTCGGTCTGCGGACTCAAGGGTCCCAGTTTTGATTCCGGTCAAGGGCATGTACCTTGGTTGCAGGCACATCCCCAGTAGGGGGTGTGCAGGAGACAGCTGATTGATGTTTCTCTCTGATCGATGTTTCTAACGCTCTATCCCTCTTCCTTCCTCTCTGTAAAAAAATCAATAAAATATATTTTAAAAAATAAAATAAAAAATAAAGAAAATAGAGTGACCACCATCAAGAGAGGACATAATCTTTATTTTGTTGTGTTTTTCTTTTTAATCCTCACCTGATGATATTATTTCCATTGATTTTTATTTTATTTTTTTTAACATATATTTTATTGAGTTTTTACAGAGAGGAAGGGAGAGAGATAGAGAGTCAGAAACATCGATGAAAGAGAACCATCGATCAGTCGCTTCCTGCACATCCCCCACCGGGGATGTGCCCGCAACCCAGGCACATGCCCTTGACCGGAATCGAACCTGGGACCTTTCAGTCTGAAGGCCAACGCTCTATCCACTGAGCCAAACCGGTTTCGGCTCCATTGATTTTTAGAGAAAGTTGAAGGGAAGGAATGGAAGGAGAGAGAGAGAGAGAGAGAGAGAGAGAGAGAGAGAGAGAGAGAAATGTGAGAGAGAGAGAGAGAGAAATGTGAGAGAGACACATCAATTGGTTGCCTTCTGCATGAGCGCTGAATGGGGCTGGGGAAAGAACCTACAACCCAGGTATGCACCCTTGATGGGGAATTGAACCCAGGACTCTTTGGTGCAAGGGCCAAAGCTCTACCAGAGACTCACACCGGCCAAGGTGAGAGCACATAATCTTATTATAATTGAATCTCCCACTTTCATGTAATCTTCCTTATGTTCCCTTTTAACTCCAAATGCATAAAAGAAGCTGCAGCCCTTGCCAGGTATCTCAGTTGGTTAGAGTGTCCTCCTGATACACCAAAGTTGTGGGTTTGATCCCTGGACAGGGCACATACAAGAATCAACCAACGAATGCATAAATGAATGGAACAACAAATTGATGTTTCTCTCTCTCTTTCTCTCAAATCAATAAATAAGAAATTAAAGAAAGAAGAAACTGTAAAACTGTCATTTTCTGAAAATTTTGAGATTTTTGCTTCCTGGCAATTGTAAGTTTGGCTCAAAGAAATTCTTATAAAAATTCTCTACAGGTTTAAATGTTCTTACATTGACAAATCTCTCCTGAACCAAACTCTACTCAAGCTTCCCTGGGCATTTTTTCTAGTAGAACTGACTTTTGGGCTTCCGTGTTCATCTCTGCATTGTCCTATTTTAGTAAGAATCTTGTCAGTTTAACCAGAACCTCCACCATCGAGATATCTGACCACCCTAGACATCTGGTCAGATTCCTCATCCCCACCCTCTCTCAGGTAATCCCTTCAGCAGGAACCTCCAGAGGTCAGCTCAGTTTAGTCAGAACCCCCATTGCCCTTTATGTTTCCTCTGAGTAATATTCTATCCTCTTACCCCCACCCTGCTTCTTGGCTACAAATTTCTACTTTTTTAGAATTTGAGCCCATAAAGCTCTCCCCCCGCTACAGGACCTTACTGCAATGGTTCCTACACCTATCCCAATAGTCCCCAGAACAAAGACTGTCTTACAGTGCTCATCAAGTGTCATGGGTAATTAAAAATTTTTTAATGCTGTTGCAAGCTGTTGTGGTGGTTCAGAACCAGTCATCTCAAGATGTGTCTTTGTGGCATGTGGATTGTTTTGAACTAGAGGCAA
Source organism: Myotis pilosus (assembly GCA_036010255.1). Classification (NCBI taxonomy): domain Eukaryota; kingdom Metazoa; phylum Chordata; class Mammalia; order Chiroptera; family Vespertilionidae; genus Myotis; species Myotis pilosus. Next base: position 7,246,455 of record JASKON010000034.1, read on the forward strand.
CCAAGACCCTGTGGGCTCAAGAGAAATGTCTACCCTACTTAAAAGAACTTGAATTAGGGGCCTTGCCCATGATAAGAGAGTTATCAGAGATAACCCCCTATTTTATATATATATATTTATATATTTTTTTAAAATATGTTTTTTTTTATGTCAAAGAGGAAGGGAGAGATAGAAAACATCAATGTTGAGAAAGCATCATTGATTGGATGCCTCCCCCACAGTCCCCACAGGGGATCAAGCCCCAAACCCAGGTATGTATCCTGAATGGGAATCAAAAGATGACCTCCTGGTTCACAGATTGACACTCAACCATGGAGCCACACTGACGAGGTGAGATAACCTCCTTTGACTTATCTGTGGTAGGCAGTTAGGCAGACATGAGCAGAGTAAGAAGGATGGGCCAGGAACAGATGATCACCAGGGTGGAAAGCCCTGGGTGCCTAGCAAAGGATGATTGTAAGGTGGGACCTTGCCCCCAGGGTGACTTTTCCTTTCCTAGCATATCACTGGTCATGTGGTTTGGACCCCCTGACCTTTCCTCTCTAGAGATAAACTTTAGGCCTCGGTTGTATTTCTACTCCAGGCCCAGTAAAGCAGAAAAACCAGACAAGCTTCACCACTGCTGACTTCAGGACCAGCTGCATTGGATAATGACCCTCTGCCCTGGCACCGACCAATCAATCAATGGAGACCTAGATCCTGAAAGGCCACACCTGGAAAGCTCTGAATATTCTATTGAGATCTTTCCCTGGAATGCCCCTAAAATCTCTACCCTTAAACCCATAAGAGGGAGGACCCAGGGCACTCTCCCCAACGGAGCATGCCTGTACTTTCCTCACTGCCAAGCTCCAAAGGCCCTCCCTTTACCTCTATAACTTGTTTCGTAAGCTCATTTTTTTTTCTAGGAATTATTTTTTTCTACCTCTGTGATTTTACAAATAAATGTTATCTTATAGTTTGAGTCTTGCCTCTGAATTCTTCCTGGCCAGAACTCAAGTACCAAGGTTGCTGAATCTAGGTCAGCCTGACCCCAATGGTCTAACAGGGGTGGGCAAACTTTTTGACTCGAGGGCCACAAGGGGTTCTTAAACTGGACCGGAGGGCCGGAACAAAAGCATGGATGGAGTGTTTGTGTGAACTAATATAAATTCAAAGTAAACATCATTGCATAAAAGGATACGGTCTTTTTTTTTTTTAGTTTTATTCATTTCAAACGGGCCGGATCCGGCCTGCGGGCTGTAGTTTGCCCACGGCTGGAACACCTGGTGCCATTCCCGTTGCCTACAACATATCTATAGGGCAGGACAAACTTCCAATTACTAAACATCTGCTCTTCTTATCATCCAGCACTGGCCCTCTGAAGCTCCCGAGGTATCTTCCCTCATCCCTAGCTCAGGATGTCTTATGTACCACACATTTTCCCTTTCTATCTCTGAACCTCTCATGCATTCGGTGTCCCCATGCATATGTATGTATTAGATTTTGTCTTCTTGCTAATTTGTCTCATGTCTATTTATATTATTAGACCAGCTGAAATAATCTTGAAGGTAAAGGAGTTCTTTGTCTCCAACACTGTAATGGATCTTTTAATATAACAGAGTGTTGCCCTGGCGGGTTTTGCTCAGTGGATAGAGCATCGGCCTGCAGACTGAAGGGTCCCAGGTTCGATTCAGGTCAAGGGCATGTACCTGAGTTGCGGGCACATCCCCAGTAGGGGGTGTGCAGGAGGCAGCTGATCGATATTTCTCTCTCATCGATGTTTCTAACTCTCTATCCCTCTCCCTCTCTGTAAAAAAAAATCAATAAAATATATTTTAAAAAATATAACGGAGTGTTGATGAAAAGTTCTCATCAGGCCAAGGGGTACCAGCACTCCAGACAGGTACCAGAGTTCAGTCAGCATTTTTGGAAAACCCAGGAGGGAGAACAGTGGGTTGCTAGCTCACTAGAGAGACAAGGCTACCCTATAACTGTTATTGAATATAGCAATCACTGAAGGGGGCCTTATGGTAGGCCTCAGCCACTGTCAGGTTGTGAAAAGACTTTATCAGGTAAAAATTCTCTGCAAAATGCAGGGAAAGTCTGGGAATCAAAAACTCTCAGGCTGGCCCAGCCAGATGTGGCTCAATGGTTGAGCATCAACCTATGAACCAGGGGTGGAGGTTCAATTCCTGGTCAGGGCACATGCCTAGGTTTCAGGGATCCATCCCCAATGGGGAGTGTGCAGGAGGAAGCTGATCAATGATTCTCTCTCATCAATGTTGTTTCTATCTTTCTTTCCATCTTCCTTCCTCTCTAAAATAAATAAAAATATATATTAACCCCCTCCCAAACCTCTTAGCTTGGCCCTGGCAAGGTAGCTCAGTTCGTTAGAGCATCCTCCTGATACACCAAGGTGATGGGTGTGAATCTGGTCAGGGAACATAAAAGGATTAACCAATGAATGCATAAATAAGTGGAACAACAAATCAATATATCTCTCTCTGATCAATAAATAAAAACAACAACAACAACAAACAAAAAGTCTCAGTGTAATAGTTTGCAGCTGTGAACAAAAAGGGGTGCTGTAATAAATCATAACTTCCTGTGATGGGCAGTCACATCACAGGCTTATAACTTCTTGAATAAGAGATTGTTAAGCAGGTCTGTTCATTGTCCTTGTGTACCTAGGTTAACACATCTTTGAAATGCCAGAAGTAATATACTTCGACGGCATGACCACCCTCAAGAAAGCACATTATCTTAACTGTCCTGTAATCCAATCCTGTTTTTCTTTTTACCACCTCTGTGGAATCCTCCTTATTTTCCTTCCTTAATTTCAAATGCAGAGATTTAAAATGGTGGCAGAGTAAGTGGAAGCTACATGGACTTGCTCCTGCTAGGGTGCTGCCCTAGAACTATAACTAAAATACAGAAAAAATAATCCCTAAAAATCAACTAAAGACTCTCTGGAGAAAACCCTGAAAATCAAGGATGGAAAATGGAGACTGAATAGAGACTGTTAGGTGGGGACAGAGTCACAAAAGGACTGAATGGGCTCCCACAGATAGCAACTGAAGTTCCAAGAGATATCTCAGCCATGGGGGTTGCCACTGAGAACTCTGGGGTCTAATCCCCAAGCTGGGCCACAGAACTGAGCACCAGAACTGAGAAGGGTACCCACATAATGAGAGGATTAACTTGAAATGCAGGCAGATAGGGCAGGGGTCCAGTGGAAAACAAAGGCAGGGGCAGACATGGCAGTTTGAGCCAGCCTGACCACAGGAACCAACCAAGCAGAAATAATAAAATGTTTCTGGACACAAAGTGGGAGGTATGGGAAACCAAGGGAGGGCCTGCAGTAAACAAAATGTACGAACACATAGAAACAGAAAAAGTTCAGCATAGGAACAGAAAAAGAATGTGTAGAAACAGGGAAAGTTTAGGTCCGTTGCTGGGCAAAAACAATTGAAGGAATCAATCAGGTGATGACACAAGTAGACATAGAGCAGGCTTGTAACAAATATATACCCTGGGACTACAAGCCTTTAACAGGCAGCCCATTATTGGGCCCCTGTCCCCTTGCAGGGACTCTAAATCTGCTTATAAATTTTCCACACTTTTGCTTAAATCTTCTGGTCCATGTAGCTCATTCTTTGGGGTCAAGAAACATGACCCCGGGAAAACACCTTGGCTCACCATTCCAGTCATCAATAATATCTGGCTGTGAAAAGCAGCAGGGTTGCCATCTTCCAAGGAGAGATGGCTGGAAATGTAAGCACCATCTTAAAGGGCCAATGCACAAAATTCCCTGTGCAACCACCCACCTTGTGCTCTGGCAGAGGGAGGGCAGAGTGAACTGTGTAAGCAAAAGCCAGGTTTGGGGGCTCTAGGGTTAGAACTCAGGAGGCAAATACACTGGTTTCCTGTGCTGAGTCATTCCCTCACTCTGTGGAGGTCATCTTTCTCACCAAATATTTGCTATCTAGGCCATTTTGCCTGAGGGGAAGATAGTTGACACATCCTATTGGAAAACCCCTTGAGACCAAGAATAACAATTAGCCTACAGGCAGAAGCAATTGCCCCACCTTGGAAAAACTCTCACCATACCTGTGGACGATTGGCTGAGGGCTATTCAAGACTAAATCCAATCAGTTTGCAGGCAGAGGCAGACTGCGTAGTCTTTGAGTCTTTGCCTGATCAAATTAGTCAGAAAAAGGTGTTTGACACTGTCCTGCACTAGAGATTGAGAGGTGTAGAAGATCTACCTAATACAGCAGCAGTTCTCAACCTGTGGGTCGTGACCCCTTTGGGGGTTGAATGACCCTTTCACAGGGGTCGCCTAAGACCATTGGAAAACACGTATATAATTGCATATTGTTTTTGTGATTAATCACTATGCTTTAATTATGTTCAATTTGTAACAATGAAATTGTGGGTCACCACAACATGAGGAACTGTATTAAAGGGTCGTGGCATTAGGAAGTTTGAGAACCACTGTAATCCAGAGTCACAAACCCAACAGGCAGTCAAAATGAGGAGACAAAGGAACAACCAGCAAAAGAAAGAACATAAGAATTCTCTAGAAGAAGAGATAAATGAAATGGAGATAAGAAATTTATCTGATATATAGTTCAGAATAATGATAGAAAAAGATGCTCAACAGCATGAGAAAAGACATAGTAACTATGAAAACAGAAATAAAGAATGATATAGCACAAATAAAGAACACATTGGAAATAATACACAGCAGATAGGGAAAACTGAGGATTGAATGAGTGAATTAGATCACAGGGTCGGAAAAAATCACTCAGTGAGAGAACCAAAAAAAACAACAACCAACAAAAAACCATTAAAAAACAGGAGGACAATGTAAGGGAACTGTGGGACAACATAAAACATAACAATATTTGAATAGTAGGTATACCAGAGAGGCAGAAAGGGAAAAAAGGGTAGAGAACATGTTTGAAGAAATAATGGCAGAAAACTTTCCTAACCTGGAAAAGGAAAAAGTCACACAAGTTCAGGAGGCACAGAGAGTCCCAAGCAAAAAGAACCTAAACAGGCCCACAGCCAGACACATCATAGTTAAAATGCCAAAAATTAAAGACAAAAGGAGAATCTTAAAGGCAGCAAGAGTAAAGCAATTTATTACCTAGAAGGGAGCTCCCAAAAGGCTGCCATTTGATTTCTCAGGCCAGAAGGGAATGGCATGAAGTACTCAAGGTAAAAAAAAGCAAGGATCTGAAACCAAGATTACAGCAAGACTATCATTTAAAATAAATGGTGAAATAAAGAGCTTCCCAGACAAGAAAAAGGCTAAAGGGGTTTATCACCACCAAATGGGCATTGCAAGAAATGCTAAAGGGACTGTTGTAATGAAAAGAAGAAATAGAGAGAGAAACCTAGGCATACAGAATTAAGATGGCAACAAATAACTACCTATTAGTAATAAACTTAAACATAAATGGATTAAATGCTCCAATCAAAAGACATAGGGTAGCTGAATGGATACAAAAACATGACCTGACTATATGTTGTTTACAAGAGACACACCTCAGAACAAAAGGCTCACACAGGATGAGAGTGAAGAGATGGAAAAATTTTTTTCCATGCAAATGGAAATTTAAAAAAAGCTGAGATAACAATACCCATATCTGACAAAATAGACTTCAAAATGAAGGCCATCACAAGAGACAATATGGGTCAATACATAATGCTAAAGGGATCAATCCAACAAGAGGATATAACCATGGTAAAATTAAATGCACCCAATATAGGAGGACTTAAATATATATATAAAAAACTTCTAGAAGACTTTAAGGAAGAGATTGACAACAATACTATCATAGTAGGGGATTTTAACACGCCACTGCCTTCACTGGGTAAATCTTGCAGTCAAAAATTAACAAAGAAGGAAACAGTGATTCTAAAGTTTAAAGGACACACTGGATTAGGTGGATTTAGTTGACATTTACAGAACATTTCACCCAAAAGATGCAGAATATACCTTCTTCTCAAGTGAACATGGGTCATTCACAAAGATAGACCACATGTAAGGACACAGAACAAGTCTCTACAAGTTCAAGAAGATTGAAATCATATCAAGCATCTTCTCAGATCACAGTGGAATGAAATTAGAAGTCAACTTCCATAAAACACCCCCAAACATTCAAACACATGGAGGCTAAATAGCATGTTATTAAACAATGAATGGGTTACTAGTGAGATCAAGAAAGAAATCAAAAACTTCCTGGAAACAAATGAAAATGAACACACAACAACACAAAATCTCAGGGACACAGCAAAAGCAGTCCTGAGAGGAAAGTTTATAGCACTACAAGCCCACATCATAAAAACAAGAAAAATTAATAATAAACCTTTTAACTCTACAACTTAAAGAACTAGAAAAAGAACAATAAGAAAATCCCAGAGCAAGTAGGAGGAAGAAAATAATAAAGATTAGAGCACTAAAAAAAAAAAAAATACAAAAAAAAATCAATGAAACCAAGAGCTGGTTCTTTGATAGGATAAACAAAATTGATGAACCATTAGCCAGACTCATCAACAAACAAAAAGAGAAGACCCAAATAAATAAAATCAGAAATGAAAGCTGAGATGTGACAACAGACATCACAGAAATACATAGGATTGTAATAAAATACCATGAACAACTATATGCCAACAAGCTGGACAATGTGGATGAAATGGACAAATTCCTAGAAAAATGCAATCTCCCAAAACTGAATCAGGAAGAATCAGAAAACCTGCATAGACCAATAAAAACTGATGAAATAGAAGCAGTAAAAAAACAACAACAACTCCCAGAAAACAAAAGCCCAGGTCTGTTTTTCTAAACATTCAAAGAACTAACATCTATAGTCATCAAACTATTCAAAAAAATCCAAGAGGAAGGAACACTTCCAAGATCTTTTTATGAGTCCAGCATTATCCTAATTCCAAACCAGATAAAGACACTACAAAGAAAGAGAATTACAGGCCAATATCCCTGATGAACATAGATGCTAAAATCCTCAACAAAATATTAGCAAATCAGATCCAGCAATATCTTAAAATGATCATACACCATGATCCTTTGTATTTCTGTGGTGTCTGTTGTCACATCTCAGCTTTCATTTCTGCTTTTATTTATTTGGGTCTTCTCTCTTTGTTTGTTGATGAGTCAGGCTAATGGTTCACAATTTATTCCAGGGATGCAAGGCTGGTACAATATTTGCATATCAACAAACATCTTACATCACATAAACAAACTGAAAGACAAAAATCACATGGTCATATCAATTGCTGCAGAAAAAGCGTTCAACAAAATCCAACACCCATTTTTAATAAAAACTCTCAGCAAAGTGTGAATAGAGGGAGCATAACTCAACATTATAAAGGTCATATATGACAAAACTACAGCCATCATCATACTCAATGGGAAAAAAACTAAAACCATTTCCCCTAAGAACAGGAACAAGACAGCAATGTCTGATTTCACACTTATTCAACAAAATACTGGAAGTCCTAGGCACAGCAATCAGACCAGAAAAGAAATAAAAAGCATCCAAATTGGAAAGGAGGAAGTAAAACTGTCCTTATTTGCAGATGACATGATACTGTACATAGAAAACCCTAAAGACCCAACCAAAATACTACAGGATTTTATTTTATTTTTTTTATTGTCTAAAGTTTTACATGTCTCCTTTTTCCCCCAATTGACACACCCTCCCCCCTCAGCCATTCCCACCCGGGAGGGCAACCCCCCACCACCCCAGTGTCTGTGTCCATTGGTTATGCTAAAAACTACTAGATTTAATAATTGAATTTGGCAATGTACCAGGATACAAAATCAACACCCCAAAATCGATGGTTTTCTTATACATCAACTAGAGGCCCGATGCACGAAATTCATGTAAGAGTAGGTCTTCCTTCCCCCGGCTTCTGGCACTGCCTTCCCGGGACCCAGACTTCCCTCAGGCTGCCAGCAGGCATGCGGGACCTGGGCTTCATCCAGAAGGTCATCGGAAGAATGTCTGGTCTAATTAGCATGTTATGATTTTGTAACATGCTAATTAGGCCAAATTACCAAATGATTTCCAGATGAAGCCGGGGCTGTGAGGGCCAAGTCAAGCCTCTGTGGCTGTGAGGGCCGAGCTCCTTGCACGAATTTCGTGCATTGGGCCTCTAGTTATAGATAATAAATTCTCAGAAAGAGAAACTAAACAAACAATTCCACTTACCATTGATTTGCCATTGAAACAAAAAAATTAAGATTCTTTGAAATAAACTAACCAAGGAAGTAAAAGACTTGTACTTTGAAAACTACAGGACATTGAAAAAAGAGATACAAGTGGAAAAATATACTGTGTTCATGGATTGGTAGAATCAACATCATTAAAATGTTCATACTACCCAAGGCAATCTACAGATTCAATGCAATCCCCATTAAAATGTTAACTGCATATTTCTCAGATCTATAACAAATATTCCAAAAATTGATGTGGAACCCCAAAAGACCAGCAATCTTGAAAAAGAAGAACAATTTGGAGGAATCACAGTACTAGATATCAAGCTATATTACAAAGCCACTATAATCATAACAGCCTGGTACTGGCACAAGAACAGGCATATAGATCAATGGTACAGAACAGAGACCCCAGAAATTTACCCAAGCCATTTTGCTCAATTAATATTTGACAAAGGAGGCAAGAGCATACAATGGAAACAAGACAGTCTCTTCAATAAATGGTATTGGGTAAATTGGACAGATACATGCAAAAAAATGAAACTAGATCACCAACTTACACTATATACAAGAATAAACTCAAAATGGTTAAAACACTTAAATGTAAGTCCTGAAACCATAAAAATCCTAGAACAAACCATAGGCAGCAAAAGGTCAGAAATCTCTCGTAGCAATATATTTACAGATACATTTCCTTGGGCAAAGGAAACTAAGGAGAAAATAAACAACAGAACTACATCAAAATAAAAAGCTTCTGCACATGCCCTAGCCAGTTTGGCTCAATGCATGGAATGTTGACCTGTGGACTGAAGGGTCCCGGGTTATATTCCCATGAAGGGCACATGCCCAGGTTGCAGGCTCGATCCCTAATAGGGGGTATGCAGGAGGTAGCCGATCAATGATTCTCTCGCATCACTGATGTTTCTGTCTATTCCTCACCCTTCCACTCCAAAATATATTTTAAAATAAAGCTTCTGCACAGCAAAAGAAACCATCAACAAAATGAAACTGGAGCCCACTGATGGAAGAACATATTTGGCAATGATACATCTGATAAAGGGTTAATATCCAAAATGTATAAGGAACTCATACATCTTAATGAAGGAAGATAATCGATTCAATTTAAAAACGGGCAACGGACCTAAGTAGACACTTCTCCAAAGTCGACATACAGATGGCCAAGAGACATATGAAAAAATGCTCAAAGTCACTAATCATCAGAGAGATGCAAACTACAATGACAATGGCTACCATCAACAAATGACAAGTGCTGGCAGAAATATATATAAAAGGGAATCCTAGTACACTGCTGGCAGGAATGCAGACTATTGCAGCCATTATGGAAAACAGTACGGAGTTTTCTCAAAAAATTAAATATGCAACTGCCTTTTGACCCCAGGATCCCACTTTTAGGAATATATCTTAAGAACCCCAAAACACCAATCAAATAGAATGTATGCACCCCTATTTTCATAGCAGCACAATTTATAATAGCTGAGATCTGAAAACAGACCAAGTGCCCATCAGTAGGTGAGTGGATGAAAAAGCTGTGGTACGTTTATGCCATGGAATACTATGCAGCAGTAAAAAAGAATATTTTACCCTTTGAGACAGTTTCACAATTTTTCCCTGCACTCTCATAGAGTTCATATGGGAGAAATTAGCAAACCATTTCCCCTAAGGACAAATTCAAGAAAAAAATAATGGTGCTAAAGGGCACATGCTTATGGAGATTAATTCAAGAGAAGTGTCTCTTTGAGACATCTCTCCGCATTCCTTCATTTGTTCCACTCCGCTGGGATTTGCCCAGCCCCCAGCTTAACCTTTGCTTCCCTGGCTTACTTAGTAGTCTCAAAAGTTGGAAACATTATGAAAAGAAGCACAAGTGTCAGAGCCGCCAGCTGGCTGAGGGGAATTCCAGTCGTGTTGTGCATCCCCTTGCGAGCTTTTTATTTCAGTTGTTCTCTGGCACACACAAGTCAAAAGCTCAGCTGGCTGCCTGCTTCTTGAAGGATGACAACTCTGCAATAACCCAAATGTCCAAACGCAATTACCCAGATCTGGTCTTCAAGGACTTGGAGCAAACGTTAGTGAGTGGAAAGAATTATAAGCCAGTGCTCGGGTCATAGGTTGTTGAGAAATAAAGTGACAAGAATAGAAAAGAACAATCCTCTTTATGCTGTGACGTTGGGTCTCCAGTAGGCTAAAGGGCTGAGAAACAAGTCTCTGAACATAGCCCCATTGTGTCATAACCATGCTCAGAACTGCTCTGTGGTTCAGTGGGGCTTAGAGAATAAAGTCAAGGCACGTGACTTGGCATTTGAGGTGTCCCCTGCTCTGGCTACAGCCTTCTATGCAGTCTCACCCCTTGAACGGGACAGGCAGGGGCTGCACAACCGCTATGGCCTGCCACACGACACACTGTCTGCACACGACATGCATTCCAATTGGTCAGTGTTTATGCCTTGATAGGTCTTCAATCTTTTTAATATCACCCCTTATACACATATGTTTTATATACCATGCTTTAAAAAGTAAAATCCTATTCATTTCTTCCAGAAGACTGTATGCTTCTTAAAATTACTGATTCTTTCTTATTCCATTTCATATTTACCATAACGCCTAGCACTTTCTTGGCCCATAGTAAGTGCTACACAAATTTGTGGTATGAATAAAAGAATGAAGCCTGCTGGGAGAAAGTAGTGGTGTGTTTCTTATCTTGCCATGAGAAGGGAAAACAGTCGTGGGTGGGCTAGCTGGAGAGGAAAGCATGTATATATCTCCTAATTCTGTTGGCACAGAATTTCCCAAAATCTATGAGAGTGCAGGGAAAAATTGTGAAACTGTGTTCTGTTTCACAATTTTTTCATAGCATGGCGGGACCTGGAGAGTATCATTCTAAGTGAAATAAGTTAGTCAGAGAAAGGCAAGTATCACATGATCTCATTCATATGTGGAATCTAAGTAACAAAATAAACTGATGAATGGAGTGGGTCTAGAGACATGGAAGTATGGAACAGAGTGTGGAATCTCAGAGGGGATGTGGGGAGGGTGGGAGGTAATCAATCAAAGACCTTGTAAGCATATACGGATAACCCTTGGACACAGTAGGGTGGTGAAGACCTGGGGACGCCTGCCCTAAACAGTCACCTTTGGATTTGTGGCCTGTCACTCATCCTTCATCTCTCATGGGTCATGTCACATTTCTTCTGCACACTCACAGGAGAGATCACGCTCAAGTACCTCATTTTATATTGTAACACTGTTTGGCCACCATAAACTAGATAATAGGTCTCAATGGCCTGAAAACGACACTTTCAATTTTAACACACTGAGCAATTTAGATAATTTCTGTGACTGCAATGAAAAATGGTCAGAGATTCTCTACATTCAGGCCTTTTTCAACCTCCGGTCCCGGCCCTCTCTCTGTCAGTCCTTCTCTACCCATCAGAACCTTCTCCTTCACATAAACACGATACCCCTAACACTTCTGATTCTGAATCTACTTTTGACCCAGTAGATCATCAACTTCCACCCCATTTCCATCCCCTCCTTCACCTGCAGGAGATTCCTAAAACCCAGATCCTCCTAACAAGCAACCACTTTCTCCCCCAGCCCTGAGAACCAAATCCCAAGAATGCAAGCTCCAAAACAGCCTTTTCCCACTTAAAAATTGCTCTTGGGCCACCCAAAGACCAACCTACTCAACAACCTCTTCTATTCCCACACCCATTCTTACCCTAAAGGAGGTAGCAGAAACTGAGGGTATTGTCTGGGTACACATCTCATTTTCCATGTCTGACCTCACACAGATTGAGAGGCATCTCAGATCTTTTCCCACCAATCTGACCACCTTTACCAAGGAATTTGAGTATCTGACCCAGTCCTATGACCTGACCTGCTACATCTAACTCATCCTGTCCTCTTCTCTGATCCCAGAGGAGAAGGAGTGTATCTGGCTAGCAGCTCAGGACCAGGCCAAGGCCATCCATAGACAGGACTCAATGGCCCAATCTGGATGCAGTCCCCTGAACTGACCCGGGATGGGACTATCACGTCAATTCTACAGGATGCCAGCTCTGTGGTCATATGATCATCTGTGTCATTGCCAGACTCAAAAAGGCTGCCCATAACGTGGTCAACTATGACAAATTTAATTAAATCACTCAGGGCCCTGATGAAAACCCATTTCTCTATCTCTCCTGACTCATGGAGAAATTTACCACCTTATACTCGGTGGAGGGAACCACCGAGGGAACCCTTCCTCTGAACACCCATTTTATATCCCATTCAGCCCCTGACATATGTTGCAAATTTCAAAAAATAGACACAGGTCCACAAACCCCTCAAAAAGACCTTGTTAATCTGGCCTTTAAGGTCTTTAATAATAGAGGTGAGGAGACTCACATCAAAAAACAAAGGTGAGATCAGGCCAAGGATGAGGGCCAGAGGAGGCCTTCCAGCTCCTAGCCACCACTTTCATGAAAGGGCAAGTCAGAGGCTAAGCCTCCTTTGGGCCCATGGTTCAAATGCAACAAAGAAGGACACTGGAACAAGTCCTGCTCAAACCCGAGACCCCTGCTGGGCCCTGCCCAAGGTATGGAAGGGAAGGCCACTGGAAATCAGACTGTAGTCTAACCCCTCCGGGTCAAACAGTAGTCGGCCAGTCCAGCCAGGCCACCCTCTGGATCCAGTTTGGAGCTCCCAGGCCTCTTGCGACTGGCCACCAAAGACTGAAGCTGCCCAGGCCCTGACAGAGCCCCACAGATTTACATCACCGGAACAGAGCCTAGGGCTGTGGTCAGCAAACTGCGGCTCGTGAGCCACATGCGGCTCTTTGGCCCCTTCAGTGTGGCTCTTCCACAAAATACCACGTGCGGGCACGCACATACAGTGCGATTGAAACTTTGTGGTCCATGTGCAGAAGTCGGTATTTCATGGAAGAGCTGGTATTTTGTGGAAGAGCCACACTGAAGGGGCTAAAGAGCCACATGTGGCTCGCGAGCCGTGGTTTGCCGAGCCGCAGTTTGGCGACTACTGGCCTAGGGTAGCGATTGTGGTGGCAGGTAAGTTGATCGCTTGTTAATTAACTTGGGGGTTACATATTCTGCCCTCCCCGAATTTTCTGGGACCCTTGTCCCCTCCTCAGTCTCTATTATGGGGGTTGACGGATTAATCTCACAGCTATTAGCCACCTCACCTCTACACTGCATCTTACTAAATACTCCAATTCATTCTTTTCTCGTTCTACCTCTATGGGTGATCAGGGCTACAGCACATCCCCTCATAAAGCCCATTTGTCTCACCCCAAAGAACTGAGCCATTATTTGGACGTAACTGCCTTATCTCCTCCACCACTGTCCCCTCCTCTAGATAAGAAATAGGCTCCTTTTTCGGGCTCACAGGATACTTTTGCCGCTGGGTTACCAACTTTAGTCTTCTTGCAAAGCCCCTCTACCACTCAGTGAAGGGACTCACTGAACCTTTAGATCCCAAGGCCAGCATTCTCACTTCCTTAATGCTCTAAAAACTGCTCTCACCTCAGCACCTTTTTACCCTCCTGCCTCCCAAAGAACAGTTTCTTTACTAAAACTGAAAAGGCTTACTTAACAGTGCGGCTACTATCAGAAGCTGAACTCATTATTACCCAAACCTTAGCATGTTATCTTTAAGGAAAAATGTGGCAGTTTTAAATCTAAGCAACTGGAGGCCTGGAAACTGCAGTCCTAGAACAGGCTGTAGGGCCTCCTCTCCCCCATACTCCCACCAGCCTTTTCTCCAGCCTCATATGCCTATTCATAATTTTCCAAAGTCTTCTTTGGCAACTTAAAAGCTTTGGAGCATTGCTGGGTTAAATGTTAAACATCTAAATATTTCAGTAAGTGCCAAGTTCATCCAATTTTAGCTTTTGTTACAGAAAAATCTATAAAGTAGATTTGGAACTGTTAATGTAATGTCTTGTGCTTTGTTAAAGGTATGTTTCTTGAAAGTGAGAATGTTCATAAATGTCAGTCTAAGAAATGCTGGCTGTTTACTTTTTTATTATCATTGGAAAATTAAGGTTTCTAAGAGTTGACAATAAAAGGCATAAGGCATGGACATGCATTCTGAAGGAAAAAGAAAGTGAGTTAAAATTGTAAGAATGTTTGTGAAATTGTAAGAATGTTTGTGAAAGTTGTAAGAAGGTTTGCGAAAAGTTGAAAGAAGGCTTGTGAATGTTAAATAAGGCTTGTAGGAAGAAATCTATCCTATATAATAAAAGAGAAACATGCAAATTAACCGTCCCTCTGCTATGCTGAAGCCACAACCACCAGTCACACCCACCAGCCAATCTGAGTGACTATGCACATTATCCAACAAAGATGGCGGTTAATTTGCATACGCAGGTGTCAAGCACCCTAGTAGGTGACGGCGGCTGTGGCCATGGGCTCCCGGGACTTTCTCTGGCCCCGGGAGGCAAGGCCGTAGACACGTCCGCAGGCTCCTGGGACTTTTGTTAACTGTCACTCTGTGACAAAGATGGTGGTGCCCATAGTGGCTGGGGCAGGACGCTGGCAGCGTTGCCCCAGCAACACAAGCCCAGCGTCTGGCCCAGCTGCGTGGAAGGAGGGGAGGGGAGGGGCCTCCAGCCAGAGTCCACTTCAAGGGATGCCCAGTGTCTGCACCCCTGCCAGGCAGAGGGAGAGGAGGGCAGGGGACTCAGGCTGGAGTCCCTGGTGAGGAATGCTGAGCTCACGGTGATGCGTTCAGCTTTAGAAGTTATTTACTAACCATCAGTAAGTAAATAACTTCTAAAGCTGAACATGTGTGCTTGGCTGGGTGAAGAGAGGTGAGGGCAGGGGCCTTGGCCAGAGGGATGCTGGCATCATTGCAGGCCAGGCTGTGGGGAAACCCTCCCCCACCTGCACGAATTTTGTGCATCAGGCTACTAGTATATATATAATAGCTTAAGTGACTATTGCGACTGAACGATTGGAATGACCAGTTGAACAGTTGTTATGATGTGAACTGACCACCAGGGGGCATATGCTCAGTGCACTCTCATAGCCAACCTCCCTCAGTTCCTCCCCCTCACTGGCAAACCTCCTGTGGTCTCTCTCCCTGTCCTTCCTGCCCATCCAGCAGGCCCCAGCTGGCAGCTGGCAGGCCCCAACCAGCCTGGCCCTGGTCAGGTCTGGGTGAGATGGCTCTGATAGGCCCTGATTGCTGGCCAGGCCTAGGGACCCCACTCATTCATGAATTTCTTGCACCAGGCCTCTAGTGTGATATAAATGACACAGGCCACAGCAGGCTGGTGGCTGAGGGCGTGGTTGGCGTTTTCAATCGGGAGGGAGGCTCAGGCCCTGAGCTCCAGTTCTGGGCAAGTCTCTAAGGACCCAGACTCAAAGGGGAGAAGCAGGACTGTCTGGCATCGGTTGGAACTCGAGGGCAGCTTTCTCTCCGATGTTTGCAGCAGTTGCTGGGACTCTGAGAGGCAGAGCCTCTGGGGACGGGACTGAGAGCAGCCATAACTACTTCCTCCGCCCGCCCTGTTTGATCCCGTGCGACCCGCCCAGCCCAAGCCCTGCACAGAGCCATTTGCCGGATAGCCTCAGGCAAAGGCTAGATTAGCACCTCCCCAGAGGACAGAAGTTTTCCCACTTGCAGACACAGCTGATTCTCACAGCCAGTTGGCCTGGAGGTCAAATCCCCCCAGTATTAACTACAACAATCAAGGCTTAACTACATCAAAACTGTGCACAAAGACCACTAGGGGGTGCACCAAGAGCATAAAAAATGCGGAGACAAAGAAACAGGACAAAATTGTCCATGGAGGATATAGAGTTCAGAACCACACTTTTAAGGGCTCTCAAGAACTGTCTAGAAGCCACCAATAAACTTAATGAGATCTACAAGAAATCTAATGAGACCCTCGATGCTATGATAAAGAACCAACTAGAAACTAAGCATACACCAACTGAAATAAAGAATATTATACAGACACCCAACAGCAGACCAGAGGAGTGCAAGAATCAAGTCAAAGAATTGAAATGTGAAGAAGCAAAAAAACACCCAACCGGAAAAGCAAAATGAAAAAAGAATCCGAAAATATGAAGATAGTTTAAGGAGCCTCTGGGACAGCTTCAAGCGTACCAACATCAGAATTATAGGGGTGCCAGAAGATGAGAGAGAGCAAGATATTGAAAACCTATTTGAAGAAATAATGACAGAAAACTTCCCCTACCTGGTGAAAGAAATAGACTTACAACTCCAGGAAGCGCAGAGAAGCCCAAACAAAAGGAATCCAAAGAAGACCACACCAAGACACATCATCATTAAAATGCCATGAGCAAAAGACAAAGAGAGAATCCTAAAAGCAGCAAGAGAAAGAAAATCAGTTACCTACAAGGGAATACACATACTACTGTCAGCTGATTTCTCAACAGAAACCATGCAGGCCAGAAGGGAGTGGCAAGAAATATTCAAAGTGATGAATGCCAAGAACCTACAACCAAGATTATTTTATCCAGCAAAGCTATCATTCAGAATTGAAGGTCAGATAAAGACCTTCACAGACAAGGAAAAGCTAAAGGAGTTCACCACCACCAAACCAGTATTACATGAAATGCTGAAAGGTATCCTTTAAGAAGAGGAAGAAGAAGAAAAAGGTAAAGATACAAATTATGAACAACAAATATGCATCTATCAACAAGTGAATCTAAGAATCAAGTGAATGAATAATCTGATGAACAGAATGAACTGTTGATTATAATAGAATCAGGGACATAGAAAGGGAATGGACTGACTATTGTGGGGGGGGGGGGGGAAGGGGTGTGGGAGATGCGGGAAGAGTCTGGACAAAAATCGTGCACCTGTGGATGAGGACAGTGGGTGGGGAGTGAGGGCGGAGGGTGGGGTGGGAACTGGAAGGAGGGGAGTTATGGGGGGAAAAAAAGAGGAACAAATGTAATAATCTGAACAATAAAGATTTAATTATAAAAAAAAGAGTAAATGATTTGAGGATAAACCTCATTTTGGTATATTAGACTACAGCCCTCCAAACCAATGTCTCTTTCCTTCCACCAGACCACTTATCATAATTCTTATTCTTCTAGCTTTTGCCCCAGTAATATTAAAATTTGTAAAACAGTTTGTCTCCACTAGGTTACAAGCCCTACTTGTACTCAGGAAATTCTACCCCTTATACAACATCATCACTTCCTTTTGTGCCCAGACCTCATCATCCCTTTGACCCCAGGGCAAGGATGATGGGCCAGGTACAGGTATAGAAACTCACTGGGCCAGAAAGCTCTGGATGGTAAAAAGGGGCAAAACTGGGAAAAGAACCTCGCCCTCAGGGTAACTTATCTTCCCATAGCAAATAACTAGTCAGGCAACTAAGAACCCTGATCTTTTCCTCCCTAAAGATAACATCTAGGCTGCAGTTGTATTTTAGCTCCAGGCCCAGAAAAGCAGCAAAACCAGACAAGTGATGCTGTGGCCGCCTCGGGAACACCTTTTACCTCCCAAGTCACTCGGCAGGACCATTTTCGAGCCGTCACCAACCAGTCTCTTGGGGAAATCATGCTGCCGTGACCCGTTGTCCAGTCCACTGCTTTGAAATCCATTCTCCTGTGATCTCAACATCCCACCTCAGCAGAAAGTAAATACGGAAGATATGACTTTCATTTCTATTCCATAAAAAAAAAGCTGGAATGTTAGGTCTGATCAAATAATTGAATCAATAGCCTCTCACCCGGGAACTGACCTTTAAGCCATCTCACAATGGACATTCCACTTGCTTAGACCACATTCTACTTGCTAAAACCATTATCTCTCCCCTCTGGAGTTTCCCAGAGTCTGGATCTGCACAGAGAATTTTCTGCCCAGAAAAAGCCCACCCAGAGTCTTTTAAAAACCTCTGACTCCCCGTCTTTGGACACTGGTGCCATTTTTTGTTTGTTTGGTTTTGTTCTTTTAAAAAATATTATTGATTTCAGAGAGGAAGGGAGTCGGGGAGAGAAATAGAAACATCAATGATGAGAGAGAATCATTGATTGACTGTCTCCTGCACGTCCCCTACTGGGGATCAAGCCTACAACCCAGGCATGTGCCCTTGACCTTAATTGAACCCAGGACCCTTCAGTCCACAGGCCGACGCTCTATCCACTGAGGCAAACCGGCTAGGGTGCTGGTACCATTTTGGTGCTCAGCTTATCTGGTATCCAGATGACCTAATAAATTTATAATCCCTTACCATTTTGGCCTTGTGTGTTCCTCCTTTGGAAACTCTAACAAATTTGAAATTAATGAGGAAATGTAAGGAAGATTCCATGGAGGTAGGAGAAAGCTAGGTGAGGCTGGGTTACAGGGTAATATAAGATTAAGAGCTCTCTTGAGGGTGGTTCCAGTAGAAGGAAGGGTCTGAAAGGGGGCATTTCCATGGTGTGTTAACCTAG
Source organism: Myotis pilosus (assembly GCA_036010255.1). Classification (NCBI taxonomy): domain Eukaryota; kingdom Metazoa; phylum Chordata; class Mammalia; order Chiroptera; family Vespertilionidae; genus Myotis; species Myotis pilosus. The sequence continues at coordinate 7,265,121 of JASKON010000034.1, forward strand.
AAACAATGGACAGGGCTTGCTTAGCATTAAGGTAAAGATAAGTCTTTTACTAAAATATTATATGCCTGGGGCACGATTACCCACCATGACCTGCCCAGTTAGGAATTTATGATCTGATCACTGTGTGAGGTTACTTTCCAAAGAACCCCCCATTTTTTTAAATTTGTTTTTATTTTGAGAGTACATTTATTAAAGCTGGGGACAGTGAAACAAGGAAGGGCTTAGGAGAGAAGAAGCAATAGGAGAGAGCCTAGATGGGGCTACTTTGGTTCACTAAGAAATAAAAGTTACAAACTAAAAAAAAAGAAAAAAATCAAAAGCAAATGAACAAAATAAATAAGAGTCACAGGGACAGAAGTGAGCCAAGATGGGACTGCTATTAGCTCACTGTAAAGTAAGAGAAAAGGGGGCCTTGGAGACAGGATCAGGAGGCTGGCCCAGGACAGGCTGTGAATGCCCATTGCTCCCCTGAAAAGTGTTAGGTGATCAAATAATTGAATCTATATTCTCTCCCTTGGGGAGTAACTTTTAGGCCACTTCACAATGGACATTCCCTTTTGCTTAGACCACATTCCGCTTTCTAAGGCCATATTCCACTTGCTATGCCATTATCTCTCCCCTCTGGACATTCTCAGGATCCGGACCTGCCCAGAGAATTCCCCCCAACAAAAATCCACCTAAGTCCTTTAAAATCTCTGACTCCTGTCCCTGGGTGCTGGCGCCATTTTGAAGCTCAGTCCATGTGGTATCCAGATGACCTAATACATTTAGAATCCCTTACCACTTTGGCCTCATGCATTCCTCCTTTAGCGATCCCTAACAAAAAGAATGCCTTTTTTGCCCGCACAGATTTCACACTCTAGGAAGAGATGTTTTAAATGTTATTTTGTACTCCCATTTCTATTTTTTTTAATAAGAGAAAGTTAGTTAGTTAGTTTGATTGTTTATTTATTTATTGTGGTAAGGGATTATAAATTTATTAGGTCATCTGAAAACCCAGATGGCCTGAGCCCCAAAGTGGTGCCAGCTGAGAAAGTTTATTGAGAAAGTTACAGAGGCACAGGAAACAATTACAGAAGAAAAGGAAGGGCCCTTGAAGGTTAGGAGAGAGAAACATGTCTGGGGAGAAGAGGAGGAGGAAGGGAAAGGCATGGTCCTGCTCCCGAGAGGGAGAATAAACCTCCCCTTTTCTTTCCTTTCTATATATTTATACGTATAGATACATATACAAATACATATATACATATACATATACATATACATATACATATCCTATATAATAAAGAGGTAATATGCAAATTGACCATCACACCCTCACAAAGATGGCTGCCTACAACAAGGCCAGCAGAGGGGTTAGTGAGGGACGACCAAACAATTGAACAGCAGGCTGCGTGGGGCGACCAGGCCAGCATGGGGGGCCATGAGGGGTGATCAGGCTGGCAGGAGAGACAGTTGGGGGTGACCATGCCAGCAGAGAGGGCAGTTGGGGGCAACCAGACTGGCGGGGTTGGGCAGTAAGAGGCAACCAGGCCAGTGGGGAGGGGGAAGTTAGGAGTGACCAGGCCAGCAGGGAGGGGGCAGCTGGGGGTGACCTGGCCAGCAGAGGGGGACAGTTAGGGGTGATCAGGTGGCACTCAGAGGCAGTGGGGGCAATCAGGCTGGCGGGGGGGGGGGTCAGTTAGGGGTGACTAGGCAGGCAGGCAGGTGAGTGATTAGGAGCCAGCGGTCCAGGAGTGTGAGAGGGATGTCCAACTGGGATTGGGCTTAAACCAGCAGTTGGACCTCCCCCAAAGGGTCCCATATTGGAGAGGGTCCAGGCTGGGCTGGGGGGACCTCCCCGCCCATGCACGAATTTCATGCACCGGGCCTCTAGTGTGTGTGTGTGTGTGTGTGTGTGTGTGTGTGTGTGTGTGTGTGTATCTTATATAATAAAAGCCCAGCAACCGAACTGCAGAATGACTAGAATGACCAGTCAACCAATTGCTATGATGCACACTGACCACCAGGGGGCAGACGCTCAACACAGGAGTTGCCCCTGGTGGTCAGTGTGTTTACCACAGTGGAAGTGCTGCTGGGCTGACCAGGATGAGCAGCTGCTCCTGCTGTGAACCCCAGGCCACGGGCAGGAACCCAGGCTGTGATCGTCGCCTCCTTGCCCCAGGCTCCTCCTTGCTCCCTGCTGCCTTCTCTGGACGCCCACTCACAGAGCTGACCCCAGAGGCTGGAAAGCAGGTTTGTGGCTGCCACGGGACTGAGGCCTACTCCACCACCTCTCAGTGCTATTGTCCCTGGGTCCAGCCCTGACCAGGTCCCCTGGAGAGGCGAGTGCTCCAGCTCCATGGAAGATGTTGGACCAGGGAGCAGCCACTTAGAGGGTGGGTCCACAGCCGCTCGGCTGACTAGGATGAGCAGTGCTCCCACAGCGGGCCAATCCTTTCAGGCCATCCCCCCAACCAGTGCATGAATCCAATGCACTGGGCCTATATATATATATATATATATATATATATATATATATATATATATATATAGAGAGAGAGAGAGAGAGAGAGAGAGAGAGAGAGAGAGAGAGAAACATTGATGTGAAAGAGAAACATTAGTTGGTTGCCTACTGCACGCATCCTAACTGGGGATCAAACCCCTAACCTGGGTATGTGTCCTGACTGGGAATTGAACCCACAACCTTTGGTGTATGGGACAACACTCCAACCAACTGAGCTATAGCAGCCAGGTTTATTTATTGATGAGAGAGAAACATCAATCAGCTGCCTCCTGCACACCCGCTACTGGGGATGTGCCCGCAACCAAGGTACATGCCCTTGACTGGAATCAAACCCGGGACCCTTCAGTCTGCAGGCCGACGCTCTATCCATTGAGTCAAACCGGTTGGGGCACTCTGGATGTTTTTAATACAAATTGCAAGGTCAGGAATTTCTGCCTGGAGGAACAAATCCATCCCTTGCACCGGAGTTTAGTGCTAAATTCTCCACCAGTTTTACTTTGCTGTAACCACCAGAGGGCAACAAGATGCTTCCGTTGCCTGCAGATCATCTGAGTCCAGCCCTAGGTTATAATATTTATAAAACAGGCTTTCCCCCTGTGCTGCTCTGATCAGGAAGCCACAGAGGGCATGCGCGCCCAATCCACATGCACCAGAGTTCCCACCCCTGGCTTCCTTGAACTCCTCTTGCTCTAGCCTCTCACTGCTGCAGGGTACAGGCCCCAGGGCTGTGCACACCTACATCTTTATTTCTCTTGTCTTTTTTTTTTAGTTTAATTTTTATTTTTAGAAAGAGAGGAGGGAGGAAGAGATAGATAGATGGATAGATAGATAGGAGAGAGAGAGAGAAAGAGAGAGAGAGAGAGAGAAACATCCGTGTAAGAGTGATCTGCAACCCCAGCATGTATCCTGACCTGGAAGCCAACCAGCAACCTTTCAGGGTGCATGACAATGCCCAATCAACTGGGCCATACCAACTAGGGTACCATTTTTAAAAAGTATTTTTATTGATTTCAGAGAGGAAGGGTGGGGAAGAGAGAGAGATAGAAATATCAATGATGAGAGAGAATCATTGATCAGTTGCCTTCTGTACACCCTACACTGGGATTGAGCCTATAACGTGGGCATGTGTCCCCATTGAGTGGGAATGGATTGGGAATCGAACCCTGATCTCCTGGTTCATAGGTTAATGCTCAACCACTGAGCCACACTGGCTGAGCTCTACCCTTCCTTCCTTCCTTCCTTTCTTCTTTCCTTCCTTCCTTCCTTCCTTCCTCTTCCTTCCTTCCTCCCTCCCTCCCTCCCTCCCTCCCTCTCACCCTCCCTCCCTCCCTCCTTCTCTCTCTCTTCCCTCTCTCTTCCTCTCTCTCTCTCTCTCTCTTTCTCTCTCTCTCTCTCTCTCTCTCTCTCTCTCTCTCTCTCTCTTCTTTCTTTCTTTCTTTCTTTCTTTCTTTCTTCTTTTTCCTAAACTACAGGGTTGATTTCAACTGAGCATGTGCCCTCTTGTGGACACACGTTGCCTCTTCCACACATCCATGTAAAAAGTATTCAGGGTGACATTCCTCTTCTGTCTCTTTGCTTTATAAGAGAAAAGGAATGGAAAAGACCTTTTCTCTTTTGTTTTTCTTCTTATTTTTTTCTTCTTCTCCTCTCCAGTCCTTCCTTCCTTTCTTCCTTCTCCTCCTTCCCCTCTTCTTCCCAACTCCCTTCTTCATCTTCTGTTGTCCTTCTTTGTACTGAATCAGGGATTGAAAAGCTCTGGAGAGGAGTTCTCAAAGGAGGCCAGGAAGGTCAACCTTTAGTGTTGTGACTTTGGTTAGTCTCATGGTGTTTGTTTTTATTATTTTTTAAAAAAATTTAAATCTTTATTGTTGAAAGTATTACAAATGTCCCCCTTTAATGGTGTTTTTAGAGTTGCTTATGACACTTTTGTTCGAAGGAAATAAACTACAAAACTTTAGTACATTGTTTTATATATAGCACAGGCACAAATGTGAATATTGTATCATATTGTATTAGGACCCTCTATAATTGAAGTTGTATCTTTCTAGATATATGATTATCTCTTTCAGGTATTTGGGGGAATACTTTTGTGGACACTGAAAAATAAGATATTACCAACAAAAACTCTTTTTTCTCTTTTTCTGTGAAAGAGAAGCTAAGAGACTAGTTGGCATAAGGAGCCAAAAATGCCTCGATTGCCTGCCTTGTTTGGCTTTTATTGTCACAACAGCTTGAACTAAAATTAACCTCTAGATACAATTAGCAGGGTAAGCATCCTTCAGAAAGTATATGTGTCTATCCTGTCCTTTAAGCAAAGACATGTCTAAGTAAACACCCTGGGGCTCAGACTTGTTTGGTAGAAAAGTCAAGGTAGTGGCTGCCGCCTTTGGCAAGGTCCACTAGAGGCCTCTGACCTTTCAGAGAATCCTCCTTCCAGACTTTCCAACCAAGTCCCATGCTTTCCCACAAGACAGCTGCTGAGACTGCCCCCCTGGTGGGGGTGTGAGCTTCAGCACAAAGACAGGAGGAGTGGCAAAATTAGTCCTTTACTGGATTTTGGGAAAGACCTTGTTATTTAGGCTAGACTCTTGAACCTAAGCTTTCATGACTGAAGCTTGCTTCTACAGGCTCTGTTGGTCTCTGCTGCTTCCCATCTCACTAGAAAAGACACAGCTTTTTGTGTGCAGCCTTTTATGGTTTATGTGATAGTTACCATTTGAGATCCTATGAAATACCAAGCACTCTATATGAGGTATATTACATGTGCTATTTGACAAATAACTCCATCTTCCTGTCACCCCCCCCAAGGTGTAATTGAAATAAGATTAGTTTCAGGTGTACACAAGATTTGTATTGGTATATCCTACATTCCTAGTTTTTATTTCTTTATATATTTTTCTTATTTTTGATACATTCCTGTTTTTAAGGACCAAGAAACCAGTACTTAAATACAGCAATTATTCATAGTAAAATGTTGGAATAAAAATTCAAAGCCCCCCCCCCCACTTTTTATTGTCTAAAGTTTTTCTTTAAAAATATATTTTTATTGATTTCAGAGAGGAAGAGAAAGAGATAGAAACATCAATGATGAGAGAGAATCATTGATTGGATGCCTCCTGCACGCCCCCAACTGGGGCTCGAGCCCGCAGCCTGGGCATATGCTCTGACCGGGAATCAAACCAGTGACCTCTTGGTTCCTAGGTCAAAGCTCTACCACTGAGCTACACCCAGCTGGGCTATTGTCTAAAGTTTTACATATGTCTCTTTCCCCCCCAATTGACCCCCCCCAAGTCATTTAAACTCAGGGCAAGCCCCCACTGCCCCAGTGTCTGTGTCCATTGGTTATGCTAATATGCATGCATACAAGACCTTTGGTTGTCTCCCTTATATTTAATGTAATTAAAATGCTGAGAAAGTCATGTGTAGGGCCTTCTATCTTGGGGAGTTCTCTCATACTGAAATTACCATGACTGGAGTCATTTTTTCCATGGAGAGTCATGGCACTTCAGCTGTGCTTGAAAGCTGGTTTATGTGGTACTCAACCAGTTCTGCCAGACTCCATATTAATTTTGAAAAACCAACACTTGGATTTGAGGGAAACATCCAAGTGTGGATCTTTCTAATTACTAGTATGGTCTTTTTTTTCTCAGTTTTTTTTTTTATTGCTTAAAGTATTACAAAGGGTATTACATATGTGTCCTTCTTTTCCCCCCTCCCTTGACAATCCCCTGGCCTCCCCTACCCCCCAGTGTCTTATGTCCATTGGTTATGCTTATATGCATGCATACTAGTCCTTCGGTTGATCTCTTACCCCTCTCCCTCCTTCCCCCCAACCCTCCCCGGCCTTCCCACTGCAGTTTGACAATCTGTTTGAGGCAGCTCTGCCTCTGTATCTCTTATTGTTCAAAAGTTTATAATGGTCTTTATTATCCATGAATGAGTGAGATCATGTGGTATTTTTCCTTCATTGACTGGCTTATTTCACTTAGCATAATGCTCTCCAGTTCCATCCATGCCGTTGCAAATGGTAAGAGTTCCTTCCTTTTTACAGCAGCATAGTATTCCATCGTGTAGATGTACCACAGTTTTCTAATCCACTCATCTACTGATGGGCACTTAGGCTGTTTCCAGATCTTAGCTATGGTGAATTGTGCTGCTATGAACATATGGGTGCATATATCCTTTCTGATTGGTGTTTCTGGTTTCTTGGGATATATTCCAAGAAGTGGGAACACAGGATCAAATGGGAGTTCCATTTTTAGTTTTTTGAGGAAACTCCATACTGTCTTCCATAGTGGCTGCACCAGTCTGCATTCTCACCAGCAGTGCACGAGTGTTCCTTTTTCTCCACATCCTCTCCAGCACTTGTCGTTTGTTGATTTGTTGATGATAGCCATTCTGACAGGTGTGAGATGGTACCTGATTGTTGTTTTGATTTGCATCTCTTGGATGATTAGTGACTTTGAGCATGTTTTCATATGTCTCTTGGCTTTCTGAATGTCCTCTTTTGAAAGGTGTCTATTTAGGTCCTTTGCCCATTTTTTGATTGGATTGTTTATCTTCCTTTTGTTAAGTTGTATGAGTTCCCTATAAATTTTGGAGATTAGGCCCTTATCAGATATGACATTGGCAAATATGTTTTCCCATGCAGTTGGTTTTCTCGTTGTTTTGTTGATGGTTTCTTTTGCTGTGCAGAAGCTTTTTATTTTGATGTAGTCCCATTTGTTCATTTTTTCATTTTCTCTTTAGTTTCCAATGCCCTAGAGGCTGTATCAGTGAAGAAATTGCTTCGGCATATGTCTGAGATTTTGTTGCCTTTGGATTCTTCTAGAATTTTTATGGTTTCCCATCGTACATTTAAGTCCTTTATCCATTTTGAGTTTATTTTTGTGTATGGTGTAAGTTGGTGATCTAGTTTCATTTTCTTGCATATATCTGTCCAATTTTCCCAATACCATTTACTGAAGAGACTATCTTGGCTCCATTGTATGTTCTTGCCTATTTTGTCAAATTTTAATTGAGCATATTTGTTCGGGCCGATTTCTGGGCTCTCTATTCTATTCCATTGATCTATATGCTTGTTCTTGTGCCAGTACCAGGCAGTTTTGAGAACAGTGGCTTTGTAATACATCTTGATAGCTGATAATGAGATCCCACCTACTTTGTTCTTTCTCAGAATTGCTGCAGCTATTCGGGGTCTTTTTTTATTTCAGATGAATTTTTGGAGAGTTCGTTCTAGATCTGTGACATATGCTGTTGGTATTTTAATGGGAAGTGTGTTGAATTTATAGATTGCTTTGGGTAGTATGGACATTTTAATGATGTTGATTCTACCAATCCATGAACACGGTATGTTCTTCCATCTGTTTATGTCTTCCTCTATCTCTTTTTTCAACGTCCTGTAGTTTTCTGAGTAGAGGTCTTTTACCTGTATAGTTTTTTCCTAGGTAGCTTAATTTTTTTGGTGCGATGGTAAATGGGATTGTTTTTATAATCTCTCTTTCTGAAAGTTCACTATTGGTATATAGAAATGCCTCAGATTTCTTGGGGTTAATTTTGTATCCTGCTACATTGCCAAATTCATATATTAAGTCTAGTAGCTTTTTGATGGAGTCTCTAGGGTTTTGTATGTATAATATCATGTCATCTGCAAATAAGGACAGTTTTACTTCCTCTTTTCCAATTTGGATACCTTTTATTTCTTTTTCTTGCCTAATTGCATTGGCTAATACTTCCAGTACTATGTTGAACAGGAGTGGTGAGAGTGGGCATCCCTGTCTTGATCCTGTTCTTAGGGGAAATGGTGTTAGTTTTTGTCCATTGAGTATGATGTTGGCTGTGGACCTGTCATATATGGCTTTTATTATGTTGAGATATGATCCTTCTACTCCTGCCTTGCTGAGAGTTTTTATCAAAAATGGTTGTTGGATTTTGTCAAATTCTTTTTCTGCATCAATTGATATGACCATGTGGTTTTTTTCTTTCAATTTGTTTATGTGATGTATCATGTTTATTGATTTGCAGATATTGTACCATCCTTGCATCCCTGGGATAAATCCTACTTGGTCATGGTGTATGATCTTTCTGATGTACTGCTGGATCCGTTTTGCTAAGATTTTGTTGAGGATTTTGGCATCTATGTTCATGAGGGATATTGGCCTGTAATTCTCTTTCATTGTGTTGTCTTTACCTGGTTTTGGTATTAAGGTGATGCTGGCTTCATAGGATGAGCTTGGAAGTGTTCCTTCCTCTTGAATTTTTGTAGTAGTCTGAGGAGGATAGGTTTTAGTTCTTCCTTGAATGTTTGGTAAAACTCCCCTGTGAAGCTGTCTGGTCCTGGGCTTTTGTTTGCTGGAAGCTTTTTGATGACTGCTTCAATTTCTTCCATAGTTATTGGCCTCTTGAGATTTTTAGATTCTTCCTGATTGAGTTTTGGAATGTTGTATTTTTCTAGGAATTTATTCATTTCCTCCAGATTGTCTAGTTTGTTGGAGTAGAGCTGTTCATAGTATTTTTTAACAATCATTTGTATTTCTGTGGGGTCTGTTATTTCGCCTTTATCATTTCTGATTTTCTTTATTTGGGTCCTCTCTCTTTGCTTCTTGGTAAGTCTGGCTAAAGGTTTGTCAATCTTGTTTATCCTTTCAAAGAACCAGCTCTTGGTTTCATTGATTTTCTGTATTGTTTTTTTTGTTTTGTTTTGTTTTTTGGTTTTTTTTTGGTCTCTATGTCATTTATTTCTGCTCTAATCTTTATTATCTCCTACCTTCTGCTCACTCTGGGGTTTTCTTGTTGCACTCTTTCTAATTCTTTGAGTTGCAGAGTTAGATGATTTACTACCATTTTTCTTGTTTGTTGAGATAGGCCTGTAGAGCTATAAACTTCCCTCTCAGGACTGCTTTTATTGCGTCCCATAGGTTTTGGATTGTTGTGTTTTCATTGTCATTAGTTTCCAGGATGTTTTTAATTTCTTCTTTGATCTCATTGGTAACCCAATCAATATTTAATAACATGCTATTCAGCTTCCAAGTGTTTGAGTATTTTGGGTTGTTTTTATTGTAGTTTATTTCTAATATTATGCCATCGTGGTCTGAGAAGATGCTTGGTATGATTTCAATCTTCTTGAATTTGGGGAGACTTTGCTTGTGACCCAATATGTGGTCTATTTTTGAATCTGTCCCATGAGCACTTGAGTAGAATGTATATTCCGCAGCTTTGGGGTGAAGTGTTCTGAAGATGTCTATTAAGTCCATCTGATCTAGTGAGTCATTTAAGATTGCTGTTTCTTTGCTGATTGTTTGTCTAGAGGACTTATCCAGTGATGTCAGTGGTGTATTAAAGTCCCCTACTATGATTATATTGTTGTGGATCTCTCCTTTGATATCTTCCAGGAGTTTTTTTTATGAATTTGGGTGCTCCTGCATTGGGTGCATATATGTTTACCAGGGTTATATCTTCTTGTTGTATTGATCCCTTTAGTATTATGAAGTGGCCTTCCTTATCTCTTGTTATGGCCTTCACTTTGAGGTCTATTTTGTCTGATATAAGTATTGCTACCCCAGCTTTCTTTTCCTTTCCATTTGCCTGAAAGATATTTTTCCATCCCTTCACTTTCAGACTGTGTGAGTCCCTTCTAATGAGGGGTCTGTTGTAGACAGCAGATGTATGGGTAATGTGTTTTTATCCATTCAGCCACTCGATGTCTTTTGGTTGGAGCATTTAGTTCGTTTACGTTTAAAGTTATTATTGAAAGGTACTTGTTTGTAGCCATTTCTTTTTTTGTGTAGCTGTTTTCTTTCTGAGCTTTTAATTTCTTCTTTTTACAACAGTCCCTTTAGCATTTCTTGCATTGCTGGCTTGGTGGTGATAAACTCCCTTAGCCTTTTTTTGTCTGTGAAGCTTCCTATTTCCCCTTCAATTTTGAATGATAGCCTTGCTGGATAGAGTATTCTTGGATTCAGTCCTTTGCTTTGCATCACTTTGTAAATTTCCGTCCATTCTTTTCTGGCCTGATGTGTTTCTGTTGAGAAATCATTTGATAATCTAATGGGAGATCCCTTGTATGTAACTTTCTGTCTCTCTCTTGCAGCCTGTAAGATTCTCTCTTTGTCCTGAACATTTGCCATGGTAATTATGATGTGTCTTGGTGTGGGTCTTTTCGGGTTCACCTTGTTTGGGACTCTCTGGGCTTTTGTGACTTTTTTCTTCCCCACCTCAGGGAAATTTTCTGATATTATTTCTTCGAATAGGTTTTCTAATCCTCGTTCATCTTTCTGTTGTTCTGGCACCCCTATTATTTGTATGTTGTTTCATTTCATGTTGTCCCAAAGCTCCCTTAGGCTCTCCTCCTGTCTTTTAATTTTTTTCTCCAATTGCAGTACAGTTTGGGTGTGTTTTGCTTCCTTGTCTTCTAATTCACTAATTCGGTCCTCTGCTTCTCCTAGTCTACTGTTGATACTTTCAATGGTGTTTTTTATTGCAGCTATATCGCTCTTCATTTCTTCTTGGTTCTTACATAATTTATTGATTTTTTCATCTGTTTCTTCTCGCTTCTTGCATAAGTTGTTGATTTTTTCCTCCATCCGGTTTATGCACTCTAGGACCCTTATTCTGAATTCTTTTTCTGTCATGTTGCATGCCTCTGTATCACTTAGCTGCTTTTCTGGCCAGTCCTCCTTTTCTCTCTTTTGGGGGTTTCTTTGTCTACCCATGTTTGATCTCACTGACATATCTAGACTTTGAGTTGTTTAGTGGCTGCTCCCTGGGTGGCAGTGGCTTCTTGGGCTGTGGTTGCTCTTTGGGCGGTTGCGGTAGCAGCTGCTCCTCAGTTGACAGCAGCTCCTCTGGTGGGTGCTGTTCACAGCTGTGGTGGCTCCTCTGGCTGGTGCGGGGAGGCTTCACATACATGTGCTGTTCCTCAGACAGAGGGTGTGGTGCTCAGGAGGCTGCTGTTGCTTGGTTCAGCTTTCCAGGGGAGTTCTGCCCTTCCCAGCTGCAAACCCTCTCACCAGCTGAGCAATTTCGCCAATTCAGGGTGGATGTTATTAGTTTTAGCTGCTTACTCCATTTGCTCCGGGACTCGACCTGGGACGCGTCTGCCTATATCGCTGCCATCTTCAGAATCTTCAGGGTTTTTTTTAATTTCAAAAAAACGATCTTAAATATAATAATGTTACATGCAATAAACATTAATATCTCAAGAAAAATGATTTTAAATACGATGTTACATGCAATAAACACCAATTGTTCAAGAAAAATCATCTTACATATAATAATGTTACATGCAATAAACATTAATATTACAAGACTAAAGGTATTTTAAGTATAATAATATTACCAAAACTGTACTAACATAGTATGATATCAAAAAAGTTGTAGGAGCTCTAACTGGTTTGGCTCAGTGGAAAGAGCATCAGCCTATGGACTGAAGGGTCCCAGGTTCGATTCCGGTCAAGGGCATGTACCTTGGTTGCGGGCACATCCCCAGTAGAAGGTGTGCAGGAAGCAGCTGATTGATGTTTCTCTCTCATTGATGTTTCTAACTCTCTATCCTTCTCCCTTCCTCTCTGTAAAAAAATCAATAAAATATATATTTAAAAAATCAAAACCTTTAAAAAAATAAAAAAATAATAAAAAAGTTGTAGGAAATATGAAAAATATGAAAATAACAGGATTGCCTTTATTATATTGTAGAATATTTTCCCCTCTCTGGTTCTATTTTTGTTCATCAGTTTATGTTGTTTATTATATTGCACAAATGAGTGAGATAATACGATATTTATCTTTCTCCAGCTGGCTTATTTCGGTTAGCATGATGCTCTCCAGGTCCATCCATGCTGTTGCAAATGGTAAGAGTTTCTTCTTTTCTACTACAGTGTGGTATTCCATTGTGTAGATGTACCACAGTTTTCTAATCCACTCATCTGCTGATGGGCACTTAGGCTGGTTTCAAATCTTAGCTATTGTAAATTTCACTGCTATGCACATAAGGGTGCATATATCCTTTCTGATTGGTGTTTCTGATTTCTTGGGATATATTCCTAGAAGTGGGATCACTGGGTCCAATGGGAGTTCCATTTTTAATTTTTTTGAGGAAACGCCATACTGTTTTCCACAGTGGTTGCACCAGTTAGCATTCCCACCAGCAGTGAAGAAGGGTTCCTTTTTCTCTGCATCTTCTCCAGCACTTGTCATTTGTTGATTTGTTGATGATAGCCATTCTGACAAGTGTGAGATGGTACCTCATTGTTGTTTTGATTTGCATTATTCAGATGATTAGTGACTTTGAGCATGTTTTCATATATCTCTTGGCCTTCTGCATGTCCTCTTTCCAAAAGTGTCTATTTTGATCCTTTGCCCATTTTTTGATTGGATGTTTATCTTCCTTTTGTTAAGTAGTATGAGTTTCCTATAAATTTTGGAGATTCAACCCTTATCAGAGATAACATTGGCAAATATGTTCTCCCATGCAGTGGGCTTTCTTATTGTTTTGTTGATGGTTTCTTTTGTTGTGCAGAAGCTTTTAATTTTGTTGTTGTCCCATTTGTTTATTTTCTCCTTAGTTTCCATTGCCCTCAGAGCTGTATTGGTAAAGATATTGTACAACATATGTCTGCTATTTTGCTGCCTATGAATTCTTCTAAGATTTTTATGGTTTCCTGTCTTACATTTAAGTCCTTTATCCATTTTGAATTTATTTTTGTGTATGGTGTAAGTTGGTGGTCTAGTTTCATTTTTTTTGCATGTATCTGTCCAATTATCCCAACACCAGTCACTGAAAAGACTACCTTTTTTTTTTTGTGTTTGTGTGTTTATTAATATTTATTGTACAGATTATTACATTTGTTCCTCTTTTTTACCCCCATAACTCCCCTCATTCCAGTTCCTGCCCCACCCTCCGCCCTCACTCCCCACCCACTGTCCTCATCCATAGGTGCACGATTTTTGTCCAGTCTCTTCCCCCATCTCCCACATCCCTTTTCCCTCCAAGAATAGTCAGTCCATTCCCTTTCTATGTCCCTGATACTATTATAATCAACAGTTCATTCTGTTCATCAGATTATTTATTCACTTTACTCTTAGATTCAATTGTTGATAGATGCATATTTGTTGTTCATAATTTGTATCTTTACCTTTTTCTTCCTCTTCCTCTTCTTAAAGGATACCTTTCAGCATTTCATATAATACTGGTTTGGTGGTGATGAACTCCTTTAGCTTTTCGTTATCTGTGAAGCTCTTTATCTGACCTTCAATTCTGAATGATAGCTTTGCTGGATAAAGTAATCTTGGTTGTAGGTTCTTGCTATTCATCACTTTGAATATTTCTTGCCACTCCCTTCTGGCCTGCAAAGTTTCTGTTGAGAAATCAGCTGACAGTTGTTTGGGTACTCCCTTGTAGATTACTGACTGTCTTTCTCTTGCTGCTTTTAAGATTCTCTCTTCGTCTTTTGCTCTTGGCATTTTAATTATGATGTGTCTTGGTGTGGTCCTCTTTGGATTCCTTTGTTTGGGGTTCTCTGCGCTTCGTGAACTTGGAAGTCTATTTCTTTCACCACGTAGGGGAAGTTTTCTGTCATTATTTCTTCAAATAGTTTTTCAATATCTTGCTCTCTCTCTTCTTCTGGCACCTCTATAATTCTGATGTTGGTACGCTTGAAGCTGTCCCAGAGGCTCCTTAAACTATCTTCGTATTTTCGGATTCTTTTTTCATTTTGCTTTTCCGGTTGGGTGTTTTTTGCTTCTTCACATTTCAATTCTTTGACTTGATTCCTGTGCTTCTCTGGTCTGCTGTTGGGTGTCTGTATAATATTCTTTATTTCAGTCAGTGTATGCTTAATTTCTAGTTGGTTCTTTATCACAACATCGAGGGTCTCATTAGATTTCTTGAGGATCTCACTACATTTATCGGCAGTTTTTAGAAAATTATTGAAAGACCTTAAAAGTGTGGTTTTGAGCTCATATCTTCCATTTCTGACATCTGCGTCCTGATTCTTTGTCTCCGCATTTTTTATGCTTTCTTGGTGCAACCCCTAGTGGTCTTTATGTGCAGTCTTGTTGTAGTTAAGTCTAGATTGTTGTAGGCGATACTGGCGGGGATTTGAGCTCCAGGCCAAGTGGCTGTGAGAATCAGCTGTGTCTGCAGTGAGAGAACTTCTGTCCTCTAGGGAGGTGCTAATCTAGCCTTTGCCTGAAGCTATCCGGCAAATGCCTCTGTGCAGGGATTGGGCGGGGCAGGGCGTGTCACAAGGGATCAACAGGGTGGCCTGAGCAAGCAGTTATGGCTGCCCTCAGTCCCATCCCCAGGGGCTCTGCCTCTCTGAGTCCCAGAAACCGCTGCAAACCTCGGAGAGAAAGCTGCCTTCAAGTTCCGACAGAAGCCAGACAGTCCTGCTTCTCCCGTTTGAGTCTGGGTCCCTAAAGACTCGCCCTGATCTGGAGCTCAGAGTCCGTGACTCCCTCCCATTTGAAAACGCCAACCGCGCCCTCAGCCACCAGCCGTTCTGCATGCAGTCTGCACCTTAGTATTTGACTTCAGCACTGCGCCTCCTCTGAGTCTCGGTATGCGTTTCTCTTTCCTCCTAGTTGTAGGACTTCCACTCAGCCAGCATTCCTGTGGTTCTGGGTGATGTCCAATCTGTCTTTCAGTTCTATTTTTGAAGTGGTTGTTTGAGACAGCAAACTCCAGCGTTAACCTATGCCGCCATCTTGGTTCTCCCTGTTGCCTGTATTTGTAACTAAGGAAATTCTAAGTTTCATTTGGTGGAAATAGATGTGTTTTTTCTTCCTACCCAAATTCAAGAACAGCTCAAGTTTGAGGCGTGTCCTGTGGACTTCCTCCAATGCAGGGGCCCCTTAGGTGCTGTCCTGAGCAGGGGCCTCTGTAAGCTGCTATGACGGATGAGGACACTTCTGAGTTTCAGTCTTGTAACAAGGTTCCTCAGAGATGCAGGTGACCCTATGGCTGTGGCTGGAGCAGGCCAAGTGGAACCTGGAGCCTCTTGTGGTGCCAGAATTTCAGAGGGCTCAGAGAAGGGCAGTGCCAAGAGCCCTGGCACTATAATTAAGAACTGTAATGCATTTGAGACCATTGCAAAAGGCAGTTTCTGAGTCTGTCTGAATTAGGCTTTTCCAGAAAAACAGAAACAATTTGAGGAGGTGAGACTTATTTCAAGGAATTGACTCATGCGATCATGGCTGTTGAGAAGTCAGAAATCTGTAGGGCAGACTCGAAAAGACTATCTTGACTCCATTGTATTCTCTTGCCTCCTTTGTCAAATATTAATTGAACATAATGGCCTGGGTAGATTTCTGGGTTCTCTGTTCTGTTTCATTGGCCTATATGTCTGTTCTTGTGTCAGTACCAGGCAGTTTTGAGAACAGTGGCTTTATAATATATCTTTATGCCTGGTATTGGGATCCCTCCAACTTTGTTCTTCTTTCTCAGAATTGGTGCAGCTATTCGGGGTCTTTTTTTATTCTAGATGAATTTTTGGAGAGTTTGTTCTAGGTCTGTGAAATATTCTGTTGGTATCTTAATGGGAATTGCATAGAATCTATAAATTGCTTTGGGGGATACGGACACTTTAATGATGTTGTTTCTACCAATCCATGAACATGGTATATTCATCCATTTGTTTATGTCTTCTTCTATCTCTTTTTTCAATGTCCTGTAGTTTTCCAAGCACAGGTCTTTTACCTCCTTAGTTAAGTTTATTCCTAGGTATCTTAATTTTTTTGGTATGATGGTAAATGGGATTGTTTTTTAATTTCTCTTTCTGTGAGTGCATTGTTGGCGTATAAAAAAGTCATAGGTTTCTGGGTGTTAATTTTGTATCCTGCTACATCGCCGAATTCATTTATTAAGTCTAGTAATTTTTTGTTGGAGTCTTTGGGGTTTTCTATGTACAATATCATGTCATTTGTGAATAATGACAATTTTACTTCTTCTTTTCCAATTTGTATGCCTTTCATTTCTTCTTCTTGTCTGATTGCAATGGCTAGCACTTTTAATACTATGTCAAATAGGAGTGGTGAAAGTGGGCATCCCTATCTTGTTCCTGTTCTTAGGGGAAATGGTTTTAGTTTTTGCCTATTGAGTATGATGTTGGCTGTAGGTTTGTCATATATGGCCTTTGTCATGTTGAGATATGCTCCCTCTAATCTAACTTTGCTAAGAGTTTTTATCAAAAATGGGTATTGGATTTTGTCAAATGCTTTTTCTGCATCTATTTGACATGATCATTTGATTTCGTCTTTCAATTTGTTTATGTGATGTATCATATTTATTGATTTACAAATATTGTACCAATCTTGCTTCCCTGGAATAAATCCCACTTGATCATGGTGTATGATCTTTTTAATATATTGCTGGATGCAATTTGCTAACATTTTGTTGAGAATTTTAGCATCTCAGTTCATCAGGGATATTGGCCTGTAATTCTTTTTCTTTGTAGTGTTTTTAGCTGGTTTTGGAATTAGGATAATGCTGGCTTCATAAAAAGAGTTTTGAAGTGTTCCTTCCTCTTGAATTTTCTGAAATAGTTTGAGGAATATAAGTGTTAATTCTTCTTTGAATGTTTGGAAAAACTTTCCTTTGAAGCTGTCCAGACCTAGGCTTTTGTTTGGTGGCAGCCTCGATTTCATCAGTTGTTATTGGCCAATTCAGTTTTTTTTATTCTTCCTGATTCAGTTTTTGGAGAATGTACTTTTTTTTTTTTTTTAGAATTTTGTCTATTTCATCTACATTGTCCAGCTTATTGGCATGTAGTTGTTCATAGTATTTTCTTACAATTCTTTGAATTTCTGTGTGTCTGTGGTTAGTTCTCCTCTTTCATTTCTGATTTTATTTATTTGGCTCCTCTCTCTTTGTTTCTTGATGAGCCTGGCTAGAGGTTTATCAATTTTGCTTATCCTTTCAAAGAACCAGCTCTTGGTTTCATTGATTTTTTTGTATTGCTTTTTAGTCTCTATGTTATTTATTTTATTTTATTTTTTGAGGGGAAAAATACCAAAATTTATTTTCCAACAGTCAGTATCAGCACGTAAAACTACAAGGTTTTCTCTGTAGATCGCACATTCACAAGGCCTAACAGTGAGAAAGCCTCTGGCATGTCCTCTGTAACAATATCCACTTCACAGTGTAAACAGATTCTAGTATTGTGTTCATTTACAATTTCAGAAGGAAAGGCACAACTTGGCAAAATAATAATAATTTTTTTTTATCCTGAAGTCCGGTGCAATAACTCAGAGACCAACTTTTGATACACGTTTTGATGTATATTTCCACATTGAGGGGAAAGACTCAGAAACCAGGGTCTTTCCTTCTTTTTCCTCGTTAAATCATCAGAGCAAAGTTTCAGCATTTGCTTATTATATATGCAAGAAAGGGATTAAAAAAAAATCACAAAACATCTTGAAGGTCTAGCTGCTCCCACCAATACAGCAACTCTTAGGTTTAAGACAGGGACTGGGAACACTTTCAGCGGTCATAAAATAGGAAAAGAGAGATTAAAGCTACAAAAATAAAAAAATAAATGAGGTAGATAAATTAAAGCTTTCATACCCAGGACTCACCTGTTCCAACTTCGTAACCTTCATGCAGTACTCACGGGGGAAAAGAATCTTCACAATTACTTGGCATAAGTCACATAAAAATTTTTATAAAAATCAGTATGTGAACCTCTTATCAGAAACATGCCCTCCATGAGTTTCTTCAATAATGAAAGACTCATTTCTTCTCTAGAGTAGGCCCTGGTGAAGTAAATCAAGTCACTTGAGGTCCCCTGCTCAGGTGCCCACCTGTCCTGGTGTTCAGGAAGGCGGCATCTGAAAGCAGGGAAGACATTGGCACTCTTAGGGCTCCAACTGAACTGTATTTCAACAAGCAGCAACACACACATTGACTCCCGAGGGGCGAAGATCATCCATTGGAGGGCATCCTACTTACGGTCTCAAGGTGGAAGGAATATTATAATTCCACACCTTTGTTAAAAATAAAAAGGAAAGTACATTCAAAAAGGAAACAAAAGATGGGTGCAGGGTTGAGGGACATACAAAGCTGGTCATCAAGGACGACAGACCTAGTCCATTTACCCACACACAGTCCCGGAAGTATGCAGCTCTCCCTCCCCAGTTAGGCTAAGTAGTTTCTTTCCCATCGTAGTTTAGTAAGTTCCAACTTGAAACAGGGACAATCTTTGGAAATAGTTCCTCTAGCTTGTACAAAGTCTTCATATATACAGTTTGTCTCAAGTAACAAAGCCACTTTGCAAGACCCGCTTCTTCCAAAATTTAAAAAAAAAACACTAGTCTGTGTTTGTTTTAGTGTGTGTGTGTGTGTGTGTTTTGTTTTGTTTTTGCAAAGCAGCATAGCAACATCGTGATTGTTGGACGTGCCTGAGGTTGTGGTCACATCTGTAAACATTTGCACATCAGTAATAAAACAAACAAGAGGAGATGGGTTTTTAAACAACAACAACGAGGACAAAAACAAAAGATCCAGTTCAAATGGTCACTCTGCATTTCTCCTTCACATGGGCTCTTCCATCGCCTGGCTGACCACAATCTGTTTTCCTCCAGGAAGTGAGGGAACTGGTGTTTGGGGACGCTGTCAGCAGCACCCGGCTTTTCCACATTGCTGCTAACCGACTGGGAGCCATCGATCTTGGAGACGGTGGTGTTGCTGACAACGGAGCTGGCACCCAGGGACACCGGGAGAGTCAGGATGCCTCTGCTCTGGATCACCGAGATCTTGTTGGTCTTCATGGCCAGACCACCGTTGAGCATGGTGGTGTACTGGTTCCACACAACAGGGTACACGTTCACTGAAGGGGCCATGATTTCCTTGGGAAACACCTCTGGGACCCTCTTTGTGTCTGTTCCTAGAAGTGTCATGGTGTTCTCGATGGCCAGCTTCCTCCCGCGGCGCGCAGAGTTGTTGTTGGCGCCATGCGTCATATAGTGAACCTTCAAGTTGCCTTTGGTGGTGAAAGCTCGCCCACATACGTTACACACGAAAGGCTTCTCCCCAGTGTGAGTCCGCTCATGAATCTGGAGGGCACTGGCTGAGGAGAAGTTCTTCTGGCACCACGTGCAGGCATGCTGCTTGCCCTGGCGGCGTGGCTGGGCCGCCAGCAAAGGTGCCATGCCTGGGGACATGGTTGCCGGTCCAAATGCACCAGGAACTTCAACTTTGACATAGGTTGGCTGGGCTTGGACAAATTCTGGGAGACTGCTCCGACACTTGTGCCTGTAGAGGGGTGGCCTCGTCTTTAGGTTTGACATCCACCGGGGACACGTTGGGTGACTTCCCTTTCCCTTTCTTAGACGGGTCTAACGCCACCGTGAGAAAGGGCTCTGGAAGAGCACAGAGCTTGGGGTCGGGAGTAGCAAAGCACCGGGGATGTGGTTTGGGAGCACCCTTGTCTCATCCAGCCTCAGGGCGAAGTACAGCAGCCCCAGGGACACCAAGCTGGTGGTGGAAGGGATGCTTGTGCGAGGTAGCTTGGCTTGTTTCAAGGTGTCCAGGGACAGACCTTGGCTTCCAGCTTTCTGGCTGAGCAAAGCCACAGCTGCAGAGACCTGCTGGGACACGTGGCTGCCTAAGGTCTTCAGGGTGTCAGCTCCAGCTGCACCGGAGTGGAGGGCATGGGCGGCCCACATGTTCACCTGGACTCAGATCTGCTCGGTGAGCTAGAACTGCTGTAGCTGCTGTTGCTGCAGACACAGGATCTGCTCCAGGACCCATGGGATGCTGTTGGCACCAGGCAGGGGGGCGGGCAGCGCCTCTGCGTTCCACTGATTCACTGCCACCTTGGTGCCCCGTAGTGCTTAAAGAGTGATGTTAGTGTTGGCCACTTTGCCTTTGGGTAAATAGCTTAAGTCCTGGGCTGTGGGTGGCAGGGGGGCTCCATCTTTAAGTACAGGACAGACTCCGCCCCTGGCTTCTCCTTCATGTCCCCTTAGCTGCTGCCATTCTCCCTGTGACTGTCCTTAATGCTTGGACTGAGTGGCTGGTGGCTCAGCCCAGCCCTGGAGAAGTCTTCGGAAGGCATCGGCCCCTCGCTGTCATTCATGATGAGGACAGGTGGGTGTTTAGTGCTATTTTTCTTATGTTCTAAGAACTCAGAGACGCTGAAGAACTCTCCGCAGCATTTCTCACAGATGTGAGTCTCCTCCTGATGAGGTCTCTTTACTGTCGCTCGGCCCCCATTCATGTCATCACCAGTCCCCGGGTAGTTCACTGAAGCACCCGGCTCCCCGCCGCCGGTGCCGTTGGGGTCCTGAACCCTGGGCCGGCTGGGGCGGCGCCTCTGCGCCCTGGTCCTCCTCCGTGTTGATGTGCTGGGGCTTCGCCTGCTTGCCCCTCAACATGGTGTGAGCATGGGGGCGCCGGCAGTGCTGAGGGGCTCATCCGCTCAGCAGCCAGTTCCCGGATTGGGGAAATTTACCCGCCTCTGGCCAGAACGTGCATGTCCCAGTAATTTATGTTATTTATTTCTGCTCTAATCTTTATTATTTCCTTCCTTCTCCTTACTCTGGGCTTTTCTTGTTGTTCTCTTTCTAGTTCTTTAAGTTGTAGGGTTAGTTTATTGCTGATTTTTTGTTTTGTTTTTTTACGGTATGCCTGTAGTGCTATGAACATCCCCCTCAGGACTGCTTTTGCTGTGTCCCAGAGATTTTTGTGTTGCTGTGTGCTAGGGTCCAACCCCAGCAGGTCCAGGGGTCCCCAAAGATGTGGACGGAGTTGGCGAAGAAGGAATGACATGGAGACAGCGTTCAGTTGATCAGCCGCCTAGCCAGGATCTCTAGCCAGGATCTCCAGCCAAGTTCTGTGTCCATGTTCTCTTAGGTTCTCCAGCCAGGTTCTGTAGCCATGTTCTCTCGCTAGGTTCTCCAGCCAGGTTCGGTCGCCAGGTTCTGTAGCCAGGTTCTTCAGCCAGGTTCTGTCTAGGTTCTCCAACCAAGATCTGTTGCCGGGTTCTGTCCAGGATCTTTCGCCATGTTCTCTCCAGTGAAGTTCTTCTGTCTCTAGGTTCTGTGTAGGTTCTGTCTTCTAAGTTCTGCATCTAAGTTCTGTCTTCTAAGCTCTGTCTTCTAAGTTCTGTCTTCTAAGTTCTTCATCTAAGTTCTGTCTCCTGTTGTCTTGTTACATCTGTATTTATACCAGTTGATTCCAATCCTATCAATCTCTATTCCAAAGGTTAGGGCGTTTCTTATCTCCATTCCAGGGAGTAAAGATTATGTAGCTTAAGCATGATTGTTCGTAGTTAAAGTGATTAATTACCCGCCTGGCACTTAGTTAAGAGGTTTTATTCCCTCCTTAACTTCAGGGGAAAATCCCTACCTGGGGAAACAATCTTTCTCTGAGAGGTGACCTTGGTTAAAACACAGCGCCCAGAAGGTGAGCAAACATATCAAGAACAGTATGCCATATGTGCCAGGTCCCTTGAAACAGCAAGGATGGACTGGCTCCCAGCAGCTGTGTGTTCATTTTCATTTGTTTCCAGGAAGTTTTTGATTTCTTTCTTGATCTCATTGTTAACCCATTCCTTGTCTAATAATGTGATTTAGCTTTCATGTTTTTGAATATTTTTGGGTGTTTTTACTGTAGTTGATTTCTAATTTCATTCCACTGTGATCTTAGAAGATGCTTGATATGATTTTAATCTTCTTGAACTTGTAGAGACTTGTTTTGTGTCCTAACATGTGGTCTATCTTTGTAAATGATCCATGTACACTTGAGAAGAATGTATATTCTGCTGTGTTGGGGGTGAAGTGTTCTATAAATGTTGAAACCATCTGATCCAGTGAGTCCTTTAGAGTCTCTGTTTCCTTGTTATGTTTCTGTCTGGAAGATCTGTCCAGGGAAGTCAGAGGGGTGTTAAAATCCCCTACTATGACTGTATTATTGTCAATCTCTCTGTTAAAGTCCTCTAGAAATTTTTAAAAAAATATATATTTAGGTGCACCTATATTGGGTACATAATGTTTACCAGGGTTATATCCTCTTGTTGGATCGATCCCTTTATTATTATGTAGTGACCTTTGTTATCACCTGTGATGGCCTTCATTTTAAAGTCTATTTTGTGGGATATGAGTATTGCTACTCCAGCTTTCTTTTCTTTTCTATTTGTATGGAAAATTGTTTTCCATCCCTTAACTTTCATCCTGTGTGTGTCTTTTGTTTCAAGGTGGGTCTCTTTTAGACAGCATATAGTTGGGTCATGTTTTTATATCAATTCAGCTACCCTACACCTTTTGATTGGGGCATTTAATACATTTACATTAAGGTTGTTACTGAGAGGTAATTATTTGTAACCATTTTAATTCCTTATAGCTAGATTTCTCTCTCTGTTTCTTCTTCTCAGCAATCCCTTACAGCAATCCTTCTGGCATTTCTTTTAATGCTGACTTGGTGGTGATGAACTCCTTTAGCCTTTTTTTTTTTTTTTTTTTTTTTTTTGTCTGAGGAGCTCTTTATTTGACCATATATTTTGAATGATGGCCTTGCTGGATACAGTAATCTTTGTCTCAGATCCTTGCTTTCCATTACCTTGAGTGCTTCTGGCCATTCCCTTCTGGCCTGTAGAGTTTCTGATGAGAAATCAGGTGTCAGCCTTATGGAAGCTCCTTTGTAGGTAATAGTTTTCTTTTCTCTTGCTGCCTTTAAGATTCTCTCTTTGTCTTTAATTTTTGGCATTTTAATTATGATGTGTCTGGGCATGGGCCTGTTTGGATTCTTCTTGTTTGGGGTTCTCTGTGCCTCCTGAACTTGTATGACTTTTTCCTTTACCAGGTTAGGGAAATTTTCTACCATTATTTCTTCAAACACCTTCTCTATTCCTTTCTCCCTTTCTGCCTCTTCTGGCACACCTACTATTCTAATATTGTTACATTTCACATTGTCCCACAGCTCCCTTAAGCTGTCCTCCTGTTTCTTAATTGTTTTTTTCTTTTTGGCTCTCTGATTGAGTAATATTTTCAACTCTGTCTTCTAATTCACTGATTTGATCCTCAGCTTCCCCTAATCTGCTGTGTATTCCTTTCAATATGTTCTTTATTTGTGTTATGTCATTCTTTATCTCAGACTGTTCTTTTCTCATAGTTACTATATCTTTTTTTTCATTCTGTTGAGCATTTTTACCATCATTACTCTGAAATATGTTTCAGGTAAATTTCTTATCTCTGCTTTATCTGTCTCTGATTCATTTCTTATCTCTTCTTCTGGAGAATTTTCTAGTTCTTTCATTTGGGGATTGTTTCTTTTGTTTCCTCATTTTTGTTGTCTGTTTGGGTGTGTGACTATGTACTAGATCCTCTACACCTCTCAATCTCTAGTGCAGGACAATGTTAAAGTCTGTTTCTGACTAATTGGATCAGGCAAAGACTCAAAGCCTCCAGAGACCTCCTCTGTCTACAGACTAATAGAATTCTGACTTGAATTGCCCCCGGCAATCATCCTCAGGTATAGTGAGAGTTTTTTCAACAGGGTGGGCAGTTGGTTCCGCCTAGAAGCTAATTGTTACTTTTAATCTCTTAAGTGGCCTCAGGGCAAGGTGTTTTCCAATAAAATGTGTCCACTGTCTTTTCCCCAGGCAAGGCAGATGTCTATGTGGGAAAGATGTCCTCTGCTGTGTAAGGCAATTACTCATCCCAGCAAACTTGGGGTGTCTGCCTCCTGGGCTCCATCCTTTAAGTCCCTAGTCTTGGGTTCTGCTCTCACTGTTCCAGTACACTTCACTCTTCCTCTGCCAGAGCACAAGGTGAGTGGATCCACAGAGAATTTTTGTGCATTGGCCCTTCAGGAGGGTGCCCGAACTTTCAGCTGCCACTCCCCGGCAGACAGGAACCCACTGCTTTTCACAGCTAGATGTTATGTGGGTACCCTCCTCAGTTTAGTGCTCTCTGCTGGGGAGCCCAGCTTCGGGATTAGATCCCAGAGTTCTCAGTAGCACCCCCCCCACCCCTCACAGCTGAGATATCCCTTGGGACTTCAGTTGTTGTCTGTGGGTGCCTAGCAAGCCCTTTCGCACCTCTGCCCCTCCTACCAGTCTCTATGTGGTCTCCATCTTTGGTCTTTGGGTATCAGGGTTCTCTCCTGTAAGTTTTCCGTTGATTATTCAGGAAGCCTTTTCATATTTCAGTTGTAGTTCCAGCTTGTTCCTGGGATTATGTCCATGTAGCATCCACCTACTCTGCTGCCATTTTTAATCACCAACAAAGATTTTTGTTGGTTAACTGGGCTCAAATTTAAAAAAAAAAACAGAGCCTGCTCTGGCTGGGTTGCTCAGTTGGTTAGAGTGTCATCCTAATATACCAAGGTTTCAAGTTCCATCTTCTGTCAGGGCACAAAGGAGAGTCAACCAATGATCCCCAGCCAGTTTTTCTCAGTGGGTAGAGCATTGGCCCTTGGACAGAAGAGTCCCAGATTTGATTCCTGTCAAGGACACATACCTCAGTTGCAGGCTTGATCCCTGGATCCAGGTCAGGGTGCATGCAGGAGGAACCAATCGATGATATGTCGAAACATCAACATTTCTCTCTCTCTCTGTCTCTCCCTCTCCTGTCTACTCTCTCTAAATGTCCATGAAAAAAACACACTTGGGTGAGGATTAACAACAACAAAAAAGTCAGCCAGTGAGTGAATGAATGGGTGGAACAATAAATTGAAATTTCTCTCTCTCTTGTCCTGCTATCTAAAATCAATCTATATACATAAAAAGCCAGAGACCATAACCATAACAACTGGAATGACCAGTCACTATGATGCCCACTGTGGCCAGTGAACCACCCAATCAGGGGGTGGAGCTAGCCGGCCTACCTCTCATGGCCCCTCCCCCCGGCGGGCCCACCCTGATAGGACTCTCCCACCCAGATCAAGGGAGGGGCCAGCTGGCCAAACGCCTCCCTCCTGCCCTTCTCCTGGCCAACCCCATCCCTGATAGGCCACCAACACCCTGATTGGCCTGCAGCACCTCCCCCTGGCCAGCCCTGCAGCTGATCACCTCTCCACCCAAATAGGGTGCAGGGCTGGCTGGCCAACCACCTGCAGCCCCTCCCCCCAGCCAGCCTCACCCCCCAATGGGCCCCCACCACCCTGATTGGTCCACAGCCCCTTCCCTGACTTGCCCTGCCCTCATGGGCCCCCCACCCCAATAAGGGGTGGGACCAGCTGGCCAACCTCCTGCAGACCCTCCCCCCACCCACCCCCACCCCAAATAGCCACCCCACCCTGATCAGGGGAAGGGCTCAGCAGCCAACCACTCATGGCCCCTCCCCCAGGCTGCTGGCCCAGAATCAGCACCCTCTATCCCATTAGGGGGTGGGGCCAGCCAGCCTGCCATCCACAGCCCCTCCCCATGGCTGGCCCTACTCCCAATCGGCCTCCAACCCCAATTGTGTGCAGGGCCCACCAGCCAATTGCCTGTGGCCCCTCCCCCCAGCCGGCCCAGTCCTGATTGGGCCTGGATCAGGGTGGGCCAGCTGGCAAATCTCCTGCTATCTCCTCCTCCCAACAGGCCCAGCCCCAATCCTCCCTGATTGGGGCTGGGCCAGCCAGACCCCACCAGTGCATGAATTCGTGCACTGGGCCTCTAGTCAATAAATAAAATTAAAACAAAACAAACAAACAAAGCCAGAGTATAATAGCTGTTTACAGAAGCCTCTCCTGAAAACTGCACTGCAGGGAAAAGCCTATACTGAACGATCTACTTCTGCACTGAACTGCCTGCTTGTACAGTGTTCTGCCAGCTGAACTAGCCCTTATAAAGGAGTTCCTGGAATACAATTCAACAAATAGGACTGAGACTTTCCTGTCCAATCAGAGCTTTGTAGGTATACTCGTATCCCCCCCCCCCATTAGCACCTTCACTGACCAATCAGGAGTGGCTCCATTCTGATCAATCAGGACAGTGATTTTTGGGTGATTTGGACTCCTGATTTACGTGAAGATGGACCAATCAGGGACCAGGAGTAGGAACTTCTCTCTCTATAGGTCAGCTCCATTCTGAGTCTGAGAGTGCACTTTGCCTTTTCACCTAAGGAGGAACACTGCTAGGTTTCCAAGGAACAGGGTGGAGCAGACCGTAGCAGTGCAGAACTGCCAGAGAGGGGCCTGGCCCCAGGGTTGCGTCATAGCTGTTCTGCTTCACAATTGAGCTGTAACATTATTGAGCTGTTTGCACTGAATAAAGTTTCCTTTTTTATGCACCCCAAATTGGTGATTCCTGTTGTTGTTGAATTGTTTCCAATGATCATAGCCTGACACTTCTTATCTAGGATGGCTCTGTGCACAGTCCTGGGGGTTGAGCTGTGAATAAGGCATGCAGATTTTCTGTACTTCAACGTGAGTGAGTGGGTGTATGTATTAATCACATAAAAGTGTGTTTTTAAAAAAATTAATTTGCTTAAATTGGATCACAAGATACATATATTTGGCAGAGAGTTTTCTTCACTTAGCAACATTTTCTGTACTCTGGATATACCATACTATTAAAGAATTCCCATTTGTGGGCATCCTGTTTGTTTTTATTCTCTTTGTACAGCAAAAATTTCTTCCATGTGCACACCTGAGCCCAAATCTTGTGAATGTGAATCAATGTTTCTTCAGGAGAAATACCTAGAAGTGATGTACTCCATTAGAAGTGACTGCAAATTGTGCTTTTAATGTCTATTTCCAGGACAAGGTATAAGCACCCCCATTTGCCTACATTATAATCAATGACAGATACTATCCAACTTAAAGTTTCAGCTAATCTGACAGGTGAAAAATATTTTTTTATTGCTATAATTTGATTTTCCTAATCACTGGGGAGACAAATATCTTTATATATGACTATTTTTATGTTGATGGCAGCCAGCATCCAAGATGGCCTTGCTATTGACACCCAGTGTGGCCCCTCCCATGTGTGTGACCAACAACATAAGGTTTCCTCCAGGATTAGGTTATAAGGGGCTGTGGCTTTCATTTTTTCACTCCCTTGCTCTGTTGTTCTCTCTCCTTGTGTCCCATCACCAGCTCTGGGGAAGCCAATGTTTATATCATGAGCAGTTCTGTGGTGAAAGCCTGTGGCCAGGAACTGAGCCTCCTCCCAGTTGCCCTGTGTCAACTTGGAAGTGGATGCTCTGGACTTCCTGCAGCTCCTGCAAGACTGGGAACCAGAACCACCTGCTTAGTCACCCCCTCTCCCACATGACTGACCCACAGATACCCACTTATTATATGTGTGGCAACAGATGGCTAATACGATGTTTTATTTGCTTGTTTTAAGAGCCCTTGACACATTTTGGATATTAATGATATCTAAAATGAGAATCTTTTTACAAATATATCCTTCATCATTTATCTTTTATTTATGGCATGTTGGTCAAATACAAGAATCTGGGAAATGTGAAGCTGATATTTACAAAAGTGATTAAGTGAATAAACATTTTAAGATGAAGAATGGAGAGAATATTGTCAAATTGAAGAAAATTCTTCAAGATGTGTTGGAAAGGGTCATGACTAAGAGTCCTGACACAAATATGCACTCAGGCCTGGGACTCATGTAGACGCCATGGAGATGTTGACTTCATAGAGGAGGGTGTTTTAGGGGAGTGATGAGAGCAAAGGATTTGGAGCTGCTGATCAGCAGTTTAGCTGTGGCTTCCCACAAGATCTAAACCTGTGCAAATATTTACATTCACTGTAGTACAGTTCCCTCGCCTGTCAAATAACAGTTCTCACCATCTAGGGTTATTGTAGGAATAAAGCATTTCATGGATATGCTATATAATTCTGTAAATATACTGTACTGATGTATAATATTTCTATATTGCAGAATAAAACATTATGCATAGCATATGTGCAGTTGTATAGGTACTATAGTATAATTTACAATATAGTCTACCGTATACACAGTATCATTGCTTACAATGATTCTAACACCAATAACAGGCAATATAGTGCAAGCTGCGATTATTATATAAATTTCAGTTCCCTTATTTGTAGATTAGGGATGTTGATATTATCAACAGTGTACACCAGACAGGATGGCAATGAGGGCTCATGATGATAAACATATATTTGGTCTTTGTTGTTGGTTTCTGACACAGTATTTCTAAAACCCTTTAATTTTCTGAGTGGTATGGGTGAGAGAAGCATCTTTTGTTTTTCACAATTAGCCCTTTTCAACATTACCTGAATTTATGCTACTGAGGTGACTCAAGGTGGGACCCTTGAGTAACCTCAGGATGGGGGCTGGTTGCCAGGAGAACCAGCCATGTAATTAGAGGGTTGGAACTTTCAGCTCCACTCTCATTCTCTGGAGAGGGGAAAAGGGCTAGAGATTGAGTTCACTTACCAATGGCCAGTGACTTAATCAACCATACTTACCTAATGAAATCTCCATAAAACCCCTACATGACTGGGTTCAGGGGGCTGCCAGATTATTGAACATGTGGCAGTTCTAGGAAGGTGGCATGACTAGGGAGAGCATGGAATCTCTATGCCTGCCCTCCAATGCCAACCTTACACCTTGTGCTATGTATCTCTTCCATTTGGCCATTACTAAGTTGTATCCTTATAATAAATTAGTAAAGTGCTCTCCTAAGATCTGTGAATCACTAGAAAATTATCAAAGCTGAAGTGGAGAATGGACATGACAACCCTTCAATTTATAGCCAGTCAGTCAGAAGTACCAGAGACAACCTGGGCTTGTGATTGGTATCTGAGTGGGAGCAGTCTTTTGAGACAGAGCCTCAAACTCATGAGATTTAACAATAACTCTAGGTTGATGGTGTCAGAATTGAGTTGTAGGACATCCAATTATTGTCTAGAGAATCAGGAAATTGGTTGTCGAGTGAAGAGCAAACCCACACATTTGGTGTCAGAAGTGTGAGTAAAATAATTCAGAGGGTTCAATAAGGTGGTGTCAGCAAAGTGTTTTACATTGCCCTGGCATGTGGTTTTTAAATAATGATTACTGTGAAATTACTGAGAAAAAGGAATCAAGTATAATCAAACAGACACTGTGTACTTATCCTTTTCAAAACTTGGTGCTGACCCCTGGAAGAGGTGGGCAAGGAAGCAACTGTGTGTAAGATGGACTGGAATTTTGCTTTAATGGTTAAGGATAAATGAACATATACAAACCTGTATAGTGAGACATTCTTAACCATTGGGTCATCTGCTTCTTTCTCCTTCTACTCACTTCTGGATTATTCCAGAAGTGGGTGTCTGAGCATAAATTTATCAGACATATGCCACCAAGAAAGATGAGAATTGGGGAATGCTGGAGGGAGGGCATTGTAGGGCCAAGGTTCTACTATGGAGCCTTAGAGACACAAGCTAAGCAGGCAAAGCTTTGCCTTAGTGAGTGTGGGCTGCTATGATAGACTATCACAGACTGGGTGCCTTACACAACAGAAATTATACCTCACAGTTCTGTGGCCTCTAAGTCTGAGAGCAGGGTCCTGATAAGGTAGGTTTCATTTTGATGTCTCTTCTCTTGACTTGTAGGTGGCTCTCATCTTGTGGAATGCTTACATGGTCTCTTCTTTGTTTTTGTGGAGATATCTCACTCTTCCTCTTTGTATGAGAGCATTAACCCCAACATGAGGGCTTTGCCTTCAGGACCTCATCTAACACTAATTACATCCCAAAGGCATCACTTCCTCAGACCATCACATTGGGGGTTAGGGCTTCAATATATACATTGGGAGTGAGGGACACAAACATTCACTCCATAACAGGCTTGAACCACAGCTTATCCCAGTCTTGAAAGACCGTCTTGTGATCCCCTGGAACAAGGAGCTGCTCTGAGGTTGTCCCCCACTCAAATTCCTATTTCCTTGGGAAGGCTGTCATGCATTTTCTCAGGACTTTTGAGGTTCTAATGAGGTGTAGGGCCTCTGGGCCACCCTATTGGGAGTAGGACTGCAGAGTACAAAGCTGCTTAGCTATAGTCTGGGATGGGTTTTTCCACTTGGGCATCCCACAACTTGTACTTCTTGTTGGTGTGTGGGATGAGGGCCACAGAGATCTGGCAATTTTGATTACTTTTCCTTTTGCTGTGTAAGTAATCAAGTGTCTGGGACTAAAAATGGCTTCTTGTGTCTTCACCTGCTGAATCAGTCAAGCCTTGACTTGTCTTGTGTGTGCTTCATACAAATTCAAAAGAGGGCCTCCAGGATGTGGTGGGTAATGTGTTCCAAGTTGTCACAAAGACTACTAGGTGGGGGCCAGGATCTGTCTCAAAGATTATTCCTTTTAAAGTGTGAATACCAGCTACCATTAGGAATACTTATAACTGGAGGTTTGTATCTTTGATCATATTTATCCAATTTCCCACCACCCCAACCCTTGCTTCTAGTAACCATAATCTGATCTCTTTTTTTATGTATTAAAAAAATTCCACATATACTAGTAAGTGAGATCATACAGTATTTGTTTTTCTCTATCTGGCTTATTTCACTTAGCATAATGCCCTAACTTCATCAATGTCACAAATGGCAGAATTTCCTTCTTTCTCATGGCTGCATAATATTCTTACACTAGTGGCCACGTGCACAAAATTCATGCACGGGGGGGTGGGGGTGGGGCAGGGGTGGTGGTTGTCCCTCAGCCCGGCCTGAACCCTCTCCAATCTGGGACCCCTCGGGGGATGTCCAACTGCCAGTTTAGGCCCAGCAGTCGGACATCCCTCTTGCAATCTGGGACCGCTGGCTCCTAACCGCTCACCTGCCTGCCTGCCTGATCGCCCCTAACTACTCTGTCTGCTGGCCTGCTCACCCACAACTGCCCTCCCTGCAGGCCCGATTGCCCCCAACTTCCCCCCCTGTCAGCCTGCTCACCCCCAACTGCCCCCACCTGCTTGCCTGATCACCCCCAGCTGCCCCAGCTGCCAGCCCGATTGCCCCCAACTGCCCCCCCTGCTGGCCTTCTCTCCCCCAACTGCCCCCCTTGTCAGCCTGATCACCCCCAACTGCCCCCACCGCTGGCCTTCTCGCCCCCAATTGCCAGCCTTGCCTGCCTGATTGCTCCCAACTGCCCTCCCCTCCTGGCCTGATCACCCCTAACCACCTCTGTCTCAGCCCTGCCAACATGGCTTTGTCTGGAAGGATGTCTGGAAGATCTCCTGGAAGGTCTCCCAGTCTAATTAGCATATTACCCTTATATTAGTATAGATAGAGGCCTGGTACATGGGTGGGGGCTGGCTGGTCTGCCTTGTAGGGGGTACTGGATCAGGGTGGGTGGCCCCTTAGGGGGCAGGGCCTGCGTGGGCAAGGGTCCTGGAGTGGTTTTCAAGCCAGTCACACCCACATCAGGGTGGGGGTCTCCATTGGGGGGCATGGCTGGCCTGGGCGAGGGCTGATGGCCATTTGCAGGCTGGCCACAACCCCCTCAGGGTGAGGGTCCCCACTGGGGGTGGATGGGCCTGGGCAAGCAGCTGATGGCCATTTGGGGGTGGTTTGCAGGCTGGCCAAGTCCCCAGCTTTGTCCAGAAGGACATCCAGAATGTCTCTGGAAGGTCTCCTGGTCTAATTAGCATATTATTCTTTTATTAGTATAGACTAGGGGCCTGGTGCACGAAATTCGTGCACTGGGTGTGTGGGGGGGAGTGTCCCTCAGCCCAGCCTGACCCCTCTCACATACTGGGAGCCCTCAGGCATTGACCCCCATCACCCTTCAATCGCAGGATCGGCCCCTTGCCCAGGCCTGACGCCTCTGTTATTGATATTTTTATCTCTCTCTGAAATCAATAAAAATATATTTACAAAAAGAAAACAGCCCTCTAACCCCCAAATCAATAAAAACATATTTTTAAAAAGTCCTGGGTTCTCATTTTTGAGACCAGATCTTCCTGGAGCTGCTGCTTCAGTTGGAGATTATTTTAGACCCTGAGCAAATTGACTTTCCAGTTTCAGGTATCCTTCTAGAACAGTGATGGCGAACCTATGACACGTGTGTCAGAGGTGACACGCAAACTCATTTTCTTGGTTGATTTTTCTTTGTTAAATGGCATTTAAATATATAAAATAAATATCAAAAATATAAATCTTTGTTTTACTATGGTTGCAAATATCAAAAAATTTCTATGTGTGACATGGCACCAGAGTTTAAGTTAGTGTTTTTCAAAATGCTGACACGTCGAGCTCAAAAGGTTTGCCATCACTGGTCTAGAAGGGAAGGAGGATCTCTAATGTCTCTTGATTTCTGACAGTGCCAGATGGTTTCCCTTGCATACAGGTTTCCAGGAGCCTGTCTTGTGGGTGGGTTTGGTGAGGATGAAGGGCAGGGCACCCATGGAGATCAATGGTCCACAAAGTGAGGCTCTGGGTTCCAAAGAGAGGGAATACCTGCTTCCCTACTTTGCCCAGGGCTTAGGTGTTTTTCTGTCCAGATGTAAGAAACGGAGAACAGGGCCAGATGAAAATACTGCTTATATAATCTTACTAATAAACATCACTCAAATAAATTCAATAAAAAAATTCTGTTGGGCATGGGTATCGGCCATGGCATAGTGTTCCAGGGTCCCTGACCTCCAGGGACAGAACCATACTCAGCAGACTAGGGGCCACCTTCCCAACAAAGGGGAGTTGGCTGCCATGTCCACAGCCCCAGCAGGGAGCAGCATTGCTGGGCTGACCCTCAGAGGGAACAGGAGCTACAGGAAAGGAAGGTGGGCCCAGATTTGTAGAAGTCAGATTTCAGGACTGAGTGCTTTTGTAATGAAATGACTTTTTGTCTTCCAAAAGTGCAAAATAATAACTGTATACAAGAGTCACTCCCACCTTTCTGCTCCCCCATCCATTTGTCCCCCCATCCACTCCAAAGAAAAATATATTAGTGTTCATCCAAAAAAGCATCGTCGTTCTCCAGTATCTGGTCCTTCACCAGCCTCCTGGAGTGCCAAGCCTCCATGACTCTACAATAGTGACAGATGCCCTCCCTTCTCCAATGCTATTTGCACTCCCCTGTGCTTCTTTCTTTTCTTTCCTATTGTCCCATTCACCAAGATGCAGGGCTGATTGCCACTAACACTCACAACAACAGCGAGCAGCAGGAGCAAAGTGGGGGATCCCTGGCACCTAGTGAGGCAAAGAGTTCAGCTATGGAGACTGAGACCAGGTGAGGGAGTAAGGCAGCCTGGTTTTGCTTCTGTGTCTGGGGGAAGAGAAAGAGGCCAGGTTCAGGTGCTGAGACTGCTCCCCTCCACACCTCAAGACGCAGCTGCAGCCAGGTTCTGGAAAGGAGAAGTGTCCAGAGTATAGGTATTAGTCGGAGGGAAGTCCAGGAGCCGATGCATGCACCAGGTAGATGGTAAAGCAGATACTGGTCCCTTTCTGGAACCCGCAACTGACCAATGCACCAGACAGATAGCGACACAGATACTGATTCCTTCCTGGAACCCGTGACGGACCTGCCCACGGCGGGAACTCCCACAGTTCATGCTCCCCTGCCCTCACTGAACAGCTGTATAAAAAATGCCTCCGCTCCCTCTTGGCACCACTTCACGGGCCCCACCCTTGGACCCAGGAACCTCGCCCCAAGAGTGCAGATTAAAAGTTCCTCTTTTTTACTTGCCTGACTCTCTGACCTTGTCTCCTGCACCACAAACCTTACAATAGCAGGAAAAGTGACAGCATTTCTAGGCCACTTTCATTTTTTTTTCATTTTTCTTTTGGTTTGAGAATCCCAGTGCATTATAAACAACAACAGAAGAAATGACAGAATTACAAGCTGTGGTGTATTTTAAGTTTTTACCTTGAGAGAAACCTCCATTTACAAAAAATTCAAGGTCTAGTGCAATAGCTTATTTCTATGTAAAAAAAAAAAAAAAAAACATTCATGGGAACATCTGACTCAATGCAAAACTTTGAACTTTTTAAAAAACTTTTTATTTATTTATTTATTTTATCACATTGATTTCACTCAGGACTAGATGAACCAGGGTATATTATACCATTAGGAGGCTGAGCAACAGCTGTTAAAGAAAAACATTTTTGACTCTGGATAAAATGGTGTGGACGGAAAGAAGAAGGCCACATGTTAACCTGACAAGCTCAGGGAAGGCCTGTATGGCAGTCTAGCAAATTTAAAGAGTTAAAGTAACCACAAAGGATGGTCTGAAATTAAAACTTTAACTAAAAGCAGTTACAGTGGGTAGGCATGTCCTAGGCCAGTGGTCGGCAAACCGTGGCTCGCAAGCCACATGTGGCTCTTGGGTCCCTTGAGTGTGGCTCTTCCACAAAATACCACGTGTGGCGTGCATGTACAGTGCGATTGAAACTTCATTCCCCATGCACAGAAGTCGGTTTTCGGCCTGGGCAAGTCTATTTTGAAGTGGCGTTAGAAAAAGTGGTGGGTGTCGGGGGGGCGGGCGAAGGGAGAGGTGGCGCAGGCGGGCCCCGGGATACGCAACGCGGGGGAGGCGTGCGCGATTCATGCACGAGTTGAGTGAGCCAGTCAGACAGCAGAATTATTATGCAGTGGTTAGTGCTAGTCGCGTCCGCAAATCGAGCGTGGGTGACAAAAGTACCTACTCGAAGCATAAAGTTACCTGTATTTTCCCAACCAGCTGCAAATCCTACAGGTATTTTTGTCATCAATTTAAGAATTGTAATTATTTTGTGTTGGTGGCTTTATTATTATAAAATGAAACATTTTTTATGTGCCCTGTTTGACATGGCTACAAAGAAGAAGCAAAGAAAAACGGAAGACGAAACCCATGAATTTAAAGTTGAATGGACCGAGACTTTCGCGTTTATTCAAAACTTAAATGGCCTTCCGACCTGTCTTATTTGTCAGGAAAAATTGGCGCATAACAAGAAATCAAATTTGGAGAGACACTTTACAACAAAACACGTGTCATTTAGTACTGAATATCCTGTTGGTGATGCAAGGAAGAAAGCAGTTGAGGAACTTCAGAAGAGTCAAGAAAAATCAAGTTCTGTATTTAATTACTGGATGCAATCTTCCAACAATGTTAATATTGCAAGTTTTGTGGTTAGTCAAGAGATTGCTAAGAGAGGAAAACTATATACAGACGGCGAATACATAAAAAGTTGTTTTATAAATGCATCCGAAGAGCTATTTTGGGATTTTAAGAACAAAGCAGATATTCAAAAAAAATTAAAGAGTTACCATTGTCTGCTAAAACAGTAAAAGATAGAACAGTCAAAATGTCTTCAAATATAACCAACCAGCAAGTTGAAGATCTTAAATTGGTTTCAGCTTTATCAATAGCAGTTGACGAGTCTTGTGACCTAAATGATACAGCACAAGTTTCACTTTTTGTACAATTTATTTCATCTACAGGTCCTAAAGAAGAACTTTTAGGATTATTGCCACTCAAAAGTCAAACATGTGGAGAGGATATAGCAAATGCTGTAATTGAGTGCATGGAAAAACATCATATTACACTCGATAAAATTGTCTCAATTTCAACAGATGGGTCGAAAAGTATGACCGTCATAAGAAACAGGTTTGTTGCTATTTTGAAAGAAAAAATTAATCATGAGATACTTACTTACCATTGCATCATTCATCAAGAAGCGCTTTGTGCGCAGACATTTCCAGGAGAAATTTGTAAAGTTATGGAATTGGTGATTAAGATTATCAACTCCATTATAGCTAAAGCTCTTAATCATGGCCAATTTAAAGAATTTTTAGTTGAAATGGAGAGTGAGTATGCAGATCTTCTGCTGCATAACAAGGTACGTTGGTTATCAAGAGGAAATGTTTTGAAACGTTTCGCTTCCTTATTAACAGAAATTAAAGCATTTCTCCTTGAGAAGGGTGTTCACTATCCAGAACTAATGAACCATCAGTGGATCCCAAAATTTTATTTCATGGTAGACGTTACATCTCATCTAAATCAGCTTAATCGTAAACTACAGGGGAAAGAAAACACAGTTTTTTCGATGTTAGAAGAAGTTATTTCTTTCGAAAACAAATGATCTCTTTTGCTCAAGATTTTGAAAGAGAAACTTTGATTCACTTTCCAAGCCTGTTGAAACATCGCCAAGAAAATAATTCCGATATTGATGTTAACGTAAAAAAAACATTGAAACCTGTAAAGAATTTTTGTGAGTTTATTTGAGCCAAACTGTCGACATATGCCGGGAAGCAGAACCTCAATGAATTGAGATAGTGCTCCGGAGAATGGCAGGGTTACATCCGTATTTATACATGAAATTCATTGGTGACAGATTTAAGGAGGTGGGATTAAGCGAAGTGGGGAAACCTCTGTGATAGGATAAAAAGTAAAATGATGGGCACATACTTAGGTGGTTGCAGGAACAATTAACATGACAAATGAAAGAATCTGCTGCATCTGTCCTGGGCCCAGCACACCTGGCCATACCCAGGGGCTCCAGATACAGGGAAATCACAAGTTACCCAGACATTTCAAGGGTATGTTATCATAGATGCAAAAGACAGATAGGCTCAGTTACAGTAAAGGTTGACCTTATCAGTGAAGATATCGGCTTAGGACGTAACTGCCCACCATCACTGCTTTTAGTTAAGGTTTAATTTCAGACCATCCTTTGTGGTTACTTTAGGTCTCCGAGTCTGCAAAACTGCCATGCAGGCCTCCCCTGAGCTTGTCAGGTCAGTATGTGGCCACTTTCGTCCACATTGACATTTGCTATTTCAAAACAACACCTGGAATAGTATTCCTGACTCCTATAATCAACTGAAAAAACTAGCGTTTGCTGTTCTTTCCTTATTCGGGTCTACATATTTATTCGAACAATCATTTTCAAGCATGAACCTTATCAAGAGTAAATTGAGAAGTCGTCTTATTGATGAGAACCTGGAATCGTGCCTAAAATTAAAAACAACAACATGCAAACCTGACTTACCCAAACTTTCCAAGGAGATGCAAGGCCATTGTTCACATTAGTGTTTGTCAGTCATTGTCATGATTTAATTTTATGGGTATTGTAAGGTAAATTGTAAGGAATTTAATTTTATCAATAAATAGTATCATTATTAAGTTTGTTATCAAGTTTTATTCAACGTACCTATAGTTTAACTAAGATTTAAAACTTTAAGTAAAGTTTATTAAGTTAATTTTAGGGAATGGTGTGGAGTGAAAGAAGATGTAGTGTCAAGTGAAAGGGCGAGGACTACCCCTCCACCTTGCCCCAGGGTAAGGGCTATGCCCTCCACCCTGCCCCAGGGTAAGGGCTATGCTCTCCATCTTACCTTGGCCATGTGCTCAGCAAGGCTTCTTCCCGGAAGCCAAGCTGCTGCTGGCCACGCCCAGGATTTCTCTGGACTGGCCAATGATAGTCAAGGGAAGTGCACGTCATCACTATGACCACATCCTGTGTAATGAGACACCGACTCACGCCTGGCCAATCGGCAGGGCCCACAGTCCTTTCTCCTCCCCTTACCCCAAACCCCTATAAAACCTCTCTCCACACAGAGTTTTCCCTCTTTCTGCCACTTGCTGCTGTGCCAGTAAGGGGGGGCAGGGGAGCCAAACCTAGGTTTGAAATAAATGACTCTTTGCTTTTGCATCGGACTCGCTGGCTCCCTGGTGGGCCCTTGGGAATCTTGAAATCTGGGCACAACATTTGGGGGCTCATCCGGGATTCCTAAGACCATCGAGGGACCCCGATCCGAAGAGTCTGACTGACCGCGGTATGTGTGTGTCCTTGTATGTTCTGTTCAGTGTGAGCTCATTTCTGGAATCTGTAATTGCCTGAAGGGTCTAGGCGGACGCGCCGTGAAAGACCACAGGCGGGGGAGAGTTGGAAGACATTCTGCTCCCCAGGAGGGATGGATATGCCCCTCACGAGGGATGGATATGCCCCTCACCCCAGGAGGGATGGATATGCCCCTCACCCCAGGAGGGATGGATATGCCCCTCACGAGGGATGGATATGCCCCTCGCGGATTTGAGACGAGGCAGGTCGCTCCTGCCAACTTGGCGTAAGGCCTTCGTCTCGTTGCTTCCATGGAGTTGGAAGGCTGTATTTTCAGGCCCTGTTTAGTGTTCTGTGTTTGTACTGGATGGATGTTATGGGATGGACTCAGACTGCACCTTTGGGTATTGTGATTGATCATTTCAAGGAGATTGGGGAGGCTTTAGAGCTCCCTCAGGAATTGGGAAGTTGTTAGGAATTGAATGGATTGTTTAAACTCTGAATGAATGTCTGGTGAAAGTGTGTGAGTGTGGAGGGAGGGGGACTGCCCTCCGCCCTCCTTTGTGTGGCGGTCGTGCGGCCGCCTGGGTGTGGGTCTGTGGAAACAGGTCACCCCCTCCCCAAGTAAATGCGTCTGGGATTTCTGTGCATGTGTAAGGAGAAAAGCTGGCTTAAAACTAATGTGTGCACCGCCTGATTTCAGATAGGGTTTTGGGATAGCGTATTTAATTTGCTACCTAAGATTTTTAAAAGTTCTGCAATATAATGTTGGCCATCTATCTTTTAGGGGTTTTGGTTTGCTCTTCCCTTGTTTATTGTGAGAATGAGGAAATCATGTTTTCTGTCAGAGAGCAGTTTAGACAGCCACAATGTTGAGCTGCCTGACTTGGCAGCCACCATGTTGGCCGCATGGCATGCCGTGCCCCTGGGGGGCCGCCATCTTGGAACAGTAAAGGCCCCTCCCTCTGACTTAGTCAATCACAAAAGGAGTGTCTGCTCCTTGAAGCAGGATGGGATTTCAGGGGTGGAGTTTTAAGGCAGAGTTTTACTAAGGAAATGTAATACTAAATTAGCAATCACGGTCTTATGATAGACTAATGTTTTGAGCAGTTGGCTTTATAAGGGCCGACAATAGAGCTTGTATTTCTTAAAGGGCTTGTAGATAGAGAATTGCTGGGATTTCTGTGCACATGTGAAGGGAAAAGGCCAGTTTAAAAACGAGTGCACATAGTTTTGAGCTGAACTTGACCTTTTGCTGTGTACAGAATAAAAACCAGAGACTGTTTTGGCCTTAGAAATGGCGGAGACGAACTTGACAAAGAAATAATGGTAGACCAGTGAGCTGGGACTGGTCACTGATGGTGGATTGTGAGAAAGGCTGGACGTGGCCTAACTTCTCCTTCCTTGGTACCCCTGAAATGCCAGAGGGTACTTCTGGCCTTGGTTTTCCAATGTGTTTACATTGAATGGTTCTTTCATTCCTCTTTAACTTTTGGGGGATTGTGTGAATGGATTACTGATGTAGATTATCAAGGATCTCTAAGGGACTTGTCCTGTATCTGGAGGAATGGCTTCTAGATGGTATTCACCATCTCCGGGACTTCCGGAGGGAAGTCGAAACTTGGACTGGCTCGAATCTGGCCTTTTAGAAAGGTAGAAAAGAAGCATTCCTAGGCAGTTTTCTACCGCCTCTGTTCAGGGACTTGTTCTGTATCTCGACACAATTGAAACTGATTTGTTGGTATTTTGTGGTATAAATGTGGCATGCACCTCGAAGTTCTTAATGGGGAATGTATCTAGTTATCGTGTCTATTTAGTCTTGATTTCCTTGTTCAATATGAGTACCGTTTCTATCTGGATGAGACATAGGTCAAGAATCCTGTCCTGGGATGTGGGAAAGGGAGGCCCCCACATCTGTTCCTGTCTGCTCAAGATCCCAAGACTGTAAAAGTACTTGTTCACTGAAAGGGTGTAAGTGTGGATGTTTATTTGATGTTTGTATGTCTACTTGGGTATAATTATTTGTTCATGTAAGTGTGGAAGTATATTCTGTGTTAGGTTGGGATTTTGAAATTCTGGGGTAGATTTAAAAGGTATTTGTGGCTTTTCTAGTCTGATTGGGACATTTAAGGGTGGGGCTCACAGTTCCTCAGGGCAGAGATTCCATGGGCCCTTCCCCCTGCCTGTGCTGAATTAAATAATACAGGCCAGTGTCATTTGGCTTGCTGGTTAAAGGAAGACAATGGGCCTTAGACGGGAATGAAGCTGGTCAAATGTACTGAAAGGGTTTACCTAGAAGCCATCAGGACTTTGAAGTTCTCCAAGAGAGGAGGAATCTGACTCGGAGACTGGCGAGGACTGGGTGGCTTTTCTTTAACAATCTCTTTCCTTGAGAGGGCTCCAGAGGGCGCACGAGGACATTTGGCCATGCCTCCGCGCCATCTATGAGACCAGCCCAACCCCAACTCCTCATCAGCACAGACCAGGAGATTGGGTCTACGTCAGAAGGCACCACCGGGAGATCCTAGAGCCACGTTGGAAGGGTCCCTACACTGTGGTGCTGACGACCCCCATCGCTCTCAAGGTAGACGGCGTCGCGACCTGGGTCCATCCGGAAAGACTTCATCACCAAATGGAGCATCGATCGAGATCAACGCAACCCACTCAAGCTCAAGCTACGGCGTGCTCGACCTGCCTGATGCCAGTAACATGACTCGCGATCACTCCTGTCACCAGGAGCCCCTACAATACTGTGTAATCCTGCATCTTCATGGACATGGCTCATCACATGTTTAGTCTTCATGGACATGGCTCCAAAGAGACAAGGACCATTTATAGGATCACATGTTTGGTAGCAGAAGATTTGACTGCCTGAAGCGGCCATGATGCCAATATTATGTTTCATTGTATTGATATGTTATATTAACCTTTGATTCTTTTGCAGGTTTGAATGTATGTTGGCTGTCCTGGAAGGGAGCTGTGTGGGGTGACCCCCAAAAGTAAAGGGTGTCTAGCTGCCAAGGGGGCAGGTGCCCAACTGGGCAGGAAAGGGTGCCCATCAGGTTTTAGACTCTGTTGAGAGACAGCTAACAGTTGGCAGCCTGTATACTGCCTTGCAGGCCTGAGTCACCATGCCCATGTCAGGGGTAGTAAAGCTGGTAAAAGTCTGTTTAGAATAGAAGGTCTGAGGCATGGTTATGCATAGAAAGAAGGTTTTATGCCAACAGTTACTGTTTTGTTTTAAATCCATGAAAAGAAATTAGCAAGGAAAGTCAGAAAATTTTAGAGTAGATCAGTATGTTTTTCTCCTTATGTAATTCCTCCGAAATCTGGCAATGCTAAGTAAGTCATGGCAAACATCAGGCTTTGCATAGATATAGTAAGACTGATTCCTAATAGTGGTTTTATTAACGGAAAACTTTGACTGGAGTATCATGTTTTAAAGAGCCCTGTCTGAGCTCTAAAGACTTGAAGCCAGTAAAAATGCCACGAAGAAAGCCTGGTATCCTGCTTGGGAGCCCTGAAGATGGCTGGCGCTGGAGCGTCAGGCCCATGCCCTACCATCACTGGCGGTTGGTAAGAGTAGAAGGGGAGCAGTAAAGATGCCTCTGCATCCCTGCGGAACCCCCACACACTCTGGGCCGCAACTAGTAGGAGGGCTACTGAGATGGGCCTTAAAGCCTGGAGCGTGGGCTCAGGTGGAGTTGCTACAGGTGAGGGATTCACCTAACTCAGCAGATACTGCAGGCAGGCCTGATGGCAGCTGGATGGCTTGGTTTCCTGGCCCTACGGGGCACATTAAGGTTCAACCATGAATTTCCAGCAAAGGTAGTCAGTTACCATTCTTGTTGTGTTTATGCAAACATCAGGACAGTAGATAAATTAATCTTGATTTGGCTTTTTGATAGCCATGGAGGAATTTTAAGGAGAAAAATCCTGTTTCAATAGAAGTTGTTAAATCTAAAATGGTTTCTTTCCCTTCCACCGGGCCATTTGTTAAGCTTATAGGGATAGTTCAGTTGATAGTTCTGTGTGCCCAGTATGGGCCTCTAGCAACGGTGGAATAGAAATGCAGTCCGTCTCATGATTGAGCCGGAAGTTCCAAGACAAGGGGGGAATGAAAGGGCGAGGACTACCCCTCCACCTTGCCCCAGGGTAAGGGCTACGCCCTCCACCCTGCCTCAGGGTAAGGGCTATGCTCTCCA
Source organism: Myotis pilosus (assembly GCA_036010255.1). Taxonomy (NCBI): domain Eukaryota; kingdom Metazoa; phylum Chordata; class Mammalia; order Chiroptera; family Vespertilionidae; genus Myotis; species Myotis pilosus. The sequence continues at coordinate 7,307,472 of JASKON010000034.1, forward strand.
TCTTACCTTGGCCATGTGCTCAGCAAGGCTTCTTCCCGGAAGCCAAGCTGCTGCTGGCCACGCCCAGGATTTCTCTGGACTGGCCAATGATAGTCAAGGGAAGTGCACGTCATCACTATGACCACATCCTGTGTAATGAGACACCGACTCACGCCTGGCCAATCGGCAGGGCCCACAGTCCTTTCTCCTCCCCTTACCCCAAACCCCTATAAAACCTCTCTCCACACAGAGTTTTCCCTCTTTCTGCCACTTGCTGCTGTGCCAGTAAGGGGGTGGAGGGGAGCCAAACCTAGGTTTGAAATAAATGACTCTTTGCTTTTGCATCGGACTCGCTGGCTCCCTGGTGGGCCCTTGGGAATCTTGAAATCTGGGCACAACATCAAGGATTGAGAAAGGTATGTTGAGATGGTTTGGACATATAGAGTGGATGAACGAAAGGAGATAGACGAAACAAGTATACAAGATGAGTGTGGATGGGAGAGTTGGAAGGGGTCGACCTCAGTGTGTTATGCCCAGATTTCAAGATCCCCAAGAAAACCACACCAGGGAACTAGCCAGTCTGATGCAAAAGCAGAGGGTCTCTTACACAAGCTCGCTTGGTCCCCCGCCCCCCCCGCCCCCCCCGCCCCCGTTGCCTCCATTACTGGGTGCAAGAGAGAGCCCCTGAGTTCCAAGAGAACAAAGAATTTATAGGGCTTTGGGGTCGGGGGTTGGGGCAGAGTGCAGCTAGGGTCTGGTTACACAAAGACGGGGGGGGGGGGGGGGTGGCCAGCATACTTTTGGCCTTGGGCTAGTTTCCCCCGCTTTTCCATTGGCCGAGATAAGGGCAGGCTGAGTAACTGACACACCCTGAAGGACACAGCCATCAGTCCTACTGTGTTCTTTCAAGTGAACGTATCTCAATCAGATTGAGGACGTTTTTAGCAAAGGCCAGCTTAGGAGTACCCTAATTAAGTTAATAACAATGTACCTACCTATATAGTTTAAGTTTAAAAAATTTGGCTCTCAAAAGAAATTTCAATCGTTGTACTGTTGATATTTGGCTCTGTTGACTAATGAGTTTGCCGACCACTGTCCTAGGCCAGTATTTTCTCTGCCTAGGTCAATTTTTCCTTAACTGAGCCTATGTCCTTTTGCATCTAGGATAACTTCCCTTTCCTGCCCACCCCATCCCTGGGGCACAACCAAATGCCCTAGGCGACAATACAGGAGATCATAAATTCCTTCATTGTTATTGTTATCATGTTAATTGTGTTAACTATCCTCCACCCACCTAAGTATGCGTCTATCATTTTACTTTTTATCCAATCCCTGAGATTTCCCTGCTTTGCTTTCTCCAAATCTATCACCAATGACCTCCTTCTATTGCAATGTATAAAAATAGATGAGAAGCCGCCATTCCTGGGAGCATTATCCCAATACGTTGAGGTTTTGCTTCCCGCAATTGTCGACAGTGTGGTTCAAATAAACTCACAAAAATTCTTTACAGATTTGAATGTTTTTTTGTTTTTTGTTTTTAACAATGGAAAGGAACACTTTATATTTTTAATTTTTTATTGATATTTAGAGAGGTAGGAAGGGAGAGGGATAAAGAGATAGAAATGAAAGGAAACATCAATCAGCTGCCTCCTGCACGGCCCCTACTGGGGATCCAGCCTGAAACCCGGGGATGAGCCCTGACCAGGAATTGAACTTGGTTTGTGGGCCGATGCTCAACCACTGAGCCACTCCAGCCAGGCATAAGGAACACTTGATACAGGACAATTATAACAGAGGTATTGCAATGATGGAACCAGATCTGCTCAACTCCAAATACAGTAAAGATAGCTGAGGTTTTACAGCCAGGGAGAAGAGTGAAAATTCCTAATGGAGACCTCCAGTAGAAGTTGCCAGAAGCTCTACCCTCTGAGTTTCTTCAACACCCTCTCCACCAGACTGACTGATTTAGCAGACCTGGTTTTTGTTTTTTGTTTTGTTGCCCTTACATTCATTTTGGTATGGTTTTCCTCTTTTCAGTCGATCTGAGTACTGTCAGCCCCCTCATTTCAAATCCTTTTCTTCATGTTGCCCTCATTGTCTAGCCCTTTATGTCTCTTTTTCAGTCTCTTACTTTGATAGATACTATGTTCTGTAAATTATTTGATTTCAGGAAAAACCAGTGCTTTTTAATTGTTTTTTGGCTGCCATAACAAATTGCCACAAATGTATTGACTAAAAAATTTTTTAAAATTGCCCTGACTGGGTAGCTCAGTTGGCTAGAATATCCTCCTGAAATCTCAAGGTTGTGGGTTAGATCTTGGGTCAGGACACATACAAGAGTCAACCAATGAATGCATAAATAAATGGAACAACAAATCTCTCTCTCTTTTAAAAAAATCAATAAAAAATTACCTTATAGTTCTTCAGGTCTGAAGTCAAATATAGGTCTCACTGGGCTAAACTCGTGTTGTCAGCAGGCTGAGTTCCTATCTGGAGTTTCAGGGAGAGAATCAGCTTCCTCACCTTTTTCCAGACCCCAGAGGCCTATTTCCTGAGTCCCTCCCAGTGGGATCGCCCTGAAACCTTTTCTTCTACTTCTGAGGGCCTTTGTGATTGTATTAGTGATACCTGGATAACCCAGGACACTCTCCATAATTTAAGGTCAAATGATAGAAAATTTATCCCTTCTGCTGCCTTAATCCCCCCTTTTCATGTAATGTGACATACTCATAGTTTGGGGATTTCCATGTCGCCATGGTGGTTGGCCATGACTGTGTGACCACACTAATTTCCACCTGCTTTGCTGCATGCTATAGTATATACTAGTGATGGCGAACCTTTTGAGCTCGGTGTGCCAGTATTTTGAAAAACCCTAACTTAACTCTGGTGCCGTGTCACATATAGAAATTTTTTGATATTTGCAACCATAGTAAAACAAAGACTTATATTTTTGATATTTATTTTATATATTTAAATGCCATTTAACAAAGAAAAATCAACGAAAATAATGAGTTCGTGTGTCACCTCTGACATGCGTGTCAGGTTCACCATCACTGGTATATACTGTTCTTCATTATCTGTTATTTGCCTGATGCTTTTTCTCCTTTTGTTTTTCCCTCCTGCATTATCTATATGAATAAAAGCCTAGGTGGTCCTCGTGCCCTCGCACCCCCATGTCATCACAAAATGACCGCCTCCACATCGTCACAAAGATGGCCACCACAAAGATGGCCATCACAAAGGTGGCCACCCCCATGTCGTCACAAGGTGGCCACTACAAGATGGCTGGCAAGGGATGGCAGTTGTGGGCGACCAGGCCAGCAGGGGAGGGCAGTTTGGGGGCAACCAGGCCAGCAGGGGAGGGCAGTTGGGGGAGATCAGGCTGGCAGGTAGAAGTAGTTAGGGGCCAATCAGGCAGGCAGGCAGGCGAGTGGTTAGGAACCAGCAGTCCCGGATTATGAGAGGGATGTCCAATTGCCGTGCCTAAACTGGCAGTCGGACATCAAGGGGTCCCAGATTGGAGAGGGTGCAGGCTGGGCTTAGGGATACCACCTCAGTGCACAAATTTTGTGCACTGGGCTGCAAGTCCTATATAATAAAAGGCTAATATGCAAATAGACTGAACGGCAGAATAACCATACAACCAAACAACTGGTCTCTATGACATGCGCTGACCACCTGGCGGCACACCCAGAACATGGTGGACATTGGCCGTAGCGGGATGGTGGAGCAGGTGAGTGGGGGCACCAGACCAAGGTGGGGCACCTGTTGCTGTCATTGGGGCAAGCCTCTGGTGGTTGCTGAAAAGTCTTTGCTCCCACGTGCTGTGATTCCACTTGGCGCTTGCACCCACTGCCAGCGCTGGAGCCACCACTCACGCCTGTTGCACTCTCATGATAGCATTGACAATAGATGGCTTCCCGCATCTGACCTTTTGCTGCCTATGTTTTCTTCTAGGACAGTGGTTCTCAACCTGTGGGTCACGAACAATAAAAATACATCCTGCATATCAGATATTTACATTACGATTCATAACAGTAGCAAAATTACAGTTATGAAGTAGCAATGAAAATAATTTTATGGTTGGGGGTCACCACAACATGAGGAACTGTATTAAAGGGTCGCGGCATTAGGAAGGTTGAGAACCACTGTTCTAGGAGTTTTATGGTTTCACGACTTACATTTAAGTGTTTTATCCATTTTGAGTTTATTCTTGTTTATGGTGTAAGTTGGTGATCTAGTTTCATTTTTATGCATGTATCTGTCCAATTTTCCCAATATCATTTATTGATAAACTGTCTTGACTCTATTGTTTGCTCTTACCTCTTTTGTCAAATATTAATTGAGCTTAATGGCATGGATCTATTTCAGGAGTCTCTGTTCAGTTCCATTGATCTATATGTCTATTCTTGTGTCATTACTAGGTTGTTTTGATTACAGTGGCTTTGTAGAATAACTTGACATATGGTATTGTGATTCTTCCAACTTCGTTCTTTCTCAAGATTGCTGAGAATATTTGGAGGCTTCTTTGGTTTCATATAAATTTTTGGAGTGTTTGTTCCAGGTCTGTGAAATATACTGCTAGTATTTTAATAGGGATTGCATTGAATCTGTAGATTGCCTTGGGTAGTATGAACATTTTAATGATGTTGATTCTACCCATTCATGAACATGGTATATTCTTCTACTTGTTTATATCTTCTATTTCTTTCTTCAACATCCTGTAGTTTTCTGAATACAGGTCTTTAGCTTCGTTGGTTAAGTTTTTTCCTAAGTATTTTAATTTTTTGTGCAATGGTAAATGGGATTGATTGTTTAGTTTCTCTTTCTGAGAATTAATTATTGGTGTATAAAAAAGCCATCAAGGTTTTTCAATATGGTGGCCAATGGAACAGGTAGGCTGCAAGATAGTGTGTGAATGAGAGAGCGAAAGGAGAGTGTATGGATCTGTGGAGAGTGTCTGTATTTGTGAATGAGGGACAGCTATATTCCATAGGACTGTTGGGGACTGGTGCACTAGGCTCCCTTGGCTGGGAAGCCTCTATTACTGCTGAAATCTCTCCCAGAGCAGCTAGCTCTGCTGCAGAGATCATGTCACCTTGAAGGGGAGAGCAGCTGTGATGAAAGCCCAGCCTTACCTTCAACCGAGGAGACCTCGAATACCTCCTGGGACCCTACAACCACAATGCCCAGGGACCAGCTGCCTCAGCTGTGAACCCATGAACACCAAGACTCCAGCCTCCCTGTTCTGCAGGTGCCTAAAAAATTTGTCCAGGGGAGACAAAGTGGCGCTGAATACATGGACAGGACCTGCACCTTCTCACAGAGCAGATAAAAGAAACAGCTGAATTGAATAACATCCACCTGGAATTGGTGAATTAAACACAGCTGGTGAGGCAATCAATGGACAGTAAGTCAGAGATCACCTAGAGCCATGGTTGGCAAATTGTGGCTCGTGAGTACATGCGGTTCTTTGGCCCCTTGAGTGTGGCTCTTCCTAAGCCTTAGGAGTACCCTAATTAAGTTAATAACAATGTACCTACCTATATAGTTTAACTTTAAAAAATGTGGCTCTCAAAAGAAATTTCAATCTTTGTACTGTTGATATTTAGCTCTGTTGACTAATGAGTTTGCCGACCATTGACCTAGAGCAGTGGTTCTCAACCTTGGCTGCACATTAGAATCATCTGGGAATCTTTTTAAAATCCTCAGAGGCCCAGAAATCAAGATTTTAAAAATATTTCCAGGTGATTCTAATGTGAAGCCAAGGTTGAGAACCACTGACCTAGAGGGAGGTGAGATCTTGGATCCAGGCTGGAGGGAGAAATGCCTGCAGTGGGGACTAGAGTATCAGAGGGAGACTGCACTCTACCAAACCTGCGGCCTTTGGGGTCAGTGTAGCACTCAAATGTGGAAGGGGGTCCACAGGGCTCCTAGCAGAGGGGGACTCTAGATCTAAGCCCAGAGCCATGGGAAACTGTGCCAAGAACGGCAGCCTGAAGTTCTATATTGGCCATGCAGTGCCAGGGGAAAAAGATGCAAGTCAGTGCAGTTCCTTTAACTTTTTTTTTTTTTTTAACAGCCTTGCTTTTGCTTGGAAAGTTCAGTACATAGGATCTCCAATTAAAAACACTCACTGAGACTGCAGGGGAAAGTTGTTTTTTTGGAAACTGGGGATCAGAATAAGGAGAGATGAGCAGAAAATCAGCTCTGGGTCAGTGATCCCTCCAACCCAGTATTAAGTGCGGCAGGGAAAGAAGAATCTAAACACTGGGTAGAGGAGTCATTTGGTCCTGGAAATTAATACAGAAACACCACAACCCAGGGCTTGTGTCAGAAATTGACTCTTGTGTAAATACAACTGAAGGCAGGCAGGGAAACAAAGTGAGCAGAGAGATCCTGCTTGCTTGAAAACAAGGTTGTGGCTTATGAGACAGAAGAGTGGTGGACCACAGGGAACTTCAACACTATGCTGACTACCTGACAGAAAACAGACATTCCAGGCAGAAGAGTAGAGGAAGTGAATGTCCTTCACTAGTTCACTTTTTTATTTTTTTTTATTTTACTTAAGAAACTAAAATTTTTTCTCACTTGATTTTACTTTTTTTATTATATTTTTATTTTTAATTATTATTATTACTACTATTATTTTACCTTTTTTAAAAGTTCTTTCCCTCTATTTTATTTTATTTTGGGATTAGTGTTCTATATTCTATTTTTCTTTTAGCATTATTTTACTCTATCTCAATTTTTTCTTTATGCCAACACTCTCTTCCTCATTTTTCCATTTTTCGTCCTATTTCTCTTACCCTGTTCCTGCTTTAGTTTTTCTCTATCCTTTCTTTTTGCTTCCTGTTAAAAATTGATCTTACTCATATATCTAATTTCCTCTCCCCTCCTCCAAGTCCATGCACACTTTCTCTTCTCTTTCTTCACTAGCCATTTTTTTCCCTTTTTCTTTGTTTCTGTCTTGTTGTTGCTATTTGTTTGATTTTTGGTTAGTTTGTTTTTGTTCTTTTTTTTTGCTTCTGTTTTTCTTCTCCTCGCTTGTTCTCTTCTTCTACTAATAGCTTAATTAATTCCAACCACCAAATCAGGCCTATTCTCTACTCTCCTTTTCCAATAATAGATGAATACATAGATAGATAGATTAAAGAAAGGAAAAAAATTACATATAATTATATATATATAATTTCCTCTCTTTTTTGTATTTTGTATTTTGTTTTTCACTTTTCTTCTTATACAACTCATTCTCTTTCTACCTCCTCTATACTAAATCGTGGCCATTTCCCCATTCATTGAATTCCTTGATCTTACCTTCTGGAAATAAGCTCCACCTCCTAGGATTCATCTGGGTGTTTTTTGTTTGCATTTTTTTGATTAGTTATTTTTTTTTTTTAGTTTTCTCCCCTTATACACATATTTTTTCCCCTTCTGTTTTCTTCTCTTTCTTTTCTCTCTCACATTTTTTTTCCTTTTTAAATATCATTTTTGCACTCTTTTCTCTTCCTGAATTCTCCTTTCTCTGGTGGTTACCTTTATTTGGAGCTATTGGTGTTGTGAATACATTTGTGTTTGGTGCCCTGTGTGTTGTGTCTTGTCGTGTTGTATTTTGTGCCTTTAAGTCAACACAGGAGGGAAAGAGCCACATAACCAGACACCCTGTGAGGAGCAAACATGGGGAGACAAAGAAACAGCCTCTATCCAAAAGAAAAGAAGGAATCACTGGAAAAGGAAGTAAATGAAACAAAGGCAAGCAATATGTCAGAGAAAGAATTCAGAACAATGGTCATAAGGATGCTGAAAAGGATGGAAGACAAATTCAACAGCGTGTAAGAACCAAGAGGAAATGAAGAAGAACTAAGAAGAAATAAAAAATGACATCACTGCAATAAAGAACACAATAGAAAGCATTGCCGGTTTCTGTAGTGTAGTGGTTATCACGTTTGCCTAACACAATAGAAAGCATCAACAGTAGACTAAAAGAAGTGGAGGACCACATCAGTGAGATAAAGACAAGGTGGAAAAAAATACCCAAGCAGAGTAGCAACTGGAAAAAAAACTTAAAAAACAGGAGAAGAGCCTAAGGGAACTTTGGGATAACGTGAAACGAAATAACATCAACATAATAGGGGTGCCAGAAGGAGACGAAATTGAGCAAGGAATAGAAGACCTGTTTGAAGAAATGATGATAGAAAACATCCCTGATATTGGGAAGAAGAAAAAACTCACACAAGTCCAAGAAGATGACAGAGTCCCAAACAAGATGAATCCAAAAAGACCGACTCCAAGACACATTATAATTAAATTTACAAACACCAATGACAAAGTAAGAATCTTAAAGGCTGCCAGAAAGAGACAGAAAGTCACCTATAAGGGATCTCCCATCAGACTATCAACTGATTTCTCAACAGAAACACATCAGACCAGAAGGGAATGAAATGAAATATACAAAGTCATGCAATGCAAGGGTCTGCATGAAAGAATACTGTAGCTAGCAAGGCTATCAATCAAAGTTGAGGGTGAAATCAGGAGCTTCACAGATAAAAAAAGGACTAAGGGAGTTTATTACCACCAAACCAGCAATGCAAGAGGGGCTAAAGGTTCTCCCACAAAAAGAAGAAATAGGAAAGGAAGAAGAAACACAGGCATAAAGAATAAAAATGGTGACAAACACGTACCTATCAATAATAACTTTAAATGTAAATGGATTAAATTCCCCAATCAAAAGACATAGGGTAGCTGTATGGATAAGAAAACATGACCCATATATCTGTGGTCTAGAGGAGACCCACCTCAGAACAAAGGACTAACACAGACTGATGGTGAAGGGATGGAAAAAGGTTTTTCAGGCGAATGGAAATGAAAAAAAAAGCTGAGGTAGCAATACTTATATCTGACAAAATAGACCTCAAAGTGGAGGCCATAACAAGACATAAGGAAGGCCACTTCATAATACTAAAGGGAGCAATTCAACAAGAAGATATAACTCTGGTAAACATATATGCACCCAATATAGGAGTACCCCAATATATAAAAAAATCTTTGGGAGGATATCAAGGGAGATATTGAAAGCAATACAGTCATAGTAGGGGACTTTAATACACCACTAACACCACTGGATAAATCCTCTGAACAAAAAGTCAGCAAAGAAATATCAATCCTAAATGACTAACTAGATCAGATAAAATTAATTGACATCTTCAGAACATTTCACCCCAAAGCCAAAGAATATACATTCTTCTCAAGTTCACATGGGTCATTTTCAAAGATAGACCACATATTGGGATATAGGAAAAGTCTTTTTAAATTCAATAAGGTAGAAATCATATCAAGCATCTTCTCAGATCACAATGGCATAAAATAATAAATAACTACAATAAAAACAATGAAAAAATAAAACACCTGGAGGTTAAATAGCATGCTATTGAACAATGATTGGGTTACCAAAGAGATCAAAGAAAAAATAAAAAGCATCATGGCAACAAATGACAATGAAATCCCAAACTCTATAGGACTCGGTGAAAGTAGTCTTGAGAGGGAAGTTTGTAGCTCTACAGGCCTACCTCAAAAAACAAGAAAAAAAAATGGTAATAAATTATCTAACCCTACAACTCAAAGAGTTGGAAAGAGAGCAATAAGAAAAGCTCAGCATAAGCAGAAGGAAGGAAATAATAAAGATCAGCATGGAGATAAATGACACAGAGACCAAGAAAAAAAATACAAAAGATCAACAAAACCAAGAGCTAGTTCTTTGAAAGGATAAACAAGATTGATGAACCTCTAGCCAGGCTCACCAAGAAGCAAAGAGATAGGACCCAAATAAACAAAATCAGAAATGAAAGAGGTGAAGTAACAACCGACCCCACAGAAATACAAATAATTATGAAAAAATACTATGAACAACTCTATTCCAATGAAATGGACAACTTAGATTAAATGGACATATTCTTAGAAAAATATAAGCTCCCAAAACTCAATCAGGAAGAATAAAAAAGCCTAAATAGGCCATTCACTACCAAGTAAATTGAAGCAGTGATCAAAAATCTTCCAGCAAACAAAAGCTCTAGTCCTGATGGCTTTACAAGGGATTTCTACCAAGCACTCAAAGAAGAACTAAAACCTATACTCCTGACTATCCCAAAAAATTCAAGAGGAAGGCATACTTCCAACTCTTTCTATGAAGCCAGCATTACCCTAATCCTAAAACCAGATAAAGACACCACAAAAAAAGAGAACTACAGGCCAATATTCTTAATGAACATAGATGCTAGAATCCTCAACAAAATTCTAGCAAATCAGATGCAGCATTACATTAGAAAGATCATACACCATGACCATGGGATTTATTCCTGGAATGCAAGAATTGTACAATATCTGCAAATCAATAAATGTGATACATCACATAAACAAATTGAGAGACAAAAATCACATAATCATATCAATTGATGCAGAAAAAGCATTTGACAAAATCCAACACCAATTCTTGATAAAAACTCTCAGCAAAGTGAGAATAGAAAGATCCTACCTCAACATAATAAAGCCTTATATGAGAAAACCTACAGCCAACATTATACTCAATGGTAAAAACTAAATTCATTTCCCCTAGGAACAGGAACAAGACAGGGTTGCCCACTTTCACCACTCCTCTTCAACATAGTACATAGCGATCAGACAAGAAGAAATAAAAGGCATCCAAATTGGAAAAGAAGTAAAACTGTCATTATTCACAGATGACATGATACTGTACATAGAAACCCCAAAGACTATCAAAAACTGCTAGTCTTAATAAATTGAATTCAGCAATATAGCAGGATACAAAATTAACACCAAAAATCTATGGCTTTAAAAAAACATATTTTTATTGATTTCAGATAGGAAGGGAGAGGGAGAGAGATAGAAACATCAATGATGAGAGAGAATCATTGATCGGCTGCCTCCTGCTCATCTTCTACTGGGGATCTAGACTGCAACCAGGCATGTGCCAATTGAACCTGGGATCCTCCAGTCTGCAGGCCTGCGCTCTATCCAGAGTCAAACTGTCTAGGGCTCTATGGCTTTTTTATACAACAGCAATGAACTCACAGAAAGAGAAACTAAAAAAACAATCCCGTTTACCATTACACCAAAAAAATTAAGATACCTAGGAATAAACTTAACTACAGACGTAAAAGACCTGTACTCAGAAAACTACAGGACATTGAAAAAAGACATAGAGGAAGACATAAACAAATGGAAGAACATACCATGTTCATGGATTGGTAGGATCAACATCATTAAAATGTCCATACTAACCAAAGCAATTTTTAGATTCAATGCAATCCCCATTAAAATACCAACAGCATATTTCACAGACTTAGCAAAAACTTGCCAAAAATTCATCTGGAATAAAAAACAAAACAAAACACCCAGCATAGCCACAGCAATCCTGAGAAAGAAGAATAAAGTTAGAGGGATCACAATACCAGATATCAAGCTATATTACCAAGCCATGGTTCTCAAAACTGCCTGGTACTGGCACAAGAATAGATGTATAGACCAATGGAACAAAACAGAGAACCCAGAAATCAACCCAAGCCATTATGCTCAATTAATATTTGACAAAGGAGGCAAGAGCATACAATGGAGTCAAGACAGTCTCTTCAATAAATGGTGCTGGGAAATTTGGTCAGATACATGTAAAAAAATGAAACTAGACCACCAACTTACACTATACACAAAAACAAACTCAAGTGGATAAAGGACTTAAATATAAGATGGGAAACTATAGAAATCTTAGAAGACTTCATAAGCAGCACAATATCAGACATGTTGTAGCAATATTTTTACTGATATAGCTCCTACGGCAATGGAAACTAAGGAGAAAATATACAAATGGGACTACATCAAAATAAAAAGCTCCTGCATAGCAAAAGAAACCATCAACAAAACAACCAGAAAGCCCACTGCATGGGAGAACATATTTGCCAATGATATTTCAGATAAGGGTTTAATCTCCAAAATTTACAGGAACTCATATAATTTAGCAAAAAGAAGATAAATGATCCAATCAAAAAATGGGCAAAGGACCTAAATCAGCACTTTTTGAAAGAAGGAATACAGAAGGCCTAGAGACATATGAAAACATGTTCAAAGTCACTAATCATCTAAGAGATGCAAATAAAAACAACAATGAGATATCATGTCACACTTGTCAGAATGGCTATCATCAAATAGGTTTTCAATTTCTTGTTCTCTCTCTTCTCCTTCTGGCATCATGATGATGTGACTATTGGTACACTTGATATTGTCCCAGAGGCCCCTTACACTATCCTCATTTTTCTGGATTCTATTTTTCTTTTTGCTCTTCTGTTTGGGTGTTTTTTGCTTCCTTATATTACAAATTAATGATTTGACTCTTGGCTTCACCTACTCTGCTGTTGACTTCCTGTAAATTATTCTTTATTTCAGTTAGTGTATCCTTCATCTCTGACCTGTTCTTTTTTATGCTATGAGGTCCTCACTAAGTTCCTTGAGCATCCCTTATAACCAGTGTTTTGAACTCTGCATCTAGTAGATTGCTGGTCTCCATTTTGTTCGGTTCTTTTCCTGGAGTTTTGTTCTCTTCTTTCATTTGGGCCATGTTTCTCTGTTTCCTCAATTTGACTCCTTCCCTGTGTTTGTTTCTATGTATTAGGTAGAGCTGTTATGTCTCCTAGGCTTGGTAGGTGTCCTGTAGGGCCTACTGGCAGCCTCCCTGATCACCCCAGGTGAGCACCCGAGGTGCATCCCCTGTGTAGGCTATACATCTTTCTGTTGTAAATGAGTCTTGATTTCTGTAGGCATGTCAATGGGAGGGATTTACCCAGGCTTATCAGCTACCAGGCCCGGCTGTGACAACTGGCCACCTACTTCTGACTACCTTGGAAGGATCAGTTATGCAGGAGCCCACCACACAGAGCAGAACTTACTTCATTGGGCCTTTGGTATCCTCTAAGTCCATCACTTCTGTGTATTACTTGTGGAGGTGGTTGAGTGGTGGTGCTTTGATGTGGTCTGAAATTGTCCACTGGATGCACTGATGCTGGCACCTCTGGGGAGGTGCAGGCCAAGGTCATCCACTGCCTGTGTTCTGCCCGGGGCCATCTGACATAAGCTGCAAAGTAATCTTCAGGTGGCTGCTTCTTGTCCTGGGCTTGGAGTTGCCCAGGTGAGGCCAAGCTGTGAACAAACACCAGCTTCTGCTAGTGGTGGGCCTGGGGCCACTTAGTAAGAGATAGGGGGTTTGTTGAGGCCAGATACTGCTTTTCTTGAGATATTTTAGAAAAATCTGAAGCATGAGCCAAGACAGGCTGTTCAAGGTAAAGGCTCTGGAAACAGCTCAGGTGGGCCCTGAAGTTGGGTGGGACAGGGCCTCAGGGAATCACCAGGGTGGAGCAAACAGTTGGAGCCAGGTGATGGAGTCTCAGATTTGGTGCCTGTCTGCTGTGAGGAAGGGCTCATCAAAGGAACAATGGCTTCTGCCAGCACTTCTATCTTAAAAATGTTACCCCTCAAGCTCTCTCCCTGATGCCAAACAATTCAGTTCCTCCCCATATGTCTCCAGTGCCTTTCAAGCTGATGTTCCTGTACTAAAGCTCAGAGGAAGTAAGTCCAGAGTAAGTCCATGTATAGGCCCATTAAGAGGAACTGCCTGGGATTCCAGCAGCCTCAGCCTCCCTCAGTCACGGTCACCACTGGTTTTTACAGCCAAAAGTTATGGGGACTTCTCTTCCTGACATTGGAAACCTGGGATGGGGATCTGGTGTAGATCAAAGACTCCTCACTCCTCAGGGGGACCTCCACAGTTGAGATATCCCTTCTGATTTTTTCTGCCACACGTGGGTCTGGGACCAGCCCTTCCCCATCTCTTCCCCTTCTGCCAATCTAGATATGGCTTCTTCTTTATATCTTTAGTTGTAGGACTTCTGTTCAGCTCAATATCAGGTTCTGAATGATGGTTGTTCTCTAGTTTAGTTGTAATTTTGATGTGGTTGTTTTTGAAGGTGAGTACCACATTTACCTACACCGCCATCTTGGCCAGAAGTCCAGTTTCCTCATTCTTGCAAAGAAAATCCCTGGTTCCTGGTTTGGCCAATGAGCTCCTTTTACTTTGAAACTTGAACTTATTTGTTGTCAGTGGAGCCTCAGCCTCCAAGGTCCTCATTGCTCCTGTAGGACCCTGGCCCTAGAGACATGGACAATTGGGACTTGGGTTTGCTCTCTTGCCCTGGCATCAGCAGGAGCCAGGGATTCTCTTTCATCTTAGAGCTGTGTGTAGTTCTATAACTGTGATATTACCAGGAGCTAATCACTGATATTGACTTCTCTGAATCGGGCTCTGTTCAAAAGACCTCACATTTATCCATTTGCTCAGTCCTTATGACAGCTGCTGTTATCCCATTTTACAGATAAGGAAACTGAAGCACAAAGAGACAAAGTCATTGCCAATGCTGCTTTGCTGAACTTGGACACTTTTTCTTGTTCCAGAGTTCCTGCACCCACCTGGGATGCTGATTGCCCTTCACTCATCACACTCTATTGAACTCATGCCATTGTCAGACTATGCTCCTGGGGCCACTGCAAGAGCCAGGAAAACAGGTCTGCATGCTTCTTTCTCCTCTAGCTCCTTCAGGATAAGGCAAGGTGGTTTCCAGCTTTGTTTTTGTGCCTGGTACACATTGGGTGTTCCATAAATGTTAGTCAAACAAGTGAGTCAATGAGTCTTAAAGTAGAATTTGTGCCTATCCAAAAAAAATTAGAATTTTGGAGAGATATCTGCGCTCCCATGTTCACTGCATCTTCCTCACAATATCCAAGACATGGGAGCAACCATTAAAGAATAAAATCCTGCCATTTGTGACAACATTTATGGAAAATGAAATAAGTCAGTAAGAGAAATAACATGTAACTTCACCTATATGTGTAATCTAAAATAGTTGAACTCATAGGTACAGTTTCTGTTATACAAGATGACTAAGTTGTAGAGGTCTACTGCACAGTACAGTGCTTAAATATAATAATACTGTACTGTGTACTCACTATTTGTTGAAAGGGTAGACCAGGGGTCCTCAAACTACAGCCCGTGGGCCACATGAAAATGCAAATATTGTACTTGTTCCCATTTTGTTATTTTACTTCAAAATAAGATATGTGCAGTGTGCATAAGAATTTGTTCATAGTTTTTTTTTAAACTATAGTCTGGCCCTCTAACAGTCTGAGGGACAGTGAACTGGCCCCCTGTTTAAAAAGTTTGAGGACCCCTGGGGTAGATCTTATCATCAGTGCCCTACACACATACACATATCATCATTATGTGGAAAGAAACTTTGGGAGGTAAAAACGTGTTTTTGGCATTGATGGTGATGGTGTCACAGTGTATATTTACCTTAATAAGGTGCTTAAAAATAACAGGCAATGGAGAAAAACTGCACTGTCTGCTGCTGCTTCCACAGTCTTAGAGAGCACTGGTTCTGTGGGTCACACTCTCCCTCTTGATCCCCTACTCACCAGCCCGGTGGGATACCATCCCACTCCTCTTTGTCCTTACAACACACATCACTGCTTCTCCCTTCACCCCCACACCACCCTGGTGGCTATGTAGAGAGGTCAGACCCTGTGATGTGACTAACCGTTAGTCTCTGCCTTTGCCTGTGATGCAATCTTGTTCACTCCACACTGAGACCACATCCTTCCTGCTCCTGCTGGGCTGGGACAACTATAAATTCATCAGGTTTCCTCTTGGGCTGTTCCTGAGGTCGACATCTTTGTGAGTCCAGCTTTTGGGTGAGTCCAGCTTCATGGAACAGGGTGGCCGAATGGGCCTGGGAGGAATGGGAAGAGCTTTTAGGACCAGAACTTGACTAGGGATTTCTTCTGCCAGCCTCCTGTGTATCTTTCAACAAAGTTTATGAAATGTTCTTTTATATTTATCATTATGTGGGCTCTCTCTCTCTCTCTCTGTGTGTGTGTGTGTGTGTGTGTGTGTAGGGACAGGAGAAGCATCACAGCTTATCCCAGGACGCCCACTGATTTGCTAAGGTCATGGCAAGTGCACTAGGATTAGGATTAGGGGAGCATGGAGGAGAGTTGGAGTCCTGATGTGGATGGAAAAGTTGGTGGGGTCAGTAATTTTCAATCTTTCTCATCTCATGGCCCACATACTGGTAAACTGGTTACTAAAATTCTGCAGCACACCAAAAAATATATTTTTTTGCCAATCTGACAAAAAGTAGATATAATTTTGATTGATTCACACCAGATGGCTATTGTGTTGGCTGCTGTCATTATTTTTTGTTGTTGTTAATCCTCACCTGAGAATGTTTTCTCCATTGCTCTTCAGAGAGAGTAGAAGAAGAAAGGGAAGGAGAGAGGAGAGAGAGAGAGAGAGAGAGAGAGAGAGAGAGAGAGAGAGAGAGAGAGAGAGAGAAACATCTATGTGAGAGAGACACATTGACTGGATGCCTTCTACACGCGTTCTGACTGGGGGCAGGGAGTGAAACCACAACCAAGGTATCAAACCCGTGGCCCTTGGGTGCACAGGCTGATGCTCCCCCTTAGAAGCACAGGCCAGGGCTGTTGCCATTTTTTAATTTGACAATCTAAGGCAGAGATGGGGGATGTTCAGCCCTCAGGCCATATAAGGCCTGAGAAATCATTTGGTCTGGCCCTAGTAGAGGTGAATTAATTAAATGTTTGACCAAATATAGCAGGCTAATTTTTAAGTTGATAATTTTATATGGCCCAGGAATGATGTCATAAATATCCAAATGGCCCTTGGCAGGAAAAAGTTTCCCCACTCCTGATCTAAGGGAAAAGAGGTCAGGTATTGCATGTTTTAAAAATACTTGTGGTTCACCTGTTGGAAATTGCTGGGTGGGGTAGATAGGGAGGTCTGCATAGCTGATGGATCTGAAGATACCTCCCCCCACTCTCACAAATGCATAGGGGATGGACTTGGGTGGATTGTGAGGCCAGAAATGGAGAGGCAAGGTTGGAACTAGAAGAAGAGTGATGAGCATGTTTGAGGTCAAACATCAAACTATGGTCATCATGAATCATGATTTGGACACTTACTCTGTGATTATCATTTATGGCTTTGCCTGATTTGCTTTTCTCAACTCAGTTATATGAAGGGGAAAATCCCAAACAAAACCTAGGAGAGTGAAAGAACTGATTTATAGTCTTTGTGGAACTTGAAGTCTAATTAGGAAAATTGAGTTGGTGAACTCAATAATGAAAGTCTGTGTGATAGGAAGTAGGTAAAGGGGGAGGAAATGGGGACATCTGTATTAGTGTCAACAATTAATTTTTAAAAATGTAAAAAAGAAAAAGAAAGTCTATGTGTGATAAAGGCTGGAAAAGTGTGCTTGCCTTTTAACGATCTCTTTTACTGTCTTTGATCATTTCTGATCTTATCTGGCAGAGATAACTAGTTAGGTAATGGAGCCAATGGTCTCACACCTTTTCAGGCTGTAAAAAGTGCAGATTAGAGGCATGAGCTAAGAAATCTATGAGTCCAGTCTCAATTCTGGCTTTGTCCCTATCTAGCTTCATCTTCCTGACTTGGTCTCCACTTCAATCAAATGGGGTGAGGTATACATGCACCTCACAGGGCTTTGTGCAGGTGAGATGAGAGGAAGCATCAGAGCCATGCCTAGCCCATGGCACACTCAATCAGTGTGAGTTACGCTAATTATTATGATCACATTTTACAGGAGACATTAAAGAGATGTATGTTCATTGTTCCCCTGTGCACCCAATTTCCATCTCTCTGAAATTTTTCTCCATCAGTGGGTTGTCAGATGGACAGTCTCAGACCATGCCTTCCTCCTGCCACTGTGCATTCTCTCATCTCTCCAGTATTTCCTTAATTACTCATATTTGGGTCTTCTTTTTTTGCTCCCCATCCATTTTTCTTTAGGTAAACAGAGAAACAAGGAACCAGAGTCCTTCTGTTAGAACGAACTTAAGAACCATTTTTTTTCATTCTATCATTTTATAGATGAGGAGACTAAAGTTTGCCCAAGATTGTAGCCCAGTCATTAGTGTGACCCACACTCTCTTGGTGACCCACAGAAGTGGCACCATGATGCAGTCCTGGGCATCCACCACTGTGCTGGTGTGACTATATTTGTGGGTCTAATTATTATTTCTCCCCACAGGGATGCTTTTCTTCTATGGCTCAGGGCACTCTTGAGTTGAGCCAAGAGTAAAATTGTCTGGTAGGTATTAGGCTTATTTTTCAAAACTTCAGATGGAATTCATTACAGTTCAGTAACATATTTTTTCTTTCAGTCTTCCTACTTTTTGATCATTTAGTTCTCTCTGAGGGTGAACTTTGAAAGAGACTCGCCTTACCCATATGCTGTTTTCACCCCTCTTTCTCAGTGTGGACCTATGCCCAAGGGTCCTGACGAGGGCTTCAGACAAGCATGGCCAGCGTCCGCTGCAAGCTGGCCCATTACCTGGAGGACTTGGAGGACATGGACTTGAAGAAGTTCAAGATGCACTTAGAAGACTATCCTCCTCAGAAGGGCTGCATTGCACTTCCTCGGGGCCAGACAGAGAAAGCAGATCCTGTGGATCTAGCCACCCTTATGATCGACTTCAATGGGGAAGAGAAGGCATGGGCCATGGCAGTCTGGACTTTTGCTGCAATCAATAGGAGAGACCTTTATGAGAAAGCCAAGAGGGATGAGCCAAAGTGGGGTGAGTAGAAGAAGACAGTAACTGTTTTAATTGTGATAAGATATACACACAATATAAAATTTACCATCTTAACCTTCTTCAAGTGTATGTTTCTTTAGTATTCAACACATTCATGTTGCTATACAATTAATTGACAGAATTCTTTTTCATCTTGCAAAATGCTATACCCATTAAACAATTATTCATCCACTTCCCTCAGCTCCTGGCATCCACCACCTCCTTTCTGTCTCTATGAATTTGACTCCTCTAGGTACCTTTTATAAGTGGAGAATTTGTCACCCAGGTTGTCACATAAGACAATATTTCATTCCTTTTTAAGGCAGAGTAATATTCCATGGTATTTCTATACCTTGGGATATAGTCCTAGAAGTGGGATTACTTCTCAATGGGTATTCAGATTGCTTCTAGCTTTGCATTATTGTGAATAATGCTGCTATGAATGTGGGTGTACAAATTTAAATTCTTTGGGTATATGCCCAGAAGTGGAATTACTCAATTATATGGTAATTCTATGTTTAATTTTGTTGAAGAACTGTCATACTGTTTTCCATAGTGCCTGCACCACTTTATACTTCCATCAGCAGTGCATAAAGGTTAGAATTTCTCCATATCATCACCACACTTATTTTATATTTTATTTAATAGTAGCTAACTTAGTGGGTATGAGATGCTATCTCATTTTGGTTTTGATTTGCATTTCCCTATTAATTAGTGATATCGTACAATTCTTGCATTCCAGGAATAAATCCCAGTTCATCATGGTGTATGATCTTTCTAATGTAATGCTGCATCTGATTTGCTAGAATTCTGTTGAGGATTTTAGCATCTATGTTCATTAAGGATATTGGCCTGTAGTTCTCTTTTTTTTGTGGTGTCTTTATCTGGTTTTGGGATTAGGGTAATTCTGACTTCATAGAAAGGGTTGGAAGTGTGCCTTCCTCTTGAATTTTTTGGGATAGTCTGATGAGGACAGGTTTTAGTTCTTCTTTGAATGCTTGGTAGAACTCTCCTGTAAATCCATCAGGACCAGAGCTTTTGTTTGCTGAAAGATTTTTGATCACTGTTTCAATTTCTTCAGTAGTTAATGGCCTATTCAGGTTTTTTGAGTCTTCTTGACTGAGTTTTGGGAGCTTGTATTTTTCTAAGAATATGTCCATTTCATCTAGGTTGTCCATTTTGTTGGAATAGAGTTGTTCATAGTATTTTTTCATAATTATTTGTGTTTCTGTGGGGTTGGTTGTTACTTCACCGCTTTCATTTCTGATTTTGTTTATTTGGGTCCTCTCTCTTTGCTTCTTGGTGAGCCTGGCTAGAGGTTCATTAATCTTGTTTATCCTTTCAAAGAACCAGCTCTTGGTTTTGTTGATCTTTTGTATTGTTTTTTTGGTCTCTACATTGGTTGCCTTTTTACTCTGTTAATAATATCCTTTGATGCATCAAAGTTGATAAGTTTGTTTTTTAAATCATTTCATTTATTTTTCTTGGCTTCCTCCTCTTTCGATAATGCTAGAAGAAGGTGGAAGAAAGCAGTTTTCTTTTTTCTAACTCCTTTAGAAACCCAAGTCAGGGCTTATGTACCCCTAAGAAACTTCCCTGATTAGTTCCACTTTATCCAAATCTTTTCCGTGTCTGAAACTTCCTCCAGGTCTCCATCAAATTCTTTGTCTGTTTGCATGGCTAACAGGCTCTGGCTCAGGGGCAACCTCTCACCTTACAGAGCTATGTGATGTGTGTAGAAAAGCCTCTTTTATAACCATTACTTTGGGCATGTGAAGGGCAAAATATTGTCTTCCTTTTTTTTTGGACAGGGTAGGGGTGAGGTTCTTCCTTTGTCTTGGTGTTCTGAGCAAGGGAAGAGCACAGGGAAGGCTCAGAGGAATCTAGAAAATCATAGGATGATGATTTTGAGCTAGTGAAAAGGAAAGATATAAATGAACCCGCAGATCAGAGGAAGCATGGCAAGGCAGGGCACCAATGTGGGTGTGATAAGGAAGAGAAAATGACATAGGGGCACCAGGAGGGGTGCATAGCTGTGGGTGTTCACATAACACAATTATAATTGTGTCAGTACTTACATACTCAGTAACCAAATAAAGTTAAATCATCGTTGCAGAAGTAGTTCATTAAGTAGTTTTTATAGATTTTGTTCATTTTTCACAAGAACCCCATGAGGCCAGCACTTTCAAATGAACTTTCAATTTCATTATACTAAGGGCAATAAGCCAGTCACTAAAAGAGAAATACTATAAGAGTAGGCACAGAAAATGGTGGTTGCTGGGGGCTACAGGGAGAGGGGAATGGAAAATTATTTAATGGGCATATATTCTCAGTTTTTGCAAGACTTCTGGAATTGATTGCCCAACAATTTGAAGAGAGCCTATAAGAAGTTCTGATTGTCTGTGGCAGTGTCCTCATCAGGACCAAGGCCAGGATTCAATGTCAGGTGTGTCTTTGGTTCAAGCCTGGCTCGTAACCACTACGACATCTTAGCTTCCACATCTGGGTTTTAAGGTAGAAAAATTACTACTAGAGTTAGAACTTCTTTTGGGAGTGGGGGTGGGAGGAGTGGCTAGAGCAAGCATGTCAAACCTGCGGCTGGCAGAACCCACTGGCTGTGAATTTGACATGCTTGGGCTAGATTTAGGCTTTAAGTAAGAGTTAAATTGTGGTTTTGGTTTGAGTTAATGTTTGGATTTTATTTTGTGATCAAGTTACCAATAGCATTTGCATTAGGGGAAGCAGAAGCCTATTAGGAATCCTTCCTGTCCCTCTTGGGTTCCTGCCCACTTAAAGTTATCCATACTGTCTATCTCCCCTGAATTTCTTCTAAGACATACCTCTTTGAAATGTGTCATTTAGTGACTGTTTATATCTGTAGTTCTCAACTGTGGATGCAGGTTGGAACTTTATAAATGTAATGGTGCCAGACCCCACCTCACACGGGTTGAAAATCAGTACTTTTTTTTCCAGAGGACATTCATTCTTTTACTCACTTGTTTGTGTTTTTTTGAAAATAAGTATTTTTAAAGCTTTGTAGGTGAATCTAAAGTCAGCCAGGATTCTGCACCACTGAGTTAGACATAAACCAGATAGGTAATTCTCCCTCTTGAAGACCTAGAATGAGGGTAAGATGAATTCCAGGCACTTGGGGTCAGGGAGAGATGATCCTGCTGGCCCATGGCCATCTTGGGGATATTGGGGGGCATGGAGATGGGCTCAACACCAGAGCATTGTGGTGGTGGTGAGAGGGTTTGGCTGCCAAATACATATGAAGAACAGAGAAACCTGCCTGCCCCACATGTTTGCCAGGTGTTTTCTAGGCCTGGGAGAGAGATTCTGAGACTGGATTCTGTGGGTACACAATTCTCAGAGGGTGGATCAGTGCCATTACTTTGAAATTAGGACCAGGAGAACACCCCTGACTGGACCTTTGTCTGCACACCTGTCATTTGCAGCTCTGAGCTGTGTTTTGGGTTGGCAGATGTCCAGGCAGGTGCCTTTGACCTGTGCCTGGTGCTGAGTCTCAATTATATCACCGTAGGCAGGAGTCCTAGTTTTTGACACTTTGTGTATTTTTCTTTATAATTTCAGATAATGCACATGTTTCTGTGGTATGCCGGGAAGAAAGCCTCGAAGAAGAGTGGATGGGTTTATTGGGGTTCCTTTCCAGAATCTCTATTTGTAAAAAAAAAGAAGGTAATCATGGGGGTGATGCTTTCATTTGGGTTTGGAGACATAGTCTGGGAGGCACTGGAAAGCTGGTCATCCTCCTAAGTGCTCCTGCTCCTTGTAGCTGAAGACATGGATACATGTTCACCTGGCTCCTTGCAGGCCCCAAAACCAAGGAGAGCCATTGAGTGTTTCAGATTTTAAAAAGCATGGCCTGCAGGGAGTAAGACTGAATAAAAAGTATTTTTGGCTGGGGGCAGCACAAAGGCACTTTGCTGCTCTTCTGATCAACTCTGTATAGGAAGATTTATAACCAAGTAGTGGAGAGGAACTGCACCCCATCTCTTAGCTCCAGTCACCACAGGCTCCTGTTGAGAGCTCAACTCAGGTGGATGTGCTCAGGCTTCTCCCAGAGTCTAACTTTCTGTCTCTGCCATAGATTACTGTAAGAAATACAGAAATCATGTAAGAAGCAGATTCCAGTATATCAAAGACAGGAATGCCCGTCTGGGTGAAAGTGTGAACCTCAACAAACGTTACACCAGGCTGCGTCTCATCAAGGAACATCAGAGCCAGCAGGAGAGGGAGCATGAAATCCTGGCAATTGGTAGGACCTTGGCCAAGATGCAAGATGGCCCTATGAGTTCCATGAACTTGGAATTGCTGTTTGATCCTGAGGATCAACACACTGAACCTGTGCACACGGTGGTGTTCCAGGGATCGGCAGGCATTGGGAAAACAATACTGGCCAGGAAGATCATGTTGGACTGGGCATCAGAGAAACTTTACCAGGGAAGGTTTGACTATTTGTTCTACATCCACTGTCGGGAGGTAAGCCTGGGGATACGAAGGAGCCTGGGGGACCTGATGGTCAGCTGCTGCCCTGACCCAAACCCACCCATATGCAAGATTGTGAGGAAGCCTTCCAGGATCCTCTTCCTCATGGACGGCTTTGATGAGCTGCAAGGAGCGTTTGATGAGCACACAGAGGCGCTCTGCACAGACTGGCAGAAGGTGGAGAGGGGAGACATTCTCCTGAGCAGCCTTATCAAAAAGAAGCTGTTTCCGGAGGCCTCGCTGATCATCACCACGAGGCCCGTGGCCCTGGAGAAACTGCACCACTTGCTGGACCGTCCACGGCATGTGGAGATCCTGGGTTTCTCAGAGGCCAAGAAGAAGGAATATTTTTTCAAGTATTTCTCAGATGAACAGCAAGCTCAGGAAGCCTTTAGGTTGATTCAGGAGAATGAGGTCCTCTTCACCATGTGCTTTATTCCCCTGGTCTGTTGGATCGTGTGCACTGGACTGAAACAACAGATGGACAGTGGCAAGAATCTTGCACAGACATCCAAGACCACCACTGCAGTGTACATCTTCTTCCTCTCCAGTTTGTTGCAATCACAAGCAGGAAGCCAGAAGCACCACGTTTCTGCCAACCTTCGGGGCCTCTGCTCATTGGCTGCAGATGGAATCTGGAACCAGAAAATCTTGTTTGAGGAGGGTGACCTAAGGAACCATGGCCTGCAGAAGGTGGATGTGTCTGCTTTCCTGAGGGTGAATCTATTCCAAAAGGAAGTGGAATGTGAGAAATTCTACAGCTTCATCCATATGACTTTCCAGGAGTTCTTTGCTGCCATGTACTACTTGCTGGAAGAGGAGGAACAGCAGGATGCAAAGAACATGCCACAGAATCATTCGGAGCTCCCCAACAGAGACATGACAGTTCTTCTTGAAAACTATGGCAAATTTGAAAAAGGGTATCTGATTTTTGTTGTTCGTTTCCTCTTTGGTCTGATAAACCAGGAGAGAACTTCCTACTTGGAGAGAAAACTGAGTTGTAAGCTTTCTCAGCAAATCAGGCTGGAGCTGTTGAAGTGGATTGAAGCAAAAGCCAAGGCCAAGACCCTGAAGATGCAGCCCAGCCAGCTGGAGTTGTTCTACTGCTTGTATGAGATGCAGGAAGAGGACTTTGTGCAAAAGGCCATGGGCTACTTCCCCAAAATTGAGATCAATCTCTCCACCAGAATGGACCATGTGGTTTCCTCTTTCTGTATCAAGAACTGTCACAATGTGCAATCCCTTTCCCTGAGGTTGCTCCATAACTCACCCAAGGAGGAGGAGGAAGAGGAGGAGGAAGAGGAAGAGGAAGCTCAACACTCTGATGTGGACCAGTGTGTTGTCCCAGGTCCTCACATGGCCTCTTCTCATCGGTAAGGAAACCAATTTCAGGCAGGTGGTAGAACATGCCCTCTGCTTTTTAGCCACCTTTTTCTTTGCTCTTGCTCCCTCTCCCCTCTTATCAACTGTCTTTCAAATGCAGTTGCCACAACAAGGCAATGCAACCACCATTTCTAGTAGATACTTTCACTGGTAGAGACTGAGCAAAGAAGAAGGGTAGCTCAACAAATGGGATGAGAAAAAGCCAATGAAACAATAGAGTACCGAGTATAAGTATTTGTAAATTCAAATTGCTTATAATCCATTTGGGGATTATAGTTCATATTAGCCAGTCAATACCAAAAGGGCAAAATAAGCCAAGTGACTTTGTTCCAGGATCACAGAGGACAGAGGGCCCTTAGCACTGAACACCAAATGAAGTTTTCTCATAGTGAAGCCTGAGCCTGCCTTGATAGAGTGGTGGAGATGTGGGTGAGAGGAGTAAAAGGTAAAGGGATTTGGGCAGTGGAGTCCGGTAAGAACAAGATGTGAACATGGTCTGAGGAAGAGTGTGTATAGGAGACAATGGGGATGGACACAGCTTCATTGGAACAAATGCAATACGGCAAAATTGAGGAAAATAGGGCTAGAAAGAGAGAGCATTCCTAGGCCCCACTGTGCTTGCAATCAGGCTATCACCAACAGCACTACATAACAGTCTGTTCACCCATGTGCTGGGGGGTTGGAAGCCCATGGCTGGTTGGTACAGTGAAGCAGTTGTTACCCAACTTCTGAAATCCTTGCATGGAACTGCCACAACCACAATAGCTGTGGGAAGGTGCATGGGTGTGACCTCTGTAGAAGACACTAGACATCAGACAAAATTAAGGAGAAAGTAGGCTGGACTCTTCCATCAGCAGCAATGAATTTTCAATAGATTTTCTCTGTCTCTCCAGCACCTTTATTGTGCCGTCATCAAGGCCCATCCTCTGGTCCTAATCCCAGTGACTTAAAGTTCAGTTGTGGGGACAGTTGGGAAATGCAGGTAGACTGAGGAAGATGGGCGATGGAAAGAACACTTGAAGAATGCACCTGAGGCATCCAGAAGGAGAACTCCCAATCTGCCAGATCCTAAAGGATGGGGAATGAGAGAATCGAGTTGGGCAGAGGCAGCCCAGACAAAAGAGCAGAGGCTCAGGGGGTGGGAGGTGGGAAAGTGGGATATGCTTCTATAGTGGCAAATAGTTTCAAATAGCTAGAAAGAAGATGGGGTAGGTGGAGAGAGAAGGAGGCAGACCTGCTCATTAAAGCCCTAAAAGACCTGACCAAGAACCCACAGATGTGAGGAAGGCTCACAGAGACTCTGAAACACCTAATGAAAAGCCTGATGCAGTCTCTCCAGATCTCAGATCCCTTCTTCTGAGGGCAGGTGCTTGCTTCATGTGTTCTAGAACCTTCTTGGGACCAGTGGCAGGGGCATCCACTCAGTGCCAGTTAGGGGTGCAGGCCAATGCCTGGTCGGTGTGGCTCATTGGTTGAGCATTAACCCATGGATCAGGAGATCACAGTTCGATTCCCAGTCAAGGCACATGCCCAGGTTGGGGACTCGATCCCTGGCAGGAGGCAACCGGTCAATTATTCTCTCTCATCATTGATGTTTCTAGCCCTCTCTCTCTCCCCTTCCTCTCTCTGAAATCAAAAGAAAACATGTAAAGTATTTTTAAAAAAGAAGTGCAGGCCCAACCCAAGACCTGTGGAGTCAGAATCTGCATTTGAACAAGAGCTGCACATTGGAATCACCTGAAAATCTTAAAAATATTGATGTATCTGGTCCCACCACTGAGAGTCTGATGTTATTTCCAGGATGTGGCTTGGCCTAGGGCAGGGGTGGGCAACCCCTGGCACGTGTGCCAAACATGGCACGCCAATAACTTTTGCTGGCACATGAAACCCTCTCTTATAATCTTCCATTTACAATTGTGAATCTTTGTTCTCAGTGATGAATTCTGTTAAGTCTCGCAATAGGAGTAGCCTGACAGATGAAAGTAGTAGCTTGTGCATATCTCTGAAGGTCACGAAATATAAACCTGATGTAAAATCTCTCATCAATGATGCAGCAGCAAAAGTCCCACTGATAATATCAAATGGAGTCATAAAGTTTTCTGTCGGACTATCAGTGTACATGTATACACTAAAAAAATAAATGTATTTTTCATCATCATATACTGTGTTTTTGTTGCTCGAATGAATTTTATTATTTCTTCAAGGTTCTTCACATACGTACACCTTAAGAGATATCAAGTAGGCATAACATGTTCTCAAAAAATTAGGGTTGGCACGCAGAAGAATTTTGAGTCAGAGATTTTGCTGGGTTTGGCACGCACTCACAAAATGGTTGCCCACCCCTGGCCTAGGGACTTTTGAGAGTACTGCTGATGCCACTGTGCAGCCAGGGTGAGAACCGGTCTCTGCATCACTTAGTAGAGTGACAGCTGACAATGGGGGAGAGAGAGAGGGATAGAAACATCAACGATGAAAGAGAATTACCAAGGCTCCCTGCCTTCTTCACTCCTTGGTGGGCAACCTTTGATTTGGTGATTTATTTCTTCATCTCTGGGGGGCCATTCTCTCAATGGGTACCAGGTACTCCTGGATCCTTAGCTTGTTTGCTGTTCTTAAAGACTGATTTTCTTCTGCTTTTTCCTTCCTTTCTAGATGGGTGAACTGCTATCTCACTTCCAGCATTTGTCGGAGCCTCTTCTCTGTCCTGGGTGCTAACCAGAACCTCACTGAATTGAACCTCAGTGGCAATCCTTTGGGGGATGCAGGGATGAAGGTGTTATGTGAAATGCTCCAGAATCCTGGCTGTAATATTCAGAGATTGTGGTAAGAATCTGTGTGTGTGTGTGTGTGTGTGTGTGTGTGTGTGTGTGTGTGTGTAGAGAGAGAGAAAGAGAGAGAGAGAGAGAGAGAGAGAGAGAGAAAGAGAGAGAGAGAGAGAGAGAGAGAGAGAGAGAGAGAGAGAGAGGAAGAGAGAGAGCTGGAGGAATATCTCAGGGGCCAGATCAGTGGTTTTAGTTTCTCAGGGATGCCATGGCAATATACCATAGATTGAGGGGCTTAAAAAACAGAAATATATATTTTTCATACTCCTAGAGGCTGGAAGTTTAATATGAAGTTCTGGGCAGGGTTTCTTTCTACTGTGGATTGTTTCCTTGGGTGTAAATGGCATCTTCTCCCCGGGTGCTCACATGGTCTTTTTCTGCATGTCTTATCTCCACTTCTTACAAGGATGATTAGGACCTGCTCTAATGACCTCATTTTAGCATAATGACCTATTTAATAAGTCCATCTCCAAATACAGTCACACTCTGAGGTCCTAGTGGTTAAACCTTCAATGTATGAATTTTTTTGTGGGGAGCACAATTCAACCCATGACAAGTGAGAAGGCAGAATAGATGAGTCCAGTTATTTGGGAAGTATTGGATAGAGAAGGATGAAGGGGAACGGAAAACAAGTCATTTGCTGGTGGTGGGTCAAAAGAGATATGACCTTCAAAAGCTTCCATTTCCTCATTGGCCATGCTCATAGATGTGAATCTGAGAGTTTCATCACATACAATGATGGCTACTGGGTTGGAACCCATCAGGACATTTTGTACAGATTGACTTGTCACAGGGAATTTCTGGTAGCTTTATTCTAAAGTGCCTGTTTTGAGTCCACACATGAATCAGACTCATGTGCCCTGAGTTGAGCACAGGGTGTATGGGTCATCCCTGCAGCCCTGTTCCATAGCACAGCTGCATTCTTGACAGCCCACCACTCTGAGATGCCTTACCTTTGTCTCTTGCTCATCATACCCACCCCATCCCCAATCTTATCAGTTTTGCGTACTTTACAAGACATTGTCCAACTTTCTTCATCTTCACTCCACCAACCCAGATCCAACAACCACAATCACTTTTTTTGGATATTGCAATGGCTTCCAAGATCATCACCTTCCAAGGGCAGGATTTGTGTTTGTCTTGACATTGCCTTAAGAAGTGTCTTAGCACTGCAATGCCATAAGAAGTGTCTTAGCACACATTAGTGCTCAAAAATACACACTGGCCCTGACTGGTGGGCTAAGTGGTTAGAGCTCCCCTCTCTCTCTATTTCCCTCTCTCTCTCTCTCTCACACACACACACACACACACACACACACACACACACACACCCCTTACTCTTAAGGGTTGCAGGTTCAATTTCTGATCAAGGGCATGTACATGGGTTGCAGGTTCCATCCTCTGGCCCTGATTGGGTCACATGGGAGGGGGAAAGGCAATCAATCCATGTGTCTCTCTCACATCGATGTTTCTCTCTCTCTTGTCTCTCTCCCTCTCCCTCCCTCCCTCCTTTACACTCCCTGAAAAGCAATGCAAAAATTATCCTCAGGTGAGGTCTAACAACCACCACAACAAAATACATACCTGAAGGAATAGCATGGCTGTTTATTCTCCCTGCATCCACTTTTGCTACACTCCAACCCCTTGTTCATACAGAACTCAGAGGGTTATTTTAAAAATTCTACCTTAATCATGACATTCCACTTGCTTAAGTGCTATCTTTTAAAAAATGGAATACAGTCTTTTTAAATTGATTTTATTGGGGTAAAGTTGGTTAATAAATTATCTAGGCTTCTGGTGTACAATTCTATAATATATCATCTGTATATTGTATTGTGTGTTCACCACCCCAAGTTAAGTCTCCTTTCATAACCATTTATCCCCCCTATACCCTCTTTTACTTTCTCCAACCCTCTTTCCCTCTGGTAGTAACCATAATGTTGTCTGTGTCCATATTTTGTGGGGGTTTTTGCTTAATCCCTTCATCTCTTTCACCTAGGCCTGCAACCTCTCACCCCTCTGATAGTTGTCAATCTGCTCTCTATCTATGAGAGTATTTCTATTTTGTTTGTTAGTTTATTTTGTTCATTAGATTCCACATATGAATGAAATCATATGGTACTTGTCTTTCTCTGACTGGCTTATTTCACTTAGCATAAAAATCTCCAGGTCCACCCTAACCAGTTTGGCTCAGTGGATAGAGCATTGGCCTGTGGACTGAAAGGTCCCAGGTTCAATTCTGGGCAAGGGCATGTATCTTGGTTGCAGGCACATCCCCAGTGGTGGTGGGGGTTGTACAGGAGGCAGCTGATCGATGTTTCTCTCTCATCGATGTTTCTAACTCTCTATCCCTCTCCCTTCCTCTCTGTAAAAAATCAATAAAATACATTTTTTAAAAAATCTCCAGGTCCATCCATGCTGTTGCAAAAGGTAAGATTCCCTTCTTTTTTGACAGCCACACAGTATTCCATTGTGCAAATGTACCACAACTTTTTTTAATATATTTTATTAATTTTTTCTTAATAGAGAGGAAGGGAGAGGGATAGAGAGTTAGAAACATTGATGAGAGAGAAACATCGATCAGCTGCCTCCTCCTGCACACCTCCTACCGGGGATTTACCCGCAACCAAGGTACATATCCTTGACCGGAATCGAACCTGGGACCCTTCAGTCTGCAGGCCGACGCTCTATCCACTGAGCCAAACCAGTTACGGCATACCACAACTGTTTTAACCAATCATTTAATCATGGGCATTTGGACTATTTCCAAATCTTGGCAACTGTAAATAATGCTACAATGAACATAGGGGTACATCTCATTGCTCTCTTGATAAATTACAAATCCTTTCTAATTTTTGCCTTGAAGACTCCTTCTTGTCTTGAAGGCTCTGGCTGGGTTTGGCACTTCACCTACCTCTCTGCCCTCATCCCACACTACTATTCCCATTGCCCCTCTGGATGCCCCTGTGTGATCCTAGGGAGTGAAACATAAATAGGGAGGTGTGGGTGAAAATGAGTTGCTTTGCAGATAAATACATATTTAGTGGTTCATTTGCTTCTAATTGGTGTGAAGATGGAGACAGAAAGATAGGGTGGTCCAGAAACCTCTAGGATATCTGAACTATTGGCCTGGAAAGGAAATAGGTTATTGCTCTTTTTCCTATGACAGAGACAAATCATTATTTTTAGTAATGGTGAATGGTGTTTGTGTGTGTGTAAAACAAATCAAGAATCAGAACTGCTTGCTCCTCCAGTATAGATGGGGATCTGGGATTAAATCATTGAACAGAATAGCAGGAATGGGGCTAGCAAAGTAAAGTAGATGGGTATAACCCTAGAGAGCCCGGCATCTGTCTGAGGGAATTTCAACTGTTAAGAGCATGTGGTAAAGAAGTGGAACCCACAGCTTCACTACCCTTTTTATTTACAGAACAGGAACATGCCATTTATATATTGGAGAGTTGACCATTATTTACAAAGGGAGTTCACTGCCTGGTGCTCAGCAGTTGTGGTCTCAGGCTGAGAGAGCTAACTTCCCTATATGACTTGGGCTGTATTCAGGAGTTCTGATAGCTTTTCAAAAACTTCAGTATGTGCGTGAGGGCATGTGTGGGGGGTGGGGGTGGTAGGGGAGACCGGGGGGAAGGTCAATGGGGAAAACAAGGAAACATATGTACTACTATTTGTAATACTTTAAACAATAAAATAAAATTAAAAAAACACACCTTCATTATGATTTTTCCTTTGTAATGTGAGAATACAAGTGTCCCCGTTTAGGCTAAAAACATGTGCAAACCAGAGGCAATATGAGGCAGCTGTGTTCTGACACTTTCTGTTTCTGTGCTTGGCATCAAGGTTGAGACAGTGTTGCCTTTCCCATCAGTGCTGTTTCCACATCTCCTCGGTCCTGAGTAGCACCTATATGCTGGTGGAACTGGATCTGAGCCACAATGCTCTGGCAGACTGCGGAGTCAAACGTGTGTGTGTGGGACTGAGGCATGCATTCTGCACTCTGAAGAAGCTGTGGTGAGTGTGAACTCATTTCCTCCTTGAAGCATGAACAGTGGCTCAATGAGCTCCCACAGGCTGGAGTGTTAGTGAGGGGATGGCCTTGGCTGCTCAGATGTCCCCTGTGTTACCTCAGGTGTTGGTCAGTAATTCCATCAGTTAGTGTTTGCTGTGGAAAAAGCCACATGCTAAGCCCTGGAGGGGGAACTCAGTCAAAGTACTACGTTGCCGTTAAGGTGTTCACTGCCTAGCTGAAGAAATACAACCAGTATAATGCAGTGGTCTAGAGAGTCTTGGGACTTCATGACAGGCCCTCGGTTTCAACATTGAATAGGAAAAATGGTGCTAAAGCATTGCGCACACTTAATATTCTGTGCAGCCCTTTACCAAATGCTTCTGAGACACTTGAATTTTGAAGAAGAGAAGAAAGCACTTGAAAATGGTACAGTTAATGTACACCTATTAGGATGGTTATTATAAAACAGTGATGGCGAACCTATGACACACGTGTCAGAGGTGACACCCAAACTCATTTTTTTGGTTGATTTTTCTTTGTTAAATGGCATTTAAATATATAAAATAAATATCAAAAATATAAATCTTTGTTTTACTATGGTTGTAAATATCAAAAAATTTCTATATGTGACATGGCACCAGAGTTAAGTTAGGGTTTTTCAAAATGCTGACACGCTGAGGTCAAAAGGTTCACTATCACTGTTATAAAACAACACAAAACAGAAAACATGAAGTGTTGGTGAGAATGTGGAGAAAGTGGAAATCTCATACTTTGTTGGTGGGAATGTTAAATGGTGCAGCTGCTGTGGAAAACAGTGTGTCAGTTCCTAAAAACATTAAACAGAATTACCATATGAGTTGAATTACCAAAGAGTTGAAATGAGGCACTCAAAAATGTCCTCAACAGCGTTATTCACAATAGCCCCAAAGGGGAAACAACCAAGTGTCCACCAATGGATAGATTTTTAAAATGTGGCATATTCACAAATAGAGCCATAAAAGGAATTCTAACACATGCTGAAACACGGGTAAACCTTGGACATTATACTAAGTAAAATAAGCCAGACACAAAGGCCAAATTCTATATGGTCCTCTTATGTAAATGAGGTTCCTAGAATGGTCAAAGTCATAGAGACAGGAAGTAGAAGGGTGGTTGTCAAAGATTGGGGGAGGAGAATTGGGAATTATTATTTAATGGAGACACAGTTTTAGTTTGGGATGATGAGAAAGTTCTGGAGATGGAGGGTGGTGATGGTTGCACAACAATGTGAATATACTTAATGCTACTGAATTGTACACTTACAAATGGTAACAGCCCTGACCAGTTTGATTGGAGCATCAGCTCATGAACCAACAGGTCTCAGGTTTGATTCCTGGTCAAGGCACATACCTTAGTTGCAGGCTCAATCCCCAGCCCTGGTCGGGGTGCATGTGGGAGGTAACCATTCTGTGTGTCTCTCTAACATCGATGTCTCTCTTTCTCTTTGTCTCTCTCCCTCCACCTTCCCCTCCATTCTCTTTAAAAAATGGTTACAATGGTAAATTGTATATTGTGTATATTCAACACAATCCTAATATATAAAAACTCAGGGTCCGTAATGACCAACTGAAGGCTCCACCGAACACCAGAAGTCAGTCCTGCAGTCAGTGCTGGGTTGCCGTGGGGACCCAGCACTGACTGCCGCTGGTGTGGGCACAGCGACCCAGCACTGACTGCTGAGGGGGCTGCGGATCAGGCCCAGAGAGAGAGGCAGGGTCTGATCCGCAGCATCTGTGGCAGCTGTTGATCAGCCATTGCCTCTCTCTTTGTCTCTTGGCTTCACCAGCAGCCAAGCCTCTGTTTCTCTCCAGGCCTCTGTGGGGGTTGCTGATCAGCCCCAACTCTCTGATCAGGCCCGGAGATAGGCCCGGAGTCACTGACTGCCATAGAAACTGACCAATCAGAACCAAATCTGGGTCAACTCTGAGAAACCAATGGCTGCCTAGGAGGCAGAGCTTTTGACACTGACTGGCATAGAAACCGACCAATCCCAAATTGGCCTGCAGGGGAGGGCAGTTGGGGGCGAGATCAGGCCGGCAGGGGAGAGCAGTTATGGGTGATCAGGCAGGCAGGGGAGAGTAGTTGGGGTTGAGATCAGACTGGCAGGGGAGGGCAGTTGGGGGCGATCAGGCAGGCAGGCAGAGAGGTTAGGGACAATCAGGCAGGCAGGCAGAGGCAGTTAGGGGCAATCAGGCAGGCAGGCAGGTGAGTGGTTAGGAGACAGCAGTCCCAGGTTGGGAGAGGGTGCAGGCTGGGCTGAGGGAACCTCCTCTCTGTGCATGAATTTTGTGCACTGGGCCACTAGTAATAAACATAGGGAACTGGGAAGATGCAGTATCAGCATAGATTTAGAAGGTGTTTACTTGCTATTACACAAAGAAAAAGGAAATAAAAAGTTAATATAGAGCTTGGATGCACTCTTCCATGTGTGGATTGGGCTAGACGCAGTGACAGGACAACTAAAAACATTAATGTGTTGAATTTCTGTCATTTCTATGGAAGGTTGGTCAACTGCAGTCTCACATTGGCATGTTGTGTGGATCTCGCATCCGTCCTGAACACCAACCAGTCCCTGACCAGACTCTACTTGGGAGAAAATGCCCTGGGAGACTCAGGAGTTGGAATTTTATGTGAAAAAGCAAAGCATCCACAATGTAAGCTGCAGAAGCTAGGGTAAGTATTCATGGTGTCTCAGCAGAAAAGTAACTTCTTTTCAAGGATGCATTATTGGGAATATGTGGAGGTTATTCTCGATGGAGTGATGATGAAGAACAAAGGAGACAATTTCTGGAGGAGTTTGAAGATACTACATACTGCTAGTAAGGTATTTATGACTACAGAGTTGGCGACTCTCAGAGTAAAAATAAACACCCCAGAGAGATTGTTCCTCTTAATTTTCCACTTGCTTCTAAGACATTCAATTTTTTATTGGATGCAGGCACTAGGGTAGTTGGATTCAGGACTGTGCAATTTGCTGTTTTCACTTGAAGGTTTTCAATCAAGGTGACCTGATATTGTAACATGCAATTGTTAAGTAAGCCAATGGGGCCCTTTGGTATTTAATAAAGGTCCTATTTGATGAGAGGCATACAGAGTAATTTCTTGTCCTAAGGATAATTTAAAAGCGAACTCTAAGAGCAGGGCAGCTGCTGTGACTATCCTGAGACATTGGCCCAGGCCTGGGCTACTATATCCAGTTCTTTTGAGAAGTAGCCAATTGGTCTCTTGGTAAGTCCCAAGGCCTGTGTTAAAACCCCTAATGTAATCCCCTGCCATCATTTTAATTAGAAGGGGTTTTCAAAGTCCTGCAAACTCAAAGCAAGAGTTTTGAGTCAAAACCTTCTTTAGGCCTTTGATGGCCCTTTGTTGATCTTTTCCACATTGTAAACTAGTTGTTTCCTGCTGATTGCTTTCTTTTAGGGTCTCATATAGGTGTCAGGCTTTTCCTTCATATGTTGGGATCCAGAATCTACTGTATTCGGTTAGCCCTGGAAAAGCCCGTAGCTGTCTTTGGGTAATCGGCTTCGGAATACCTAGGATAGCCTGAATTCTTTCTGAAGACAGCATTCCTTTTCCAGGAGTTAGCATAAAGCCTAGATACTCTACTCTTTGTTGAAGGATTTAAACCCTATTTTTAGAGACCTTAAAGCCTCTCTTGGCTAGGAAATTTAGGATTTGTAAGATATGTTTGCACCCCAATTCTTCAGTAGGAGAGCAGATTTGTAGGTCATCCACATATGAGATGTCCTGTCCACACTCCTCAAATGATAAGTCTCTTAAATCCTCTGTCAAGGCCTGTCCAAATAATGTGGGCTATCTCTGAATCCTTGGAAGAGAATTGTCCATGTAAACTGTTTTTTTTTTGTCATTGGGCATCTGTCCATTCAAAGGCAAACAAGAATTGGCAATTTGGGTCTAATGGGATACAAAAGAAAGTATCTTTCAAGTCTAATGCTAAGAATCATTGAGTTTGAGAGGGAAAATTTCCCCAAATTGTATATGGATTTCGTATTATGAGGTGTATAGGAATTACAGCCTCAATAGTTCATAAATCTTGGACCAACCTATATATTCCTTCTTTTTCCCTAATAGGTAGGATAGGGGTGTTGCAAGGGGGGAATTACAAGGAATCAGCAGTCCGTGACCAAGGAATATTGTAATAACCTTTTGTGGGCCCCTCCCTTCTTCTGGATTTATAAGATATTGCCATGCATTTGGAAATTTGCTAAGATCCGTCAGTCTGATCATGGCCAGGTTGGCCCTCTGGGCTCAGCCTGGAGTTCTCATGGCCCAGACCTGGAGGTTAAGCTCCTGGTTTATGTCTATATCTATTTCAGCTCTCCTCTTTTTACAACTAAGGTTATAATTGGAATAGGATTTGAAATATCTGTTGAAAAAAATCACTAAGGTTTTCACTTTATTTAAAATATCTTTCCCTAACAATGGAATGGGACATTCTGTCAAAATTAGGAATTGGTGCACAAAAGTAGTTGCT
This sequence comes from Myotis pilosus, assembly GCA_036010255.1. Classification (NCBI taxonomy): domain Eukaryota; kingdom Metazoa; phylum Chordata; class Mammalia; order Chiroptera; family Vespertilionidae; genus Myotis; species Myotis pilosus. The sequence continues at coordinate 7,343,449 of JASKON010000034.1, forward strand.
CCCTCCTTGGCTCAGTTGTTTAGGCATTGTCTGGTGCACCGAAAGATTGCTAATTCAATTTCTGGTCAGGGCACATTCTTGGTTGTGAAATCAACCCCCAGTAGGGGGCGTGTTGGAGGCAGCCGATGGATGTTTCTCTCCCTTTCCCTTCCTCTCTCTCTCTCTCTCTCAAAAAAAAAAAATCAATGCAAATATTTCTTTAAAAGCTAGGGCTTAAAAATAAAAGGTAGTTGCTCCCCATAGGCAATTTAAAGGTAGTGTAAAGTATTTTGTTTGGGATTTTCCATCTACTCCTTGTATAATGCTGCTGAAGGAAGAGAGAGAGCCCTACAGGAGGTTGGCACAGAGAAGGTGGCTCCATGTCCAAAAGGAAATTAATGTACTTTCCTGCCACTTTGAGGATTACCATTGCCTCTGTCGCTTCAATGATGGTGTTCCTAGCAGGAGCCAACTGGGAAACAGGGCCCCTTGATTTCAAGGCCATTGTATGGGTAGGTTTTGGTCTAGGGACCTTCTGAGTCCCGGGATAGTTCGTCTTCCAGTGGCTGAATTTGAGGCAGAGGGGGCACCCAACTTCCTAGGGCACTCCCTTTTCCATCTGGGTTGCCCGAATTTATGGCAATTGCCGGGAGAACTTTTGGGTTTTCCCTTCTGTGGCATCATCAGCCTCTGTTCTTTTAGGGTGGAAAGAAGCTGTGCCTGACTTTTCTCTTTGTGCTTTTCATTTTCTAAAGCCCTCTCTTCATCCTCTTGGATCACTGTTGTAAAATACCAAAGATGCTACTTTTAACATCCCTTCTGTGGGAGTAGCTGGTCCTATTTTTAATATCTGTCTTTCCTCCTAATATCTGGGGCTGATTGGGTCATGAATTTGTCTTTCAGGACAATAGCTCCAACTGGATCATTGGGATCTAGTTTGGTGCACTTAATTAAAACTTTCCTTATCCTTTCTATGAAGGTGGTGGAATTTTCTTGGGGACCTTGGTCAATGGTTGCCAGTTCATTATTATTAAAAGATTTCTTTTGGGAGGCTTTTTATTCCCTGCAGGAGGCAAAAAAAGCATGTGATCTGTGGTCTATCTCACAGCCTCTGAATCATAGTCCCAATTAGGATTAGAAGATAGGATGGCCTCTGTTCCTGGTGGAGTTATCATTTTCTGTATGGACCTCATTTGCATAAGCAGTGCTTCTTGGAGGATTCAATTAATATCCTCCAACATAAATCATACATTAAAGTGAGCTTTTTCCATTCTTGGATAAATTCGCTGAGGCATTCTGTAAAACTTTCCAACCTATTCTTTATGCCTATTAAGTCTTGCATGCTAAATGGAACCTGAGTTCTTAATATCCCCTCCTGTCCTAGGCTTTCATCGAAGAGAAATGTTGAGATTGCATTTTTTGTTTTTCTTTGAAATTTGTTGTTTAATCTTTGCTCTGACTGGTTAATTCAGTATAGGGTGATGCTAGTTCTGGGGAAATTGGTTGTTGAGGCACCATGAGTGGATTCGGGCATTCACTCTCAAGATTTAGTTCTTTCTTTGCTATGGCTGCTAAGAGCACAGGATCAACCTTATAGTATTTGTACATTTTTTAGTTATTTCTCAGGGCCATGAAGACCTGCACCTATGGTATTTCAGTCCACTTGCCCTGCCTTTGACAGAATAAGTCTAGCTGCAAGATTGCATTATAATTTAGGCTTCAATTTCCTGGCCAAACTTCCCCATCTCCTAATTTATATTGAGGCCAAGCTATATTACAAAATAAGAATAAAGTTTTTCCTTTTAAGGTTTGAGAGTCAAATTTTCCCAGTTCTTTAGGCTGCATCTCAGAAGTGAATCTTATGGTATTGGATTTTGGTTTCCCATCTAAATACTGCCTGAAGAAGGCATCCCTTCTCAGGCATGGGTTTCCAAAATTAACTAGTTTTACTGTGTAACCAAAATTTCTGGCTGCAGTTACCCATAGATGTGTTTATCCCATGCCCTGAGGGTGACCTTACTAATGAGCAGGGCACTAATCAGATTTCCTGGGAATGGGTTATACCTGACTCAGACAGGGAGCTCAACTCCATGCCAGTCTCCTGAGCCCCTACTGACATCTTTATTCCCATTTAATTTAAAATCTCCTTTGCCTCTGAACCCTTCTTCCCTGTACCATGGAGGGAGGTCTTGTACCTTCTGGGTACACTATTCTATTTAGGCAACAATGCCATCAGTTTCTGACCTGTTTTTCCTGCCAAAGACACTGCTAGAGCAAGAATTGCACTATTTCTAGTCCCACCAGCAATTTTAAAGATGGTACCCTTCTAGGTTCTTGCAGTATTCACATTCCCTAAAAAAATTTGCTCTCCAACATATTTTTCTACTGGACTGTCTGAATATCTGCCATTCTTGCCTACTCCTCCACTCTCCTGGGTCCTGCAGAATCTATGCATAACAGATGCCTGAATAGAATGAGTAACCCTTCCTTAGTTCATATCTAAGCAGGTAATTCACTGATATCCCCTATATTTTGATAAGGTTCAGTAGGACAAAGCCAACATTCCCTGCTACATCTGTCAACCTTATCAAGATACCTAACAAATTGTCTTTTGGTTTCAATGTTAGGTATTCGAGCTTGGAGTATGTACATGAAGGACATCCTCTAATCTCATTTATTTCATAAATAGAGGCCTGGTGCACAAAATTTGTGCACGTGGGTGGGGGAATCCCTCAGCTCGGCCTGTACCCTCTAGCAATCTGGGACCACTGGCTCCTAACCTCTCACCTGCTTGCCTGCCTCAACCACCTCTGCCTCAGCCCCCACCATGGCGGCTTCATCTGAAAGGTCGTCTGGGATGATGTCCGGAAGATCGTTTGGCTGCCTGATCTAATTAGAATATTATACTTTTATTACTATAGACTGGCATGGAACCAGTTCCTCAATTAATGGGGTGGACTAAAGGGACCCGATCAGCCAGGCAAATAACCATAAGATCTAAACTTCAATTTGTTCAACTAGGGTGTCTCACTTATGCCTCTGCTCACACAATAATAATAGTTGTCAATTAATAGCATCTGGCCAGTTTCTTTCCTTACAATGTTCATATAAACAAAAAAGAATGGGATATCCTTCCTGAACCCAGTGTAATATCTTGCAAACTTATGGGGCCCCCAATTAGTCCTATTAGTATTTACTATGCAGCCCTGCACATACAAGTTCCTCCCCTTAAAGCCCTATAGAGAGAGTATAAATGCAGATATAGAGGCCAAAAACCTGATGGAATAGAGAATTTCAGCAGCTTAGTGAATAAACAGTGGCTTAAATTAATTCCTTTAGCAGTCATGTCTATGAACAGATGAGCTAGTGATTAGAGGTAGTGGGTCTCTGTGTGCAGTTTGTGAGCAGGGCTCCCAGAAGCTGTTACCCTTCTGGTCATCCCACACTCTCTTACTAGTATATGTCTCAGTTTCTCTCCTGGGCATCTAAAACAGCTGGGAGGGCTCAGAGCACTGGATGATCAACCCTTATTTGTGCATCCTTGGCTGAGCCAGCCAGTTAATTACAAGTGAAATGGAAGTCCCTATGAGGCCCCTGCATGTCTTAGGGTTCAACCCCAGACACCTCTGCAAGGTTCTTACTCACATAGGCACATTGGAAACTCAAAACAGGAGGGAGGAATTGCCTCTTTTCTTCAGATCCTAGGCAAGCCTATGTACTCATCCTTCTCATATCTGTCAATGGACATAACTTTATTCCAGTTGCCTAATTCCTTATGCTGTTGATCACCCCCTCTCCCCCAAGAAAACTAATATGCATGCACAAAGGGTTAACTGGCTAGGAACAAAACTTAGTGCATTCCCGCATCCCCAACAAAGTGAAAGCAGGTGACTCAGCAATTCTAGTCACTGCACCAGAAAGACATTACCAGAGAGCCACTCAAGTTGGAAGGGCTTGCCCCTCAGCTGTTGTCATGCTTGTGAGAAAGAATTTAGACCAGTGACAGAAAGCAGTGTTAAAAGCAAAGCAAGAAAATTTGTAAGGAAACAAAGCAAGCAACTTTATTAGCAATACACTTGGCTTAAAGCACAAATGGACAGCTCAGCAAGGGAACATCCCCAAAAGGAGTCTCTCACACATATTTGTGTCTTTCCACAATGCCAGATTTATTAGGGGAGACATCCCCAATAAGTCAATAAAGTCTCATGCAGATTACATACAGAGAGGGGGAGTTTATACAATGAGCATCCATTGTAAAGTTCTAATCACAGGAGGCTAGAGTGGTGGCATGCATGCATTGGAGTGGAAGTCCAGTAGGGCTCTGAGCATTACCCATGGTACGGCTGAGCTCAAGAATTGGGTGGTTGGAGCTTTTAATTCTCACAGCCCACAAGTGTTGGAGATCCCACTCATACCAGTGTCAAGTTTGAGTACTTATCCAAAGGTTTAGACTTGTGGTTTGGGGCATTCTGGGGTCCTCCTAAGGGCATTGCCATTACACCCCCTTACCTCCGTCTTGACATAGCACTTGACATAACAGTCATAGCTGACAGTGATTTCATATTTGATTGTCAAATGATTCTAAAAAGTCTGTTCTGCTCTTGCTCTATACAGGAAGGCACAGATATTTCCCACTTACTCTCTGCCCCCAGACATGCATAGGCTACCCCACTATCAACATCTCTCACCAGGTGGTACTTTGTTATTGATGAACCTACACTGACACATCATTATCACCCAAAGCCCATAGGGTACATTACAGTTCACTGTTGGTGTTGTGCATTCTACTATTTGGATAAATGAGTAATGACATGTACATACTATTGCAGTATCATACAGAGTGGTTTCAGTGCCCCTAAATCCTGTGCTTGGCCTATTTTGTCCCTCCTCCCCCTAATCCCAGGTATTTATTTATTTATTTATGTATATTTTGGGTAACAATCTCTTATCAAATATTTTCTCCCTATGTGACTTGTCAAGAGAATGAACAGACATATAAGAGAAAATATTTGCAAGGACATATTTGATAAGAGTTTGTTACCCAAAATATACAAAAAATCTTTAAAAACAAAACAAAACAAAACAAATAACCTGATTTAAAATAGGCCAAATACCTTAACAGACACCTTACCAAAGAAAATATACACAGAAGGCAAAAAAAGCATCTGTGAACATGCTCCATATTATATGTGAACAAGGAAATGTAAATTAAAACAAATAAATGACATCAATGGATAAATCCTCTAGACAAAAAAAATCAGCAAAGAAACAGTTATCCTAAATGACTAACTAGATCAGATAGACATAAATGACATCTTCAGAACATTTCACCCCAAAGCTACAGAATATACATTCTTCTCAAGTGTACATGGGACATTTTCAAAGCTGGACCACATATTGGGTCACAGACAAAGTCTCTCCAAATTAAAGAAGATTGAAATCATATCAAGCATCTTCTCAGACCACAATGGCATAATATTAGAAATCAACTATCATAAAACAATAAAAAATATTCAAACACTTGGAGGCTGAATAGCATGCTATAAAAAAATGATTGGGTTACCAAAGAGATCACAGAAGAAATTAAAAACATCCTGGAAATGAACGACAATGAAAACAACAATCCAGAAGCTATGGGACACAGTGAAAGCAGTCCTAAGAGGGAAGTCCATAGCATTACAGACCTACCTCAAAACCAAAAAAACCGATAACAAATTATCTAACTCCACAACTTAAAGAATTAGAAAGAGAGCAACAAGAAAAGCCCAGAGTGAGCCGGAGGAAGGAGATAAAAAAGATCAGAGCAGAAATAAATGACATAGAGGCCAAAACAAACAAACAAACAAAGATCAATGAAACCAAGAACTGGTTATTTGAAAGTAAAAACAAGATTGATGAGCCTCTAGCCATGCTTATCAAGAAGCAAAGAGAGAAGACCAAAATAAAATCAGAAAAGCAAGAGGTGAAATAACAACAGATCCTACAGAAATACATAGGATTGTAAAAAAATACCATGAACAACTCTATTCCATCATCACACTAGAGGAAATGGACATATTCCTAGAAAGATACAAACTTCCAAAACTCAATCAAGAAGAATAAAAATATCTGAATAGGCTGATTACAAAGGAGGAAACTGAAGCAGTCATCAAAAAATTTCCAGCAAACAAAAGCCAGGGGCCAGAAGTCTTCACAGGGGAGTTTTACTAAACATTCAAAGGAGAACTAAAACCTGTGCTTCTCAGACTGTCCCAAAAATTTTAAGAGGAAGGCACACTTCCAACCTCTTTCTATGAATCCAGTATTGCCCTAATTCAAAAATCAGGTTGATCTCTTACCCCCTCATTTTCCCCACCCCCACGACCACCTTCCCTCATGGGTTGGACAGTCTGTTCAATGCTTCTATGACTCTGGTTCTATTTTTATTCATCACTTTATGTTGTTCATTATAGTCCACAAATAAGTGAGATAATGTGATATTTCTCTTTCCCTGACTGGCTTATTTCGCTTAGCATAATGCTCTGCAGTTCCATCCATGCTGTTGGAAATGGTAAGAATTTCTTCTTTTTTACAGCAGCATAGTATTCCACTGTGTAGATGTATCACAGTTTTCTAACTACTCATCTGCTGATGGGCACTTAGTCTGTTTCCAAATCTTAGCTATTGTAAATGGTGCTGCTATGAACATAGAGGTGCATATATCCTTTCTGATTGGTGTTTCTGTTTACTTGGGATATATTCCTAGAAGTGGGATGACTGGGTCAAAAGGAAGTTCTATTTTTAATTTTTTAAGGAAACGCCATACTGTTTTCCACAGTGGCTGCACTAGTCTGCATTCCCATCAGCAGTGCAAGAGGGTTCCTTTTTCTCCACATCTTCACCAGCACTTGTCATTCATTGATTTGTTGATGGTAGCCATTCTGACAGGTGTGAGATGATACTGCATTGTCATTTTGATTTGCATCTCTCAGATGATTAGTGACTTTGAGCATGTTTTCATATGTTCCTTCACTTTCTGTATGTCTTCTTTCAAAAAGTGTCTGTTGAGGTCCTTTGCCCATTTTTTGATTGGATTGTTTATCTTCCTTTTGTTAAGTTGTATGAGTTCCGTATAAATTTTGAAGATTAAAACCTTATCAGGGTTAACATTGGCAAATATGTTCTCCCATGCAGTGGACTTTCTTGTTTTGTTGATGGTTCCTTTTGCTGTGCAGAGCTTTCTATTTTGATGTAGTCCCATTTGTTTATTAGCTCCTTAGTTTTCATTGCCCTAGCTGTATCAGTAAAGATATTGCTGTGACAAAAGTCTGCTATTTTGCTGTCTATAGGTTCTCCTAAGATTTTTATGGTTTCCTGCCTTATGTTTAAGTCCTTTATCCATTTTTAGTTTATTTTTGTGTATGGTTTAAGTTGGTGGTCTAGTTTCATATTTTTGCATGTATCTGACCAAATTTCCCAATATCATTTATTAAAGAAACTGTCTTGACTCCATTGTATGCTCTTGCCTCCTCTGTCAAATATTAATTGAGCATAATGGTTTGAGTTGATTTCTGGGTTCCAATGTTGTCTTCCATTGGTCTATATGTCTGTTCTTGTGCCGGTACCAGGCAGTTTTGAGAACAGTGGCTTTGTAGTATACCTTGATATCTGGTAGTGTGTTCCTCACAGCCCTTGCTTCCTCTGGAAGGTTGGGCTTCTTTGTTCTTCTTTCTCAAGATTGCTGCAGCTATTTGGGGTCTTTTTTTAATCCACATGAATTTTTGGAGAGTTTGATCTAGGTCTTTAAAGTATGCCATTGGTATTTTAATGTGCATTGCATTGAATCGATAGATTGCTTTGGGTAGTATGGACATTTTATTATTTTTTTTTATTTTTATTTTTTTAATATATTTTTTATTGATTAAGATATTACATATGTGTCCCTGTCCCCACATCACCCTCCCCCCCCGCTCATGCCCTCACCCCCCCCCCATTGTCCGTGTCCATTGGTTAGGCCTCTATGCCTGCATGTAAGTCCTTTGGTTGCTCTTTCCCCCTTACCCCCACCCTCCCCTACCTTCCCTCCAAAGCCCGACAGTCCAATCAATGCCTCTCCTTCTCTGGATCAGTCCTTGTTCATCAGTTTATGTTGTTCCTTACACTCCACAAATGAGTGAGTTCATGTGATATTTATCTGCTCTCCAGTTCCATCCATGTTGTGGCAAATGGTAAGAGTTCCTTTTTCTTCTTCCTCTTCTTAAAGAATACCTTTCAGCATTTCATATAATGCTGGTTTGGTGGTGATGAACTCCTTTAGCTTTTTCTTATCTGTGAAGCTCTTTATCTGACCTTCTATTCTGAATGATAGCTTTGCTGGATAAAGTAATCTTGGTAGCAGGTTCTTGCTATTCATCACTTTGAATATTTCTTGCCACTCTCTTCTGGCTTGCATGGTTTCTGTTGAGAAATCAGCTGACAGTCGTATGGGTACTCCCTTGTAGGTAACTGATTTTCTTTCTCTTGCTGCTTTTAAGATTCTCTCTTTGTCTTTTGCTCTTGGCATTTTAATTATGATGTGTCTTGGTGTGGTCCTCTTTGGATTCCTTTTGTTTGGGGTTCTCTGTGCTTCCTGGACTTGTAAGTCTATTTCTTTCACCAGGTAGGGGAAGTTTTCTGTCATTATTTCTTCAAATAGGTTTTCAATATCTTGCCCTCTCTCTTCTTCTGGTACCCCTATAATTCTGATGTTGGTATGCTTGAAGTTGTCCCAGAGGCTCCTTACACTATCTTCATATTTTTGTAATCTCTTTTCTTTTTTCTTTTTCGGTTGGGTATTTTTTGTTTCTTTGTATTTCAAATCTTTGACTTGATTCTTGGGATCCTCTTGTCTGCTGTTGGATCTCTGTAAATTATTCTTTATTTCAGTCAGTGTATGCTTAATTTCTAGTTGGTCCTTTTTCATGACCTCGAGGATCTCACTAGACTCTTTGAGGATCTTACTAAATTTATCGGCGGTTTCCATAAAATTCTTGAAAGACCTTATAAACGTGGCCTTGAACTCTATATCCAATAGTTTGCTTTCCTCTATTTCTGCCATTCGTGAGCTGTTTCTCTGTCTCCCCATTTTGGCTGCTTCCCTGTGTTGATAGAGAGGCTTTGTGTGCTAGGTGTCCTGTAGGGCCCAGTGGCTCAGCCTCCCCAGTTACCTGAGGTGGACACTCTTGGTGCACCCCCTTGTGGGCTTTGTGCACAGTCTTGTTGTAGCTATGCCTTGGTTGCTGTAGAATCACTGGGAGGAATTGACCTCCCGGCCAATTGGCAGTGAGAATCAGCTGTGTCTGCAGTGGGAGAGCTTCTGTGCTGGATCTCTAGGGCGGTGCTAATCTAGCTTTTGCCTGCGGCTATCCGGCAGATGGCTCTGCCGCGCAGGGCTTGGGCGGGGCGGGTCCCTGGGGATCTGCAGGGAGGGAGCAGTTATGGTGGCTCTCAGTTCCGTCCCTTGGGACTCTGCCTCACAGAGTCCCAGCAACCGCTGCAAACCTCGGAGAGAAAGCTGCCCTCGAGTTCCGACCGAGGCCAGACAGTCCCGCCTCTCCCATTTGTGTCTGGGTCCCTAGCGACTCGCCCGGATCTGGAGCTCAGAGTCTGGAGCTCCCTCCCGATTGTAAACAACAACTGCGCCCTCCGCGCCGCCAGCAGGTTCCGCGCACGCACTCGTACCTGAGAATTTCACTTCAGCACTGCGCCTCCTCTGAGTCTGGGTATGATATTCTCTTTACTCCTAGTTGTAGAATTTCCACTCAGCCAGCCCTCCTGTGGTTCCAGATGGTGTCCGTTCCATGTTTCAGGCGTAATTTGAATTGGTTGTTCGAAGCAGCAATCTCCGGCGTTAACCTATGCTGCCATAGTAGTATGGACATTTTAATGATGTTGATTCTACCAATACATGAACCAGGTATAGTCATCCATTTGTTTATATCTTCTTCTATCTCTTCTTTCAGTGTCCTGAAATTTTCTGAATACAGATCCTTTGTCTCCTTGTTTAAATTTTTTCCTAGTTATATTAATTTTTTGTTGCAATAGTAAATGGTTGTTTTTTTTTAGTTTCTATTTCTGTAAGCTCATTATAATAATAAAAGCATAATATGCTAATTAGACTGGACAGCCAAACGACCTTTCGAACATCCTTCCAAACATCCTTCTGGACAACCTTCCTGAGGAAGCAAGGGCTGTGAGGGCTGAAGCAAGCCACTGCAGCTGTGAGGACTGAGGTAAACCAAAGTGACTATGAGGGCCAAGCTCCTTGCACGAATTTCATGCATTGGGCCTCTAGTCTATTAAAAAGCCATAGGTTTCTGGGTGTTAATTTTGTATCCTGCTATGTTTCAGAATTCATTTATGAAATCTAGTAGTTTTTGGATGGAGTCTTTAGGGTTTTCTGTGTACATTATCATGTCATCTGCGAATAATGACAATTTTACTTCTCCTTTTCCAATTTAAATGCCTTTTATTTCTTCTTGTTGTCTGATTGCAATGGCTAAGTGGTGAAAGTGGGCATGCCTGTCCTGTTCCTGTTCTTAGGGGAAATGGTTTTAGTTTTTTCCCATTGAGTATGATGTTTGCTGTAGGTTGGTCATATAAGGCTTTTATTATGTTGAGGCATGATTCCTCTATTTCCTCTTTGCTGAGAATTTTTATCAGGAAAGGGTGTTGGATTTTGTCAAATGCCTTTTCTGCATCAATTGATATGATTATGTGATGTTTGTCTCTCAATTTGTTTATGTGGTGTATCACATTTGCTAATTTGCAGATATTGTACCAGCCTTGCATCCCTGAAACAAATCCCACTTGGTCATGATGTATGACCTTTCTAATGTAATGCTGGATCTGATTTGCTAATATTTTGTTGAGGATTTTAGCATCTATGTTCATCAGGGATATTGGCTTGTAATTCTCTTTCTTTGTAGTGTCTTTATCTGATTTCTGAATTAGGGCAATACTGGCTTCATAGAAAGAGGTTAAAAGTGTGTCTTCCTCTTGAATTTTTTGGAATAGTCTGAGAAGGATAGGTTTTAGTTCTTCTTTGAATGTGGAGCTGTCTGGCCTAGGCTTCACATGGGGAGTTTTATCAGTCTATTCAGATTTTTTTAATTAAATCTTTATTGTTCAGATTATTATATTGATCCTCTTTCCCCCCCCCCCCCACATAACTCCCCTCCCCCCAGTTCCCACCCACCCCTCCCCCTCACTCCCCACCCACTGTCCTCATCCACAGGTGCACGATTTTTGTCCAGTTTCTTCCTGCATCCCCCACACCCCTTTTCCCCCCCAAGAATAGTCAGTCCATTCCCTTCTATGTCCCTGATTCTATTATAATCACCAGTTCATTCGGTACATCAGATAATTTATTCACTTGATTTTTAGATTCACTTGTTGATAGATATGTATTTGTTGTTCATAATTTTTATCTTTACCTTTTTCTTCTTCCTCTTCTTAAAGAATACCTTTCAGCATTTCATATAATACTGGTTTGGTGGTGATGAACTCCTTTAGCTTTTCCTTATCTGTGAAGCTCTTTAATTCTGAATAATAGCTTCAATTCTGACCTTCAATTCTGAATAATAGCTTTGCTGGATAAAGTAATCTTGGTTGTAGGTTCTTGGTATTCATCACTTTGGATATTTCTTGCCACTCCTTTCTGGCCTGCAAACTTTCTGTTGAGAAATCAGCTGACAGTCATATCGGTATTCCCTGTAGGAAACTGAGTTTCTTTCTCTTGCTGCTTTTAAGATTCTCTCTTTGCCTTTTGCTCTTGGCATTTTAATTATGATGTGTCTTGGTGTGGTCCTCTTTGGATTCCTTTTATTTGGGGTTCTTTGTGCTTCCTTGACTTGTAAGTCTATTTCTTTCACCAGGTAGGGGAAGTTTTCTGTCATTATTTCTTTAAATAGGTTTTCAATATCTTGCTCTCTCTCTTCTTCTGGCACCCCTATAATTCGGATGTTGTTATGCTTGAAGTTGTCCCAGAGGCTGCTTACACTATCTTCGTATTTTTGGATTCTTTCTTATTTTGCTTTTCTGGTTGGGTGTTTTTTGCTTCTTCGCATTTCAAATCTTTGACTTGATTCTTGCAATCCTCTAGTCTGCTGTTGGGAGTTTGTATAATATTCTTTATTTCAGTCAGTGTATGCTTACTTTCTAGTTGGTCCTTTATCACAACATCAAGGGTCTCACTAGATTTCTTGAGGATCTCACTACATTTATTGGCGGTTTCTAGAAAGTTCTTGAAAAACCTTAAAAGTGTGGTTTTGAACTCTATATCCAGTAGTTTGCTTTCCTCCATTTATGTCATTTGTGTCCTGTTTCTTTATCTCAGCATTTTTTATGCTTCACTGTGTCGATAGAGTGGCTTTCTGTGTTCTGTGTCCGCTAGGTCCCAGTGGTTCAGCCTCCCCAATTACCTAAGGAGGACACTCTTGGGCTTTGTGCACAGTCTTGTTGTAGTTAAGCCTTGATTGTTGTAGGTAACACTGGGAGGATTTAACCTCAGGCCAATTGGCTATGAGAATCAGCTGTGTCTATGGTGGGAGAACTTCTGCGCTGAAGATACCCTTCTGGGGCAAGACTTGCTTCAGTGGGGCTTTGGTGCTCACTGAGTCTGCCCCCTGAGTGTGTTCCTTATGGATCTGTGGAGTTATTATTGGATGGTCCCACTCTGACCACTGGGTACACTGGCTCTTGGATCTAAGGAAGTGCTATTCTAGCCTCTGCCTGAGGCTACCCTGCAGAAGCCAGCTGTAAAGCAATGCAAGTTGCCCTGGGGCATTGGGCAGCTGCAGTTTGTTAAGTAAATTTCAGATTACAAAGGGCCAGGCCTTTCATATGCAAAAGCCCCAGGGGATCAACTGGGCGGGCGTAGCGAGCAGTATGGCTGCTCTCAGTCCTGTCCTCAGTGTCTGGGCAATCACTGCAAGCACCTCCGTGAGAAAGCTGCCCTCAAATTCTGATCGATGCCAGACAGTCCCATTTCTCCCATATGAGTCTGGGTCCCCAGAGACTTGCCTGGAACTGGAGCTCAGAGCCTGAGACTCCCTCCTAATTGAAAAAGACAATCGTGACCTCAGCCTCCAGCCCTCTCCACATGCACTGCCACTCCTTTGTATTTTACTTCCGCACCACACCTCGTCTGAGTCTCGGTATGCTTTTCTCTTTCCTTCTAGTTGTAGAATTTCCACTCAGCCAGCCTTCCTGTGGTTCTGGATGATGTTCGTTCTGTCTTTTAGTTGTATTTTTGAAGTGGTTGTGTGAGGCAGCAATCTCTGGTGTTTACCTATGCTACCATCTTGTTTTCTCCCTATTCAGATTTTTTGATTCTTCTTGATTGAGTTTTGGAAGGTCATATCTTTCTAGGAATATGTACATTTCCTCTGGGTTGTTTAGTTTTTTGGAATAGAGTTGTTCACAGTTTTTTTTTTTGTTTGTTTGTTGTTGTTTTTTTGTTTTTGTTTTTTTTTTTACAATCCTTTGTATTTCTGTGGGGTCTGTTGTTATTTTGCCTCTTTCATTTCTGATTTTGATTATTTGGGTCCTCTCTCCTTGCTTCTTGGTGAATGTGGCCAGAATTTCATCAATCTTGTTTATCCTTTCAAAGAACCATCTCTTGGTTTTATCGATCTTTTGTATTGTGGTTTATTTGTTTGTTTTTATTTTTCGTCTCTATGCCATTTATTTCTGCTCTGATCTTTATTATCTCCTTCCTTCTTCTCACTCTTGGCTTTATTTTTTTGCTCTCTTTCTAATTCTTTAAGTTGTAGAGTTAGATAATTTATTACCAGCTTTTCTTGTTTTTGTTTTTGTTTGTGTGTGTGTGTGTGTGTGTGTGTGTGTGTGTGTGTGTGTTTTAGGTAGGCCTGTAATGCTATGAACTTCCCTCACAGGACTGCTTTCACCATGTCCCATAGGTTTTGCGTTGTTATGTTTTCATTGTCATTCGTTTCCAGGATCTTTTTAATTTCTTCTCTGATCCCTTTGGTAACCCAATCATTTTTTAAAAAATATATTTTATTGATTTTTTTTTTAACAGAGAGGAAGGGAGAAGGATAGAGAGTTAGAAACATCAATGAGAGAGAAACATCGACCAGCTGCCTCCTGCATACCCCTTACTGGGGATGTGCCCGCAACCAAGGTACATGCCCTTGACCAGAATCAAACCTGGGACCCTTCAGCCTGCAGGCTGATGCTCTATCCACTGAGCCAAACCAGTTTGGCCCCAATCATTTTTTAATAGCATGCTTTTCAGTCTCCAAGTGTTTGAATATTTTTTATTGTTTTTATTATAGCCGATTTCTAATATTATGCCATTGTGGTCTGAGAAGATGCTTGATATGATTTAAAACTTCTTTAATTTGGAGAGACTTTGTCTGTGACCCAATATGTGGTCCAGCTTTGAAAATGTCCCATGTGCACTTGAGAAGAATATATATCCAGTAGCTTTGGGGTGAAATGTTCTGAAGATGTCAATTAAATCCATCTGATCTGCTGGGGTCCAACCCCAGCAGGTCCAGGGGTCTCCAAAGGTGTGGACGGAGTCGGCAAAGAAGGAATGACACAGAGGCAGTGTTCAGGTGATCATCATAGCCGGGTTCTCTTGTCAGGGTCTCCAGCCAGGTTCTGTAGCCAGTTCTCTAGCCAAGTTCTGTCTAGGATCTCCAGCTAGGTTCTCCAGCCAGGTTCGGTCGCCAGGTTCTGTAGCTGGGTTCTTCAGCCAGGTTCTGTCGCTAGGTTCTGTTGCCAGTTTCTGACCAGGATCTTTTGCCATGTTCTGTCTCTAGGTTATGTCTCTAGGTTCTGTTGCCAGTTTCTGTCCAGGATCTTTTGCCATGTTCTCTCCAGCGAAGTTCTTTTGTCTCTAGGTTCTGTGTAGGTTCTGTGTCTAGGTTCTGTCTCTAGGATCTTCAGCCAAGTTCTCTTGCTAGGTTCTGTTCTAGGTTCTGTGTCTCTATGTTCTGTGTCCTGTTGTCTTGTTACATCTGTATTTATACCAGTTGATTCCAATCCTATCAATCTCTATTCCAAAGGTTTCTTATCTCCATTCCAGGGAGTAAAGATTATGTAGCTTAAGCATGATTGTTCATAGTTAAAGTGATTAACTACCTGCCTGGCACTTAGTTAAGGGGTTTTATTCCCTCCCTAACTTCAGGGGAAAATCCCTACTTGGGGAAACAACCTTTCTCAGAGAGGTGACCTTGGTTAAAACACATAGCCAAGAAGGTGAGCAAACATTAAGAACAGTATGACATATACGCCAGGTTCCTTGAAACATATGCTGTGCAGATGTTTCTTCTCTGCAGCGACTGTGTCAAGCAGCAAGGATGGACTGGCTCCTGGCACTGATCTAGTGAGCCATTTAGGATAGCTGTTTCTTTGCTGATATTTTGTCTAGAGGATTTATCCAGTGATGTCAGTGGGGTAGTAAAATCTCCTGCTATGATCGTATTGCTGTCAATCTCTCCCTTGCTATCTTCCAGAAGTTTTTGTAACATGTTTGGGTGCTCCTGCATTGTGTGCATATATGTTTACCAGAGTTATAAGCTCTTGTTGTATCTATCACTTTAGTATTATGAAGTGGCCTTCCTTATCTCTTGTGATCACCTTCACTTTGAGGTCTATTTTGTCCGATATAAGTATTGCTACCCCAGCTTTTTTTTAAATTTCCATTTGCCTGAAAGATATTTTTCCATCCCTTCACTTTTAGTCTGTGTTAGTCTTTTGTTCTAAGGTGGGTGTCTTATAGACAGCATATATATGGTCATGTTTTGTTACCAATTCAGCCACTCACTGTCTTTTGATTGGAGCATTTAGGCCATTTATTTTAATGTTATTATTGATAGGTATTTGTTTATAGCCATTTTATTTTTTGTGCCTGTTTTTCTTCTTCCCTCCCTTTCTTCTTCTTTTTACAACAGTCCCTTTAGCATTTCTTGCATTGGTGGCTTGGTAGTGATAAACTCCCTCAGCCTTTCTTTGTCTGTAAATATCCCGATTTCCCCTTCAATTTTGAATGATAGACTTGCTGGATAGAATATTCTTGGTTTCAGTCCCTTGCTTTGCATCACTTTGTATATTTGCTTTCATTCCTTTCTGGCCTGATTTATTTCTATTGAGAAATCATTTAATAATCTAATGGGAGATCTCTTGTAGGTAACTTTCTCTCTTGCAGCCTTTAAGATTCTCTCTTTGTTAACGTTTGCCATTGTAATTATGATGTGTCTTAGTGTGGATCTTTTTGGGTGTATCTTGTTTGGGATTCTCTGTGCTTGTATGATTTTTTTCTTCCCCAAATCAGGAAAGTTTTCTGACATTTCTTCAACTAGGGTTTCTAGCCCTTGTTGAAGGGCTAGAACCCCCATTCATTTCATTCCAGAACCCCCATTATACTTATGTTGATTTGTTTCATGTTTTCCCAAAGCTCCCTCAGGCTCTCCTCCTATCTTGATTTTTTTCTCCAATTGCAGTTCAGATTGGATGTGTTTTGCTGCTCTGTCTTCTAATTTGCTAATTCAGTCCTCTGCTTCTCCTAGTCTACTGTTGAAAGCTTCCATAGTGTTTTTAATTGTACTTATATCTGTCTTTATTTCTTCTTTTTTCCTACATAGGTTGTTGATTTTCTCATCCATCCAGTTTATGAACTGTTTTACCCTTATTCTGAATTCTTTTTCTGATATATTGCATGCCTCTGTTTCATTTCATTCCTTTCCTGGCGCTTCCTCCTTTTTCTTTTCTTTTGGAAGTTGTTCTTCTATCTCCCCATTTTTGCTCTCACTGAAGGATCTAGGTATCAAATCATGTGGTGCCTGTGGCTGCAGCAGAGGGCCTGGTGTTGGGTCATGAGGTCTCAGGCAGTGGCTGCTCCTCTCATGGTCACAGGGTGGCAGCTGCTCCTTGGGTGGTCACAGACTGCTCCCTGGGGGTTGTGTGATGGCTGCTGGCTCCCCATGTGGTCATGGGCAGTAGCTGCTGGATCCCCTCGCATGTGCTATAATGGGTGGTAGCTGCTGTCTCCCCTCATGTGCACTTTTGTGGGCAGCTGCTGCTGGCTCCCCACATGGTTGCAGATAGCGGGTACTCTTCTCATGGTCATGGGACAGCAGTTACTCTTCGTGTGGTCACCCGCTGCTCTCTGGGGGTTGTGGGGTGGCTGCTGGTTCCCCATGCTTTTGCGGGTGGTGGCTGCTGTCTCCCCTCACGCGCGCTGTTGCAGGCAGTGGCTTCTGGCTCTCCTTGTGCATGCTATGGTGAGCAGTGGCTGCTGGCTCTGCTTGTGTGCGCTGACATGTGTGTTGACTGCTGGCTCCCAGTGCTATTGTGGGTGGTGGCTGCTGACTCCCTGTTCAATCCTGGGTGGTAGCTGTTCATGCAAGTGGTCTCTGTGCCTGGGGCTAAAGTGTCTGGCTGGCAGCTGGGGAGTGTTCTCCAGAACTCACCGTAGCTCTTATCTGGGGAGGCTAAAGTCTGGGTGTTTGTGGTTCACAGCTGAGGCAGCAGTTCCCTAGCCTGTGTGACTGTAGGTTCCCAGGTGATGTTGGAGAGCACCCTCGGTGGAGATAGGCTGGGCTCACGGCAGCTCTCCCCTTTGAGATGGTGTGGCCTCTGTGGCAGCACCAGTGCTCCTGGAGAGATTATAGTGGTAGCAGCGGCTGCCCGGCTATGCAAGCTTGGTCTGACAGCCCCCGAAGGTCCTGAAAAATCTAGCTATTCCTCCCTCAGACACACACACACAGATCACATGTCCATACACTCCCTTTTTGCTCCCTCTTTCACTCACACTCTTCCTCACTACCATCCTCTTGGCCCTCATCTTGGAATCTACTATAACTAAAAGTTCGTGCCTTTTGACAAATATCTCCCTTTTCCTCACCCACCCAGCTTCTGGTAACCACCACTTGACTCTGTTACTATGAGTTTCACTTATTTTTTTTAGATTCTACATATATGTGGGATCATGCAATATTTGTCTTATTCTATCTGACTTATTTCATTTAGCATAACATTTTCTAGATTCATCTATGTTGTTACAGATGGCAGGATTTCCCTTTTAAAAGGCTGAATAATATTCCTAATATTTTACACTCTCTCTCTCTCTCTCTCTCTCTCTCTCTCTCTCTCTCTCTCTCCCCTCCACACATTCTTTGTGTTCTTTTGATTAGTCTTAGCATGGTCTATCTTTCTCCATTCCTTTATTTTTATTTTTTTCCATCTCTCTTAATCTGTATGTGTCTTTATATTTAAAGTGGGTTTCCTATAGACAGCATATAGTTGAGCCTTGTTTTTGTTCATTCTAGAGTACTTGTGTTCTAATTGGTTTGTTTGCACCTTTGATGCTCAAAGTAATTATTGATATAGTTGACTTAATATCTATTATATTATGCCTATTTTCTGTTTACTTTTTTATTCTTTGATTCTATTTTTCTCCTCTCTTTTTTGGTGTGGTTTTAATTGAGCGTTGAATAATTTTCTTTTCTTAGCATATGTTATATTTCTTTTTTTATTATCATTTTAGTGGTTACCCTACATTTACAACTAATTCTATTCCTTTCAAATAATAGTATACTGCTTCACAGGTAGTGTAGATACCTTATAATAACAAAATAGTCCTAATTCCTCCCTTTTGGTAGTTTTATCTTTGCTGTCATTCATTTCACTTTTATATAAGTGTGTATTATAAATGCATTTTTCTATTGTTATTTTAAACATGTTGCTAATTGTTTGATCAATTAAGAATAAGAAAAATAGATTCCAAGATGGCTGCATAGTAGGTGGAAGCTACAATCACCTACTTTTGACCCCAAACTGGATTTATAGCTATATTATAGAGCAATCAACCTGCATAATCAACTGCAGGCTAGCTGGACTGAAATACTATAACCAAGGATTTACAAAAGAAGTCACATAGAGACTGGTAACAATGGCAGAGATGAGGAAAGGGCTAGCCCCTACAGCCAGGTGCAGCGACTGAGAAGCCAAAGGGATACTGTGGCTGCAAAACTCCCTCTTATCAGAAGCATGTGGTCTCAACCCTATGCAGTGAAACCTAACCCAGGGCAACAGAGATGGAAAGACAAGCCTGCATGTCATCTGATGGTGAAAATCAGTGGGCATTCAGTCTGCCCAGGAGACCCAGACTCCACCTTCCCAGGGATAAGTACTCCTATTGTCACAGTACTAGCCTGGGGGGTGCACTGCTTGGTCTCCAATTGCTGGCGAGACCACTCTTCTGTAGTTGGGTCCTGTGGAGGGATCTGCTGGCTGCACCCAGCAGTGACTTTTAGGGCCCTTTTTTTCTTGGGGAGGCTTTTGGTGGGAAGTGAAACAGTGACTAAGCTGTGTGGCCTTGAAAATACGGCCAATCTCCCCCCACATCAAGCAGACAGTTAGTGCTCATCACCCTACCTGTTGAATCACTTGGCTGGCCCAGTGCAGCTGAGTTCAGCCAAGCAAGGAGATCAGAGTATCAAAGAGAGCTGGGACTTTTGGACATGTCTCCCAAGAAAACTTTTGTCTGAGAATCTGATGAGTGGGTACTGGACTGTGTGGTTACATCGTGGAAAGGGAGGCCACTCCTATCTCCCTTATAAGCTCAGCCCATGATACCTTGGGAAGGGTAAGATATGCCTCCCCCCTCCTACAGAAAACGATCAACAAAATGAAAAGACAACACACTGAATAGGAGAACATATTTGCTGATACATCCGATAAGGGATTAATATCCAAAATTTATAAAGAATTTATACAACTCAACACCACCCCACCCCAATCCAATTAAAAAATAGGCAAATGACCTTAAAAGATAATTCTCCAAAGAGGACATACAGATGCCCAATAGATGTATGAAAAGATGCTCAACATCATTAATCATCAGAGAAATACAAACTAAAACCACAATGAGATATCACCTCACCACCTGTCAGAGTGCTATCACCAATAAATCAACAAACAACAAATATTGTGAGAATGTGGAGAAAAGGGAACCCTTGTTCCCTGTTGGTGGGAATGCAGATTGGTGCAACCACTGTGGAAAGCAGTATGGAGTTACCTCAAAAAATTAAAAATGGAACTGCCATATGACCCAGCAATTCCACTTCTGGGAATTTATCCAAAGAAACCTGAAACACACAGTCAAATATATATATATATATATATATATATATATATATATATATATATATATATTTGAATATTGCATATATATATGCAATCCTATGTTCATTGCAGCATTATTTACAATACCCAAGATTTGGAAGCAGCCCAAGTGTCCATAAGTTGATGAATGGGTAAAACACCTATGATACATTTACACAATGGAATACTACTCAACCATAAAAAAATAAAATGTTACCCTTTGCAACAGCATGGATGGACCTGGAGAATTAATGCTAAGTGAAATAAGCCAGTCAGAGAAATACAAGTAGCATATGATTTCATTCACATGTGGAGCTTAATGAACAAATGGAACTACCAAACAAAATAGAGAGCTGGCAGACAGCTGTGTGTGTGTGTGTGTGTGTGTGTGTGTGTGTGTGTGTGTGTGTGTAAGGTAGGAGTTGGAGGGGGTGGAGGGATTGAACAAAAGAGAAAAAAAGTGGAAGAACTCATGGACAATGGACACAGACAACAATGTGGTGCTGTGGAAAGGAGAGGTGGGGAGTGGAGATGGGAGAGGGTATAGGAGGGATAAATGGTGATGGGAAAAATGAAATAAAGAAAAAATAAAGAATGTCTTTGATGGGTTTATTAGTAGACTATAATAAATGAGAAAAATAATGTCTGAATGTTAGCATTTCAATAGAAACTTCCCAAACTAAAAAGTTTACAGGAAAAAAAGAAAGAGCAAGAATATTTAAAAAGAACAGAATATCCAAGAACTGAAAGAACAATAAAAGTCATTGTATGAGAGTTACATTCAGATAATGAGAATTCCAGGAGGAAAAAAAAGAGAAGGCCCTGCTCTGTGAGTGACAGGGGGCAGCGCCCCAACCACAGGTCTAGAAAGCACAGAGAACACCAAGTAGTATTAAAGGATAAAACAAACAAACAAACAAACAAACAAACAAACAAACAGACACACACCTAGGCAGCCCTGGCTAGATAGCTTGGTTGGTTGAAGCATTGTCCTGTAC
This sequence comes from Myotis pilosus, assembly GCA_036010255.1. Taxonomy (NCBI): domain Eukaryota; kingdom Metazoa; phylum Chordata; class Mammalia; order Chiroptera; family Vespertilionidae; genus Myotis; species Myotis pilosus. The sequence goes on from JASKON010000034.1 coordinate 7,364,583, forward strand.
ACCAAAAAGGTTCCTGGTTTGATTCCTGGTCAGAGCACACACAGAAGGCAACCAATCAATGTTTCTTACTTCTCTCTCTCTCTCTCTCTCTCCTCTCCCTCTCTTCCTTTCTCTGTAAAAATCAACAAAACATATCCTTGAGTGAGAATTAAATAAAACCCTACAGGTAGGCATATCATTCTTTTTTTTTTATTGCTTAAAGTATTACAAAGGGTATTACATATGTGTTGTGTATGATTCCCTCCACGTTTTGCGTGGAGTAGGGTTCAGTATCTGAAAGAGGAGCCGCACAACAAATGAGAGAAAAAGACATGAGATAATTTTGCAATATTGGGGGACCAGGCGGCCAAGTCCCGAAGGACTTCCACCCCATGCTCAGGCTGCTCCAATCTTTTATTGATCTGGAGCAGCCCTTAGGGTAAGGAGGTTTCAATGACACACAGATCAGCAAACAATTTCCAGGAATAGACAAAGTATCTGATTAGCTCATCAATAGATTTCCGGGAGTAGGCAGAGTATCTGATTAACAATAATCAATAAGGATCTACATAAGTATCTAATGAATTAAGTGAACTAAGGTGGGGATGCTTCAACTATTATTACCTAAATTAACTGGGTGGTGCACAGTTCTGACCTTTGCTAGAACTTCAAAGGTTACTAGCTTTTGGGGGGTCTCTGTCTAAACTCAGCTAGTGAAGACAATGAATGGACTCCGGCATCTCCCCCTTATTTTTTCTTTAAAAAATCAAGTATCTGTAGACTAGAAATATAAGAGCATGTCCCAATTTCAATGTCCAAAAGTTCTGAGTCCAAGTTTAAATGTCCAAAAGTTCATGTATACATGCCAGCAATGAAATGTTGGTTCTGGATGGTGGAAAATGCAGGTCCGGTCCTTTCTGGTCTGGTCCTGGGCACCCTGCAGCAACACACAGCTGCTGACTGCTAGCATGGCAAGGCATCTTCACCATGCTATCTCCATCTCTGAACTGTCTCTTCTGTCTTTGTGGCTGGCTTTCTGGGATCCGTTGTTACAGGAATCCACATGGTCTTGTAGCTGTTCTCTGAAAGTATACAAACATATTCTCGACCAAAGGTTAAAGGGAAAAAAAACCTTACTTGGGGTCTTTTCTTTAAAATGATCTTTCCCTGGCTTACCCTGGCATAATGTGTGTTTTTTTCTGGGTGTCTCACTATTAGCAGTATAAATGAAAAAATTTTTTCTCTAAATGTAATTTAGTTACAGGATCTATTTCCTTACATGGTATTCTTCCACTATATTTTTCCACTATGCCCCCCTTTTTTTAAATTTAATTAGGAGGCTTCTTGGAAACTTTATAATGCAGTCTAGATAGCTTTAAATATTAATTTTTTGCACACAAAAAAAATTGAACCTGAACATGCTTTAGGTTCATAGCATGTTTACCACGAAATGAAAATTTTTGTTAATACTTCTTGAATAATTACTTATTTCAAATTAGCCAAATTTAATTTGAAAACTTGAATTAATTTGAAAACTATTTTGCTGTCAAATTTAATATTTTAACAATAATCTTAATTTACACTGTAAATATTAATGAAAAGGATCACTTTACATCCTGTGAAGGCTCTGAGCATTCCTGTTGTTAGGCTAGATTTAGACATAGGGTCTGTTAGCCAAGCCTCCGTTTTTCTGGGTACTGATTTCAGCCGGACCAAATCTCTTTTGTTATTTGGTTCCTGAACTGGGATGGGCATGGGAAGCAAGAAGCAGCCATGGGGACAGGAGACCTTCCTCAGAAGGGGCGAGTGTTCAAGCCCCTGCACCATTGGAGGGGGCGTGAGGATCTGTGCCCCACCTTTGTTGCACCCCAAGTTTTCTCCTACTGGCCCCCCGACTGTGCCTGTCTTAGGTTGCCCACCCTGTGGGGTCTTACCCGTCATTGACTACCAGCCATCTCTGGGCCAAGTAGGGTGATGTGAGGTTCAGTTTTGTCTCCTTGGTAGCCTATGTCCCTCTGGCCTCCATGCCCAGCAACTGCCTTTGGATCCCCTCGCCTGCTGGTGGGGCCCTGGCATTGATCATAGGGAACCCAGGTTTCTTCTCCAGAGAGGGCCCAGCTTACACCATTGGGCCAGAGACAGATCCATGGTACCAGCTTTTCATGATCCCAGCTTGAACAGAGAGCTCAGATAACAGCTGTAGGCAATTGGAATCCTTTTGGTAAAAAAAAAGGTCAAGAGAGGTCAATACAGAATGCTTAAGTGCCTTCCCAGGAGGGAATAAATCCCTTCACATTCTCAAAACATTTAAAGAATTAATTTGTAAGTTTGTTTGGGATAAATGCATAATATACTGTTGTAAAGCATCAAAGATTAATAAAACTTTGTAGAATAATACCATGTAAGAATATTCTTTGCTCTAGGTCATGACAACTTAAAGTTTAAACTCAAGGTTTGGAATGAGGAACCTAGTTTAAAAAAAAGAAATTTACAGATGCAGAGACAGTATGCTATCTAAATTACAGTTTTTTGGGTGAACACATTATCTAGAGTCCTTGGTGACCTAGGTTAAACTTAGGCATGTTATCTAAATTACAGTTTTGGGACTAGAACCCTTGAGTGACCTGGGTTAAACTTAGGCACTTAGGCAGTTTTGGGTCTCCAGAACACCGAGTTGACATGTTAACTGGAGCCCTGACCTTGGGATAGCTGTGCTGTCCTTCCCAGGTAAAGGAAAAATGTGCCTTTTAAGATCAGTATGAAACTATAGTTTTTATCTGAAATGACTGATACCATACTTCACTTTACCGTGCCCCAGGTGGTCTCTGGGCTGTTCCTTTTATTCTGACACCAATGTAACTCCATAGGTGTCTTTCCATTAGCATCACAAGTGAAAAATTTTAGAGTAATTAAAGCTAGGTGAAGCCTACCCGAAGGTGATTTCTCCATCATCCCCCTTTTTTGTTTTCCAAGTTGGGATTGTTAAAAGCTGATGAGACTCTGAAGCCTCTTTTAATAAAGCAACCAATTGATCAGCATGTGCATTTCCTTTAGTTAATGGGCTAGGTAATATGCTATGAGCCCTGATATGGGTGATATAAAAAGGGTATTTTCTCTGCTGCACAATCTGTTGAACTTGTTAAGCAAGAATAAATTTTGGTCACTAAACCATTTCAACTGGGCAGTTTCAATTCTACTTACTAGGCCCAAAGCATAAGAGGAATCAGAAATTATATTAACAGGCTGTTGGAAATCTTGCGACGCAGCCTTAATAGCTTTTAATTCAATTCTTTGCACAGAAGTATGACTGGTCAGTATGACTGGTCAGGATTTATAGTATGATAAGCAGCTTTCCCATTTGATGACCAATCAGTAAAAACAGTTAAAGCTCCAGGAATTGGTTCCTGCCTAGTATTTTTTTGGTATAATGATGGAGGTCTTATATAAAAATTGTAAAAGTTTATCTTTTAATAAGTGACAGCTAAGTTCCCCTGAATATCCATTTAGTCCAATTTGCCAATTTTAAGTCAGTTTGAAATAACATTTATTCTTTTAATTCTACTTGTCCTAAGTTATGGACAGTAAATGACATTAATTAAATTTCTGATATTAGTCTTTAAGTAAATTTACATAAACTTTCTTTAAGGAGGCAAAACACAAATTATTTAATTTAGCTTATGAGGCCCAATATATTGATTTTTAATTTTAGTTAGACATCTGAAGGAAACCTCTTTTTATTTTCTTCCAGACAGCTTTCTTTTTGACACAAGCAACAAATGTAAGGAACGTGGTTGCCTTTTGAGATTTTAACAAATACTGTCGCAAAGCTATATATTTCAAGTGATTTTTCATTTATGGTGACTAATTACTGTCAGATTTAGTATTTTAACAACAATCTTTAAATGTTAGCAGTTATATTTTTTTTTTAATGTTTATTTATTTATTTTATTTTATTTTATTTTAAATCTTTATTGTTCAGATTATTACATTTGTTCCTCTTTTTTCCCCCATAACTCCCCTCCTCCCAATTCCCCCCCCACCCCCGCCCTCACTCCCCACCCACTGTCCTGATCCATAGGTGTACAATTTTTGTCCAATCTCTTCCTGCATCTCCCACACCCCTTTCCCCCCAAGAATAGTCAGTCCATTCCCTTTCTATGTCCCTGATTCTATTATAATCACCAGTTCATTCTGTTCATCAGATTATTTATTCACTTGATTCTTAGATTCACTTGTTGATAGATGCATATTTGTTGTTCATAATTTGTATATTTACCATTTTCTTCCTCTTCCTCTTCTTAAAGGATACCTTTCAGCATTTCATATAATCCTGGTTTGGTGGTGATGAACTCCTTTAGCTTTTCCTTATCTGTGAAGCTCTTTATCTGACCTTCACTTCTGAATGATAGCTTTGCTGGATAAAGTAATCTTGGTTGTAGGTTCTTGGTATTCATCACTTTGAATATTTCTTGCCATTCCCTTCTGGCCTGCAAAGTTTCTGTTGAGAAATCAGCTGACAGTCGTATGGGTATTCCCTTGTAGGTAACTGAGTTTCTTTCTCTTGCTGCTTTTAAGATTCTCTCTTTGTCTTTTGCTCTTGGCATTTTAATTATGATGTGTCTTGGTGTGTCCTCTTTGGATTCCTTTTGTTTGGGGTTCTCCGCGCTTCTTGGACCTGTAAGTCCATTTCTTTCACCAGGTGGGGGAAGTTTTCTGTCATTATTTCTTCAAATAGGTTTTCAATTTCATGCTCTCTCTCATCTTCTGGCACCCCTATAATTCTGATGTTGGTGCGCTTGACGCTGTCCCAGAGGCTCCTTACACTATCCTCGCATTTTTGGATTCTTTTTCATTCCGCCCCTCCGGTTGGGTGTTTTTTGCTTCCTCGGATTTCATATCATTGACTTGATTCTTGCACTCCTCTGGTCTGCTGTCGGGAGTCTGTATAATATTCTTTATTTCAGTCAGTGTATGCTTAATTTCTAGTTGGTTCCCCATCATAGCATCGAGGGTCTCATTAGATTTCTCGAAGATCTCAATAGCTTTATCGGTGGCTTCTAGACAGTTCTTGAGAGACCTTAAAAGTGTGGTTCTGAACTCTATATCTTCCATTGACAATTTTGTCCTGTTTCTTTGTCTCCGCATTTTGTTATGCTTTCTTGGTGCACCCCCTAGTGGTCTTTGTGAGCAGTCTTGATTGTTGTAGCTAACACCAGGGGGGATTTGACCTCCAGGCCAAGTGGCTGTGAGAATCAGCTGTGTCTGCAGGGAGAGAACTTCTGTCCTCTAGGGAGGTGCTAATCTCGCCTTTGCCTGAGGCTATCGGGCAAAAGCCTCTGTGCCGGGCTTGGGCGGGGCGGGTCGCACGGGATCAACAGGGCGGCCCGGAGAGGGAGAGCAGTTATGGCCGCTCTCAGTCCTGTCCCGGGGGCTCTGCCTCTCTGAGTCCCAGCAACCGCTGCAAACCTCGGAGAGAAAGCTGCAATCGCTCTGACCGAAGCCAGACAGTCCGCTTCTCCCGTTTGAGTCTGTGCCCCTAAAGACTCGCCCGGACCTGGAGCTCAGAGTCTGCGACTCCCTCCCGATTGAAAACAACCGCGCCCTCCGCCGCCGCCCGCTCCGCGCGCTCCGCACCTCAGAGTTTGACTTCAGCACTGCGCCTCCTCTGAGTGTCCGTATGCGTTACTCTTTCCTCCTAGTTGTAGGACTTCCACTCAGCCAGCGTTCCTGTGGGTCTGGGTGATGTCCGTTCGGTCTTTTAGTTTCACTTTTGAAATGGTTGTTCAAGGCAGCAAACTCCGGCTTTAACCTATGCCGCCATCTTGGTTCTCCTTAGCAGTTATATTTTTAAAGAGTATACCCTTTGGCTTATTTGCATATACAGAGGAATCATGGGAAGCCTTCAGTAACCTTTGTAGAAGAATTTTGCTTTACTAGGATTCAATTGCTTACAAAGATTAGTAAATTCAGTAAAGTTTTATGTCTGATACAAGAGGTGCAAACGCTGCCCCACCTCCAGCCTAATTTAAAATGCAGCGGCGAGGAGCTTTTGTTAGTTTAAATAAAGACATTGCTACTAATAAATCAATTTTTTCTTTTATTTGGCAGAAATTCCTTATGCAACCAAGTATATTATATTTTGAAATATTGCACTAGGGAAAAACTGTCAAATACATATCTAATTAAAAAAATTTTAACACTAAAAAACAGTTCTCAACATAATAGGATCTAGTCTTGACCATGGAATCAATTACTATTAATTTGTGTATGATATATGTATAACTGTAGTTCTACTGAGAATTTTAGATATCTTTTAAAAATGTCTGTATCTACAAGCCTTTTAAGAAATATGAGCTCTATTGTCGGCCCTTATAAAGCCAACTGCTCAAAACATTGGTCTATCATACCCCTGAAATTATATTACGACCATGATTGCTAATTTATTAAGCATTAAAAATATGTTCTTAAAAATAGTATTAAAAAAATCTGAGAGGCAAGCACACTTTCTGCCCCATCTGCATTTCCGTAGTAAAACTCTGCCTTAAAACTCCACCCCTGAAATCCCATCCTGCCTCAGTGAGCAGACACTCCTTTTGTGATTGGCTAAGTCAGAGGGAGGGGCCTTTACTGTTCCAAGATGGCGACTGTCTAAACTATTCTCTGACAGAAAACATGATTTCCTTATTCTCACAATAAACAAGGGAAGAGCAAACCAAAACCCCTAAAAGATAGATGGCCAACATTATATTCAGGCAAGCAGAAATCCTATTAGCTGTTTATACCTTTTATAATTATTTTAAAGAATATCAATTAAGTTTAAACTGGTTTTTGTATTAAAAATTTCAGTTGAGGTCATAAAATTAATCCTGTTTTTAAATCAGATCAATAAGCAACATATTTTGAATTCTAATTATTTCAGAGAAAACAAAAATTTTCTCAAAAAAATTCTTTGTAAGGCATTTAGCTATCATAATTATACAATTTTTCCCAATTTAATCCGAATTTTAAACTTTTCACTGGCAAGTCAAATATTTAGCATTTCTCAATCAGTAACATTAAGACTAAACTTTAAAAATGCAAGACATAATCAACCAACAGATTTAATACTGTCCTCTAGAGTTTGTACGAGACATACTCAGATCTCATTTAATTCAGTATTATGTCATTTCAAGATACCTAGGTATAAACTCCAAGGTCTTAAATTTCACAACAGCTTTGGAAAACCACACTTGAGCCTGGCAAGGCAAGCCTGGCCCAGCCTTTGATTTTAAAACGACCATAATTTTTTCCTCTGGGGAAGATCAAGAAACAAGGTTGTAGCTACATTGTTTCCTGCCCCTTGCTTGCCGGTGGGAAGTTTCAAAATTGGCCTGGGGGGCGGGTGGGGGAGGAACTGTTTTCCCTGGCAAACAGGTTTGGCCTACCCTGGACCAATCAGATGTAAATTGACCACAATCTTTAAGAATTTGCTACAGGCGGGAAGCAACTAGCCCCTTTCTCCATCAGAAAGGCATGGCTAGCCTTTTTAATTAACAAAGGGCCGGTTTTTTACTAGGCTACTTAGATTTTTAAAATTAAGAAAGTTTTAATAATTCTTGAGATTTGAATCCAATTATTTTAAGGCATTTACTTTAGCAAATTTTTGTAACAGAGACAATTTTACTGATTTTTCTTTTAGAGGTCTTAAAGTTAGCTTTGGAATAGGCTTCATTAACATTATTATGGAAAAATACCAATCTTGTTGCTAGAATTTCTACCCTGGGTCAAATTTGCCATTTACCTTAGGAAATAATCAGTCTTGGGTTTTATTCTGCACATTTGTAAAGAGACTCCAGCTCAAAACTATCTAAATGTCCAAAATCGGAACTTGCGCGCATCAGTTTCAAGCCAGGTTTTCTCTTTACACGTGAACAGAAATCCCAGACGCATTTCTAAAATTTTGTAAAACTTTTCAATTACGAGAAGGAGACTTTAAATTAGAATACTGGGGAGGGGGCGTCTATATTGGATCGTCATGTGCTCCCTTTTCTTTTCCACCACATCCTGCTTTGGGGGAAGTTTCAGCAAATGACTCAGATGGCGTATTTTCCCCAAAGTCATGCTTAAGAGAAAAACAGATTGTAAAATGTTTTTCCTTTTTCGCTTTCCAAAGTAAGAGCTAGCACCCAAGGTGACCTTGGCTATACTTTGCACTTCCCGACATGTTCTCAGGTAATTCTTAAACAGAACATTAAGTAATCTCATTGCGGGAGAACTTATTGCTCTGCGCTCTCCTGCCACCTTTGAATCTCTCTGAACCAGAGAGAGATTCGGCAGCAGGGTTTCATTTATTACAGATAGATTCCAAATACAAATTAAGATAAGAAAACACATTAAGATAACCATGGCACTATTTTTTTTTCCAGCCTGATCTAAAAGAGTACCTTTTTCAAGAAAAACAAAGGTTATGTTCTATAATAACACACAAAGAACTGTAAAAGATTACCTTCTAAAATTTTAATACTTTAAACATGCAAATCAAAAGTCTATAATAAAATTTCTTAAGTTTTTTAAAAGCCAAATATACCTTTTTAAAGCTGAATCTACTTTTTTAAAGCCAAATCCTGCCCCGTTTGTTAGCCTGGTTAAGAAAATGTTCCCAGTTTACTTACAGACCCGGGCTTCTGTAGTTGAACCTGGGCATTGCGTGCGGTGGAATCCCCCTCACCTTTTTTCGGTGAGTTTTCCACACCTTTTCGGTGAAAACTTCCTTTTCTCACTCCAGTGAGGCCTGCACTTCCAGATTACCCGTCGGGCGCCAGATGTTGTGTATGATTCCCTCCACTTTCTGCGTGGAGTAGGGTTCGGTATCTGAAAGAGGAGCCGCACAACAAATGAGAGAAAAAGACACGAGATAATTTTGCAATATTGGGGGACCAGGCGGCCAAGTCCCGAAGGACTTCCACCCATGCTCAGGCTGCTCCAATCTTTTATTGATCTGGAGCAGCCCTTAGGGTAAGGAGGTTTCAATGACACACAGATCAGCAAACAATTTCCAGGAATAGACAAAGTATCTGATTAGCTCATCAATAGATTTCCGGGAGTAGGCAGAGTATCTGATTAACAATAATCAACAAGGATCTACATAAGTATCTAATGAATTAAGTGAACTAAGGTGGGGATGCTTCAACTATTATTACCTAAATTAACTGGGTGGTGCACAGTTCTGACCTTTGCTAGAACTTCAAAGGTTACTAGCTTTTGGGGGGTCTCTGTCTAAACTCAGCTAGTGAAGACAATGAATGGACTCCAGCACATATGTGTACTTTTTTTCCCCCCCGCCCTTGACAATCTATCATTCTTAAAATACAAAAAATCAAATACAACAGAAAAATCTTGACTGAGGCCAGAGAAGAAAAATAATAACTATTGAGGAGCAAATATGAGAATTAAAGCTGTCTTCTTCTCAGAAATCATGCAAACAAGAAGAGAATGGAGTGAAATATTTAGTGTTGAGAGAAAAAAATGTAAAACTCTGTGCTCTGTGAAATTATCAATTAAAAGTGAAAACAAATATAGACTTTTCAGACAAAAAATAATTGAGGAAAATTGTTGCCAATAATCCCATCTTGCATGAGATGTTTTTAAAAAGGATATTTAGAGAGAAAATATAACATGGGTTAAATATATATAAAAAAATAAAGCATCAGGATAAAAGGGAAGATAAATAAAAACTTTTATTTTTCTTATTCTTTTTTTCTAGTAGCTGGTAATAAAGTGTCACTTTACTTATTTTTTAATTGAATTTCTTGAGGTGACATTGGTTCGCAAAATCACTCAGGTTTCAAGTGTGCAACTCAACAACACATCATCTGCACACTGCATAGTGCAGCCATCACCCCAAGCAAAGTCTCTTTCCATCCCCATTTCTCCCACCTTTGCTCACATCACCTATTTTCATTTCCCCTTTCCCTCTTACTATCACCACATTATTGTCTTTGTCTTTGTGTTATGTATACTGTATATGTTTTTTGGCTAATCTCTTTACTTTCTTTCATCCAGTTCTCCTCCCCTCTCCCCTCTGACAGCTGTTCAATGTATCCATGCCTCTGTTTCTATTTTGTTTGTCATTTTTTTGTTCATTATATTCCACATATAAGTGAGATCATATGGTTTTTGTCTTTCTCTGACTGGTTTAATTCACTTAGCATAATAATATCCAGGTCCATCCATGCTATAGAAAAGTAAGATTCCTTCCTTCCTTCCTTCCTTCCTTCCTTCCTTCCTTCCTTCCTTCCTGCTGGGGTCCAACCCCAGCAGGTCCAGGGGTTCCCCATAGGTGTGGACGGAGTTGGCGAAGAAGGAATGGCATGGAGACAGCGTTCAGTTGATCAGCAGCCTTGCCAGGATCTCTAGCCACACTCTCCAGCCAAGTTCTGTCTAGGATCTCCAGCGAAGTTCTGGCTAGGATCTCCAGCGAAGTTCTGGTTAGTATCTCCAGCCAGGTTCTGTGTCCATGGTCTCTTGCTAGGTTCTGTCTAGGATCCAGGTTCTGTCCAGGATCTTTTGCCAGGTTCAGTCTCTAGGTTCTTCTCTAGGTTCTGTGTGTAGGTTCTGTGTCTAGGTTCTGTCTGTAGGTTCTTCTTCTGTCTCTAGGTTCTGTGTAGGTTCTGTCTTCTAAGTTCTGTCTCTTGTTGTCTTATTACATCTGTATTTATACCAGTTGATTCCAATCCTATCAATCTCTATTCCAAAGGTTAGGGCGTTTCTTATCTCCATTCCAGGGAGTAAAGATTATGTAGCTTAAGCATGATTGTTCGTAGTTAGTGATTAATTACCCACCTGGCACTTAGTAAAGGGGTTTTATTCCCTCCCTAACTTCAGGGGAAAATCTCTACCTGGGGAAACAACCTTTCTTGGAGAGGTGACCTTGGTTAAAACACATAGTGCCAAGAAGGTGAGCAAACATATTAAGAACAGCATGCCATATATGCCAGGTCCCTTGAAACAGCAAGGATGGACCGGCTCCCGGCACCTTCCTTCCTCTCTCTCTCTCTCTCTCTCTCTCTCTCTCTCTCTCTCTCTCTTCTTTCTTTCTTTCTTTCTTTCTTTCTTTCTTTCTTTCTTTCTTTTTTTCTTTCTGGCTGTACAGTATTCCACTGTATAAATGTACTAGTTCTTTTAACCACCTATATACTGATGAGCATTTGGGCTGTTTTCAGATCGTGGCTATTATAAATAACTAGAGGCCCGGTGCACAAAAATTTGTGCACTCGGGGGAAGGGGGGGTCCCTCAGCCCAGCCTGTGCCCTCTCCCAGTCTGGGACCCCTCGGGAGATAACAACCTGCTGGCTTTGGCCTGCTCCTGGGTGGCGGAGGGCAGGCCCAATCCCTAGGTGCAGCCCCTGGTCAGGCTCAGAGCAGGGCCAATTGGGGAGTTGGGGCACCTTTCCCTGTCATGCACAGAGCAGGACAGATTGGGAGGTTGTGATGCCACCCTCAGTCACGCTCAGGGTAGGGCCGATTGGGGGGTTAGGGCACCGTCCCCTGTCACATTCAAGGCAGGGTAGATGGGGAGGTTGCGGTCCCACCCCCTTGCTCTCACAGAGCAGGGCCCATCAGGGGGTTGGGGAGCTTCCCCCTGTCATGCACAGAGTAGGGCTGATAGGGGAGTTGGGGCACGCCCCCTGTCACACTCAGGGCAGGGCGGGTCAGGGGGTTGGGGCACCGCTACTGTCACATAGGGCAGGGCAGATGGGGAGGTTATGGCTCTACCCAACACACACAGAGCAGGGCCCGTGGGGGGGGGGGTTGGAGCGCCACCCTCTATCACCCACAGAGCAGGGCTGATCAGGTGGCTGGGGCACCGCCACTCTCATACTCAGGGCAGGGCCAATGGGGAGGTTATGGCTCTACCCCATCACACACAGAGCAGGGCCCGTGGGGGAGGGGTGGGGGTTGGGGCCCTGGCCCCTGTCACACACAGAGCTGCAAGGTGATCAAGGTGATCAGGGGGTTTGGGCACTGCCCCCTGTCACACTGATCCTGGTGCCGGGAGGCCTCGCGGCTCCACTGATCCCGGTGCTGGGAGACATATTACCCTTTTACTATATAGGGTAGAAGCCTGGAGCATGGGTGGGGCTCGCTGGTTTGCCCTGAAGGGTGTCCTGGATCCGGGTGGGGGTCCCCACTGGGTTGCCTGGCCAGCCTGGCTGAGGGGATGATGGCTGTTTGCAGCTGGTCACACACTCTTCAGGGTGGGGGTCCCCACTGGGGTGCGTGGCCAGTCTGGGTGAGGGGCTAAGGGCTGTTTTCAGGCTTGGACTAAAGGTCCCAACTGCTCCTTTTCTTTTCTTTTTTTTATTCTGGGCCAGCTTTAGCTCTGAGGACTCGGCTGCTGAAAACAAGTTTCTGACGTTTGTTTACCGTCTGTATTTGATACAATGTTGCGGTCTGGCTGGCTGAAGTTACTTAGAGTTGCAGCTGAGAGGCTGGCAAGTCATGCAGGGAGCGTTGGAGTCCTCCATCCCTGAAGCAAGCAAGCCTCCCTGTTCGCATCAGCTGCCTGGCTGCCGGCCGCCGTCTTGGCTGCCAGTTAATTTGCATATCTTGCTGATTAGCCAATGGGAAGGGTAGCGGTTGTTTGCCAATTACCATGTTTCTCTTTTATTAGTGTAGACTAGAGGCCCGGTGCACAAAAATGTGTGCACTCATGGGGAAGGGGGGTACCTCAGCCCAGCCTGTGCCTTCTCACAGTCTGGGACCCCTTGGGAGATAATGACCTGCTGGCTTAGGCCTGCTCCCAGGCGGCAGAGGGCAGGCCCAATCCCTAGGTGCAGCCCTTGGTCGGGCTCAGAGCAGGGCCAATTGGGGAGTTGGGATGCTGCCCCTTGTCATGCACAGAGCAGGGAGATTGGGAGGTTGTGATGCCACCCTCAGTCAAGCTCAGGGTAGGGCCGATTGGGGGGTTGGGGCACCGTCCCCTGTCACACTCAAGGCAGGGTCGATGGGGAGGTTGTGGCGCCACCCCCTGTCACGCACAGAGCAGGGCCAATCAGGGGGTTGGGGCACTGCCCCCTGTCACTCACAGAGCAGGGCCCATCAGGGGGGTTGGGGCTCCGTACCCTGTCACGCACAGAGCAGGGTCGATCAGGGGGTTGGGGAGCTCCCCCCATGAGGCACAGAACAGGGCCGATCAGGTTGTTGGGGCGCCTTCCCCTGTCACGAACAGAGCAGGGCAGATAGGGAGGTTGTGGCCCCGCCCCCTGTCACACACAGAGCCACAGGGCGATCAGGGGGCTTGGGCGCTGCCCCCTGTCATGCTGATCCCAGTGCTGGGAGGCCTCATGGCTCTGCTGATCCCGGTGCTGGGAGGCATATTACCCTTTTACTATATAGGGTAGAGGCCTGGTGCACGGGTGGGTGCCAGCTGGTTTGCCCTGAAGGGTGTCCTGGGTCAGGGTGGGGGTCCCCACTGGAGTGCCTGGCCAGCCTGGGTGAGGGGATGATGGCTGTTTGCAGCTGGTCACACACCCTTCAGGGTGTGGGTCTCCACTGGGGTGCCTGGCCAGTCTGGGTGAGGGGCTGAGGGCTGTTTTCAGGCTGTGGGTGACTGAAGCTCCCAACTGCTCCTTTCTTTCTTTTTTTTATTCTGGGCTAGCTTTAGCTTTGAGGCTCCGCTCTATCTCTTAGGTCTCCGCTGCTGAAAGTAGGTTTCTGGCCTTTGCTTACAATGTTGCGATCCTTCTGGCTGAAGTCCAGCAGTATTTGTTACATAGTTGCTTAGAGTTGCAGCTCAGAGGCCTGCAGCAGCAGGCGGGGAACGTTGGAGTCCTCCGTCACTGAAGCAAGCAAGCCTCATGTTAATTTCAAGCTGCCTGGCTGCCGGCTGCCATCTTGGCTGGCAGTTAATTTGCATATCACCCTGATTAGCCAATGGGAAGGGTAGCGGTCATACACCAATTACCATGTTTCTCTTTTATTAGATAGGACTAGAGGCCCAGTGCGTGGTTTCATGTGAGACCTAGACTAACTCCCGTTGCACCGGGTGGGAGGTAGGACCCAGACTGACTCCCGTCACTCTGGGCAGGATGCGGGACCCAGAGTCAAGTCCCTGCCCACCTGCATGCGCCTTGCTGCGCACGCAGCCTCCTGGTGACCACTCTTTGGTCGTTCTGCTGTTACGGTGTCACGACCACAGGGCTTTGATGATATAGATGCTGTAATGAACATAGAAGTGAATTTTTGCTTTTGCATTAGTGTTATGGAATTCTTAGGATAGATTTTCCCCAAATGGGATAACTGGATCAAAAAGCAGTTCCATTTTTAATTTTTTGAGGAAACTCCATACTGTTTTCCACAGTGGCTGCATTCCCACCATCAGCATACTAGGGTTCCCTTTTCTTCACACCCTCCTGGCACTTGTTTTTTGATTTATTGACATTAGCCATTTTGGCAGGTGTGAGGTAATATCTCATTGTGATTTTAATTTGCATCTTTCTGATGATAAGTGACCTTTAGCATTTTTTTTTTCATATATCTTTTGGCCATATGTATGTACTCTTTGAAGAAGTATCTATTCAGGCCTTTTGCCTATTTTTAAGTTGGATTGTTTGTCTTCCTGGTGCTGAGTAGTATACGTTCTTTATATATAACTAGAGGTCCGGTGCACAAAGATTTGTGCACTCGGGGGTGGGGGGGTGGTTCCTTCAGCCCGGCCTGTGCCGTCTCACAGTCTGGGACCCCTCGGGAAAGTAACAACCTGCTGGCTTAGGCCTGATCCTGGGTGGTAGAGGGCAGGCCCAATCCCTAGGTGCAGCCCCTGGTTGGGCTCAGAGCAGGGCTGATTGGGGAGTTGGGGCACTGCCCCCTGTCATGCACAGAGCAGGGCAGATTGGGAGTTTGCCATGCCACCCTCAGTCACGCTCAGGGTAGGGCTTATTGGGGGGTTGGGGAACTGCCCACTGTCACACTCAAGGCAGGGTCGATGGGGAGGTTGCGGCGCCACCCCCTGTCACTCACAGAACAGGGCCAATCAGGGGGTTGGGGCGCTGCCCCCTGTCACTCACAGAGCAGGGCCCATCAGGGGGTTTGGGGCTCTGTACTCTGTCACACACAGAGCAGGGTCGATCTGGGGGTTGGGGAGCTCCCCCCTGTCATGCACAGAACAGGGCCCATCAGGGGGTTGGGGAGCTCCCCCTGTCACTCACAGAGTAGGGCTGATAGGGGAGTTGGGGCACCGTCCCCTGTCACACACAGAGCAGGGCAGATCAGGGGGTTGGGGTGCCGTACTCTGTCACACTCAGTGCAGGGCCAAAGGGAGGTTATGGCTCTACCCTGTCACACACAGAGCAGGGCCCTTTGGTGGGGGGGGGTGTGTTGGGGTGGCGCACACTGTCATAAACAGAGCCACAGTGTGATCAGGAGGTTGGGGAGCTCCCCCCTATCAGGCACAGAGCAGGGCTGACCAGGGGGTTGGGGCGCCGTCCCCTGTCACGAACAGAGCAGGGCAGATAGGGAAGTTGTGGCCCCGCCCCTTGTCACACACACAGCCACAGGGCGATTAGGGGGTTTGGGCGCTGCCCCCTGTCATGCTGATCCTGGTGCCAGGAGGCTTTCCGGCTCTGCTGAACCCGGTGCTGGGAGGCATATTACTCTTTTACTATATAGGATAGAGACCTGGTGCATGGGTGGGGGCCGGTTGGTGTGCCCTAAAGTGTGTCCTGGATCAGGGTGGGGGTCCCCACTGGGGTGCCATGCTAGCCTGGATGAGGGGATGATGGCTGTTTTCAGCTGGTCACACACCCTTCAGGGTGGGAGTCCCCATTGGGGTGCCTGGCCAGTCTGGGTGAGGGGCTGAGGGCTGTTTTCAGGCTTGCAGGTGACTGAAGCTCCCAACTGCTTTTTTTTTCTTTTTTTTTATTCTGGGCCAGCTTTAGCTCTGAGGCATGGCTCCAGCTCTCAGGCTTCTGCTGCTGAAAGCAGGTATCTGGTTTGTTTGGTTTCTATAATCGAAACACTGTTTCAACTCCAGCTCTGAGATCCCAGCTGGCTGAAAGCAGGTTTCTGGGGTTTTGTTTAGCTTCTATATTTGTATCAATGTTTCATACTGCAAGCTCAGAGGCCGGCCTCAGGAGGCGGGGAACATTGTAGTCCTCCGTCACTGAAGCAAGCAAGCCTTAAGTTCGCTTCAAGCTGCCTGGCTGCCGGCTGCCATCTTGGCTGACAGTTAATTTGCATATCGCCCTGATTAGCCAATGGGAAGGGTAACGGATGTATGGCTAATTACCATGTTTCTCTTTTATTAGATAGGATTTGGAAATTAACCCCTTATCAGATGTATGATTGGTCAATATATTCTCCCATACGGTGGGTTCCATTTTCACTTTGTTGGTTTCTTTTGCTGTGCAAAAGCTTTTTAGCTTGATGTAGTCCCATTTATTTATTTTTACCTTTGTTTCCTTTGTCTGAGGAGATATATCAGCAAAAATATTGCTATGAGAATGTCTGATATTTTACTTCCTATGCTTCCTTCTAGGATTTTTATGGTTTTGAGTCTAACATTTAAGTTTTTAATCCATTTTGAGTTTATATTTGTAGCAGTGTAAGAAGGTGGTCTAGTTTCACTTTTTTACATGTACCTGTCCAATTTTCCCAACATCATTTATTGAAGAGGTTGTCTTTGCTCTATTGTATGTTTTTGCTAATAATTTTTGTCAAATATTAATTGACCATATGAGAGTGGGTTGATTTCTGGGTTTTCTGTTGTGTTTTATTGTTCTACTAGAGGCCCAGTGCACAAAAATTTGTGCACTCGAGGAGGGGGTCCCTCAGCCTGGTCTGTGCCCTCTCTCAGTCTGGGACCCCTCGGGAGATGTCCACTTGCCAGCAGTGAGCAGGCCTAAGCTATAGTCAGGCATCCTTAGCACTGCTGAGGAGGCAGGAGAGGCTCCCACCACCACCGCTGTGCTGGCTGTCATTAGCCTGGCTTGTGGCTGAGCAGAACTCCCCCTTGTGGGAGTGCACTGACTACCAGGGGGCAGCATCTGGCCCCTGGTGGTCAGTGTGTCTCATAGTGACCAGTCATTCCCAGTCATTCTGCTGTTAGGGTGAATTTGCATATTACCCTTTTATTATATAGGATAGAGGCCTGGTGCATGGGTGGGGGCTGGCTGGTTTGCCCTGAAGGGTGTCCCGGATTAAGGTGTCAATCTCGCTGGGGTGCCTGGCCAGCCTGGGTGAGGGGCTGAGGGCCATTTTCAGGTTGGCCACACCTCTTCAGGGTGGGGCTCCCCACTGGGGTGCCTGGCCAGCCTGGGTGAGGGGCTGAGGGTCGTTTTCAGGCTGCCCACAGCCCCTTCAGGGTTGAGGGGTCCCGCTGGGGTGCCTGATCAGCCTGGGTGAGGGGCTGATGGCCGTTTTCAGGCTGGCCATATCCCCTGGCGACCCAAGCTCCCAGCCTCTCCTTTTTTTTTCAGTGCCTCCTTGAGCGAAGGCCAGGGTGGGCTGGAAGCAGGTTTCTGGAATTTATTTATCTTCTATAATTGAAACGTTGTAGCTTTTAGCGGAGCACAGGGCCAGCCAGGGCAGGCAGGAAGCTTGGCTTCCTCCATTTCCGGGGGCAACCCAAGCTTCCTGCTCACTCCAGCTCCATGGCCAATGCCATCTTAGTTGGGTTAATTTGCATACTTGCTCCTGATTGGCTGGTGGGTGTAATGGAGTGGTGGAGTGATGGTTAATTTGCATCTTTCTCTTTTGTTAGTGTAGATAGTTCCATTTGTTTCTCTCTGTGTTTCTTCTTCTCATTACAGCAGCCCCTTTAGCATTTCTTTTTTTTATTATTAGTTAAGGTATTACAAATGTGTCCTCAATCCCCCCCATTAACCCCCAACCTCCCCCCCCCCCTGACCCCACACACTCACGATCCCATCCCTCTGTTGTCCATGTCCATTGGTTTGGCTTATATACATGTATACAAGTCCTTCGGTTGATCTCTTCCCCTTACCCCCACCCTCCCCTACTTTCCTTCTGGGGATTGATAACCTGATCGCTGTTTCTCAGTCTTTGGATATGTCCCTTTTCATCAGTCTATGTTGTTCTCTATAATCCACAAATGAGTGAGATCATGTGGTATTTATCTTTCTCTGACTGGCTTATTTCACTTAGCATAATGCTCTCCAGTTCCATCCACACTGTTGCAAAAGGCAAGAGTTCCTTTTTTTTTTTACTGCAGCATAGTATTCCATTGTGTAGATGTACCACAGTTTTCTAATCCACTCATCTGCTGATGGGCACTTAGGCTGTTTCCAAATCTTAGCTATGATGAATTGTGCTGCTATGAACATAGGGGTGCATATATTCTTCTCATTACAGCAGCCCCTTTAGCATTTCTTCCAGTGCTGGTGTAATGGTAACAAACTCCTTTAGCCTTTTTTTTATTTTTTTTATTTTTATTTTTTTAAAAATATATTTTATTGATTTTTTACAGCGAGGAAGGGAGAGAGATAGAGAGCTAGAAACATCGATGAGAGAGAAACATCGATCAGCTGTCTCCTGCACATCTCCCACTGGGGATGTGCCCACAACCCAGATACATGCCCTTGACC
Organism: Myotis pilosus; assembly: GCA_036010255.1. Taxonomy (NCBI): domain Eukaryota; kingdom Metazoa; phylum Chordata; class Mammalia; order Chiroptera; family Vespertilionidae; genus Myotis; species Myotis pilosus. The sequence goes on from JASKON010000034.1 coordinate 7,383,146, forward strand.
GGAATCGAACCTGGGACCCTTCAGTCCGCAGGCCGACGCTCTATCCACTGAGCCAAACCGGTTTTGGCCTTTAGCCTTTTAAAAAAAATTATTTCACCTCTATTTTGAATGATAGCTTTGTTGTATATAGTAATCTTGGTTTCAGATCCTTGCTTTTCATTATCTTGACCACTTCATGCAATTCCCTTCTGGGCTGATGAAAAATGACAGCCATATGAGAGCTTCTTTGTAGGTAACCAATTGCTTTTCTCTCCCTGCCTTTAAGATTCCCTGTTTGTCTTTAATTTTTGGCATTTTAATTATGATGTGTTTGGGTGTGGGCCTATTTGGGTCTTTCTTTCTTGGGGTTCTCTGTGCCTCCTGAATTTGTGTTACTTTTTCCTTCACCAGGATAGGGAAGTTTTCTGCCATTATTTATTCAAACACATTCTCTATCCCTTGCTCACTTTCTTCCCCTTCCGGCACACCGCTTATGCAAATATTGATATGTTTCATGTTGCCCCACAGCTACCTTAAGTTGTTCTCCTGTTTTTTAATTGCTTGTTGTTGTTTTTTAGTTCTCTGATTGAGTGATTTTTCGACCCTGTGTTCTAGTTCACTGATCCAATCCTCGGCTTTCCTTAATCTGCTGTGTATTTCTTTCACTGTTCTTTATATAGTTCTATGTCATCCTTCATAGTTACTATATCTTTTCTCATGCTGTTAAGAATTTTTGCCATCATTATTCTGAACTCTATGTCTGATAAATTTCTTATCTCCATTTCATTTAGCTCTTCTTTGGAGAATTCTCTTGTTCTTTCATTTGGGAGTTGTTTTTTGTCTCCCCTTTTGGGCTCCCCTTTGGATTTGTGACTATGTATTAGATAGATGTGCTATGCCTCCCATTCTCTAGTGCAGAACAGTGTCAGATGCTGTTTCTGACTGGCCTTGTGTACCATGTTTAGAGCTATCAGCAATCTTCAGCTTGTGGCTCCCTCTGCTGGGGCTGGGTGCCTTTGGAAAGCACTAAGATGTGCATCAAAGTGTGCTTTTCCTAGCCCCCGAATTAGATCAGGCAAAGACTCAAAGCCTCCAGAGGTCCACCTCTGCCTGAAGTCTCATTTTATTCAGTCTTGAATAGCCTCAGGCTATTGACCATAGAGTGGGTTGAAAGGTTTTTCAACAGGGTTGGGCAATTGCTTCTGCCTGCAGGCTGATTGTTATTCTTAGTCTGTTAATGGGCCTCAGAAACTCCCCTAGGTAGTGCAAGAGGTTTTCCAATAGGGTGGGGCAACTGCCTTCCCTCGCAGGCAAAAATTCCCTGGATAGCATAGATCCACCAGAGAAATACATCCTCTGCAGTGTGAGCAAATGACTCAGCAAAGGAAACTGGGTGGTTGCCTTCTGAGATCTAACCCCAGAGCTCTCAACCCTGGCTTCTGCTTACTTAGCTCCAGTCCACTCTGCCAGAGCCCAAGGTGAGTGGTTACACATAAAATTTTGTGCACTAGCCCTTTAAGATTGAGTCTGCATTTCTAGCAATCTCTGGCTGGCAGACAGCAACCCTACTGCTTCTCACAACCAGATGTTATATAGTTACCTTTCTCAGTTCTGGTTCCCTGGGCTGGGAACCTCCCAGCGCTGAGATATACCTCTGGAACTTTACTTCTTCTCTGTGGGAGCCCAGCCAGCCCTTTCAGGCCCCCACACTTCATACCAGTCTCTATTTGATCTTCACTTTACATCCTTGGTTATCAAGGTTATCTCCAGCTAGTCCTCAGTTGATTATTCAGGATGTTTTTTCTGTATTTTAGTTGTAATTCCAGTTTGGTCCTGGGAGGCTGTCAGTGTAGCATCCACTTACGCCTCTGCCATTTTGGAGTCTCTCGGCATATAGTGTTTTAATTTTTTGTTTGTTTCAAGATACTATTTTATTTTCCCTGTAATGTCTTCTTTGACCAATTGGTTACTCAGGAGAGTGTTGTTTAATTTTCTTGTATTCTTGAATTTTCCCATTTTCTTTGTGTTATTGGTTTCTAGTTTCATACCATTGTAGTCAGGGAGGATACACGGTATGATTTCAAGTTTTCTTGAATTTTCTAAAACTTTTCATGTGCCCTAACTTACCTATTGCAGCAAATGTTTCATGTGAACTTGTGAAAAATGTCTACTTTGCCATTGTTGTATAGAATGTTCTCAACTGAAATTTATTGTCTTTCAGTAGTGAAGACTAAAAGTCCAAGATGTTGGCAGCATTGGTTCCTTCTGAGGCTGGTATGAAAAATCTGCTTCTTGCTTTCCTTCCAGCTCTTGGTGGTTTTCTGGTGATCTTTAGCATTCCTTGGCTTGTAGATGCATCACCTCAGTCTGAGCCTTCATCACTACATGATGTTTGTCTTTCTTTGTGTCCAAATTTTCCCTTTTTATATAAACACCATTCATATTGGATATGACTTCATCATAACTAATTACATCTTCAGTGACCATATTTCTAAATAAAGTCACATTCTGAAGTACTGGGGACTAGGAATTTAAGATATGAAGTTTTTTTGGGGGTGGGGGGCACAATTCAACCCATAAGATTCTATTTCTCTGTCAAAACTGGAATCATAATGTGAATGCTTTCCTATGATATGACTTTTAAATTTATTATGAATACAATACTATGTTTGGATGTTCAGATCTACAGATTTGGACATAACATTTCATAGTATGTATCATAGCAATTTATTTAGCTACTCATTGAAAGATGAAACTTTGGATTCGTTTCTACTTTTTCACTATTACAAAGAACTCTGACAAAAGTGAAACTGGACAATCAATGAGTCTGGCTGCCTGTCACTACTTGAGCCAATTCATCAGAGACAGGGTTGAATCATATATGAGAATGTATTCCAATACTGCTGGTAGTATGAGAGAGCAATAGGTCACCCACAAAAATCTGCTCTCTACCCTCTCATCCCCCGCCATAAGCCAGCTACTTATATTGGGTAGGATAAAGATTACACGGGGAAGTAGGAATTACAGGCATGGGGAAGTAGGCAATGCAGGCTGGGGTGGAACTCCATTGTTTAGACAACAAGGTTGTTAATCTTTCTATGATAATAGGCAGTTCTTGAATGAGAATGGACACATTCCAAAGTTGACTCCCAGATCCAAGATTGACTGGCAGGTCCAAAGTTGACTCCCGGGACCTAGGGTCATACAACTCCCAGTCAGATTAGAATGTCCTTTCTTTAATCAGAATAAGGCAATCTCAGTTAACAGAGCATGATTAATATTTCTTATAACTATAGCTAGTCCCAATATTCTATTTTTGTCCCTAACAAAAGCATATTTGTATATACAACTTTATGCATGTTTATATTTTGTTAGATATAGTCAAATTTTCTATTCTTGAACTATAGGCCACTGTCTCTTTACCTCAATATTATACCTCATACATTGAGCTTTTACAAGATTCTTTAACTTTTGTAATTCACTCCCCACCCTACCCTTTGTCCTGTTCTTGCCCACTACTTACTGCCTTTTTTAATAGTGGGACTTTCCAGGAGGCTGATTAGCCAGTAAAGAGAGAACAATTCTAATTTTTAAAAACACTTTCAGTTCCCCCTACCTCTCATCTATCTTTTACATAACAATAGAGGGTGCTTTCAAACGAAAATTTCATAACATTGAGTTATTGCTTAAAGTACCTTCAAAAGTTCTGTTTTGAAGTCAGAGTAAAGTTGGTATATCTTACCTTGGCACACCTTACCTTGACCACCTCTAGATTGTTGCTTCTGCCCTCTTTCCTATCACACCTTCCATTCTATTTTGAGTTATATTGGATTCATTTTTAGTTCTAAGAGCCTCACCTGCTCTTCCATCTTTCCTCACCCCTGCATACTATTTTCCTTTTGCTTGGAGGGTTACCCTTACTCTTCCACCACCACCATCCTTCTAGGAATCTCTATCTTATTCTTTAAGTACTTTCAGCTTCTGTTTTTTCTCCATTTAAAAATACTGATAAAAACAACACCTGTGACTTGGTTTAGTAATAATTCAATGAGATAATCTTGTTAAGTCATCATCATAGCCAAGTACATAGTAAATATTCAACAAATGTAAAATCTTCTTCAGTTTTCTTTGTGAGTCATTTTTGTGACAACAAGATATATCATTATTAAAATTAAAACACACACAATGATTTAACTTAATATGGAAATGACAAGATATCTGTGTTGTGGATGAAAAGGGGCCATATGCTAACCTGACAAGCTCAGGAAAGGCCTGTGTGGTGGCCTTACAAACTCAGAGACCTAAAGTCACCACAAAGGATGATCTGCAATTAACTTTTTAACTGAAAGCAGTTATAGCAGGTAGTCATGTCCTAGTCTAGAATCTTCCCTGACAAAAGTCAGCCTTTATCTTTTAAAAATATATATTTTTTATTGATTTCAGAGAGGAAGGGAGAGGGAGAGGGAGATAGAAACATCAATGATAAGAGAATAATTGATTGGCTGTCTCCTGAACACCCCAAACTGGGGATTGAGCCTTCAACCCAGGCATATGTCCTGACCTGGCATTGAACTGTGACATCACAGTTCATAGGTCAATGCTCAGCCACTGAGCCAAGCTTAACTAAGCCTATCTCATTATCTTTTGCATCTAAGATAACATTCCTTTGGTTTGTCAGGGTAACTCCCCTTTTCCCAGACCCCTCAGATAACCAATGCACCAGGGCAGACCGTAAATCCTCTCATGTTATTTTTATTATGTTAATAGTTAACTGCTAACTATCCTATACCCACCTATGTAAAAGGTGTATGTGTCTATAATTTTACTTTTCATCCAATCCTAGAGGTTTCTCCTCTCCCCTCCCACTTTGCTTTCTCCCACTTTCCTAATTTATCACCAATGAATTTCATGTAACCCACTTTGTCTTCGCTTTTGATTGTAATGTATAAAATAAGGTGCAAAACTGCCATTCTCTGGAGCATTATCTCAATCCATTGAGATTTTGCTTCCTGCAATTGTTGACAGTTTGGCTCAAATAAACTCACAAAAATTCTCTATAGGTTTGAATGTTTTTTACATTGACAGTGCTCAGTAAATGTGGCACTGAGTTGAATGGATTGGTTGAAACCAAAATACACAATGTTAGTTACATTCTTCTAATCTAGTACTAATATATTGGTTGGTAGGTCTCGATTGTTTGATTGTCTAAGCATTTTGTTACATGATATGCACCCATCACTCAGTCTCAGTGCTTACTAACATTTTGATCATTCAGATGTGACTTATTCTTAGCAGAACATCACCATCTGATTGTGACTGCTGCCACTTCACTGTGCTCCTCAAACATCTGTTTCAAATCCCTTCTAGTCTTTTTGTGGATATACTGATAATATTTGCCATTCTATAACTTTCAAAATATTCTTTTCTTTTCTTTTTTGATTTCTGCCTCCAGTCTTCTGGCATGTTCTTCATCTTTGCCAACATATTAGACTGTTTGAGCTGTGATACAAAAATACCATAGCCCTGTCCAGTGTGACTCAGTTGGTTAGAGTGTCATCCCATGCACCAAAAGGTCATGGGTTTGATTCCTGGTCAAGCACATATCTAGATTGCAGGTTCAATTCCAGATTGGGAAGCAACCGATCGATATCTCTCTCACATCAACGTTTCTCTTTCCCTCTCCCTGTCTCCCTCTCTAAAAAAAAATACCATAGACTTGGTTACTTAAACAACAAATATTTATTTTTCACAGTTACAGAGGCCAGAAGCACAAGATCAAGGCTCCTATAGATCTGGTTCCTGGTGAGGACTCTTACTGGCTTGCAGTCTCCTTCTCACTGTGCCATCATGTAGCATAGGAGTGAAAGTGCTCACGGATCTCTATAATAAGGGCACTAATTCCATCATGAGGGCTCCACCCTCAAGACCTAATCAAATCTCTCAAAGACTCCACCTCATAATGCCATCACATTGGGAGCTACAAATTTAACATGAATTTTGGAGGATACAAACATTAGGTCTATAATAGGCAGCAAGCCTGCAAATCCCTTCTGCATATTCACTGAGGATCCTGAGATGAAATTCTTAATTAGAGATAAAATGTACCAGAAGCTAATTGAAACTTGCCTTGTTTCTACTTGTCCCTCTTGGGCTTTGTTTCCCCTTCATCTTGCTTACTCTGTCTTTTTCATTCTGATTCATGGGAAGATGAAGACAGTGGGTAGGTAAGTACTTATGTTTCCTTTAGGTCATCTGTTCATGCTACACCGTCTGAATTACTTCTTCCCGTGTTTCTATTTTTCCTGATTCTAAGACTCTTTAGAGCTTAAAAACATGTGATGGTTAAGAATTCTAGCAGAAATAAATATGATTGCATGATATGCTCTTTAATCAAGGACTTGTTGAAGGCCTAGTATCTGTGCCTTCCTATATACTGTATATCACCCTCTGAAATTCTATGCAGGAGAGATAGAGCTCTCTATTCAGAGGCCCCTGCTCTTGTTGGGTAAGAAAGTAAGCTCACTTGACCCAAAAGTAGTACATAAAAAACATTAATTTCACTGAATGTAATGCATGGCTAGGGCTTTATGTTCCAAGGAGTGCCTTATAGTGCAGAGTGACATGGACAGATGGGGCAACAGATAGGGGATGACTTCAGAAGGCTTAAGTCTGGGTTTCCTCTCCATCATACACTTGTTCTTGAACCTTAAGAGAAACACATAATTTGATGACACTCAAATTTCTAATCTGTAAAAAAAAATATGTAATACAGTTGCAGTGCCACCTTTCCTGGTTGATATAAGAATCAAATAAGGCAGGTTTCTGCAATGTTGTGGGATGGCCTGAGATGTCTTTATGAGAAGCATGCATGGCCAGAAGGAATATGTGTAAGAAGGAGGAGGACTGTGAAGTCAATCTGGCTCAGTTTGTTTTCACTCTGACTTTTCCACTGATCCCAGCAAGATATCTGCTGAGACCATAATTTGTCTCTTTTATGGGGCCAGAAACAGAGATTTGTGCTTTCCTTGGGTTATATCTGTGATTCTAGCTTCTGGCCTTTATGTTGGAGGATGCAGCTCTTCAGATAAGATGAGGTTCCTGTGGTGAGATAGTTGTGCAAATGTCCAAGGAAGGCTGGACATTGAGGAGTTTTCTTCCCATTTCTTCTACAGGTTGGTGAAGTCAGGCCTTACGTCAGTTTGTTGTCCAGCTCTATCCTCAGTGCTCAGTGGCAACCAGAATCTCACACACCTTTACCTACGGGGTAATGCTCTTGGAGACAAGGGGGTGAAGTTACTGTGTAAGGGACTCTTGCACCCCAACTGCAAGCTTCAGATGTTGGAGTAAGTGTTAAAGTGATATTGTGGAACAACCTGAGATGTCAGAATACATAGTGGGTAAGAGGAAGGGTATATAGAGAAGTGATGATGAGATAATCTGTATCTAAGAAGTGATGTCCTCTGAGGGTTTGGCTTATTAAAGAATCGAGGGACTGGGAAGAATTCTACTTCTAAATCAGGGGTGGGCAAACTTTTTGACTCGAGGGCCATAATGAGTTCTTAAACTGTACCGGAGGGCCGGGACAAAAGCATGGATGGAGTGTTTGTGTGAACTAATATAAATTCAAAGTAAACATCATTACATAAAAGGGTACGGTCTTTTTTTTTTTTAGTTTTATTCATTTCAAACGGGCTGGATCCGGCCCATGGGCCGTAGTTTGTCCACGGCTGTTCTAGATGATATAAAGGTAAAGATGAGTCCCTTTCACCACAAATCTCTCCACAACAAAAGAATGGGGGAAGCATGGTTCTTGTATTTTAAGGAATTTTGGGAGGAGACAGAATTTAGGAAACATCAATTCAGAAAGTGCTATTGCTAATTGGATCTGGATAATCCAGTAGACTGGAAAAATACTCTTATCTGAAAAGACGAGAAGAATAGTCATGACACATAATTATTCCAAGCTTGTTTATCCTGCACTTTTTCTTTGTTTGAAATATTACAGGCTAAGATCTGGGAGACCTGGAGGAAGGGAAGGGAATATTTTCTTTGAATCATTCTCTTTCTTGCAGACTAGACAATTGCAGTCTCTCCTCACACTGCTGCTGGGATCTTTCCACACTTCTGACCTCCAACCAGAGCCTGCGACAGCTGAACCTGGGCAACAATGACTTGGGTGATCTGGGGGTCATGCTGTTCTGTGAAGTGCTGAAACAACAAGGCTGCCTCCTAAAAAGACTTCAGTAAGTGCTCTCCTCAGACATGTGAGGGGCAGGGCTCCAAGTTCTAAGGAAAAGTTGGCCAGTTACCAAAATCCAAGATGGTTCTTTTGCACTCAGGGTGAAGTTGGGCCTGGTCCAGGTATACAGATATGTTTGTTGTTGTTCGTTTTTGTTGTTGTTGTTAATCCTTACCCAAGGATATTTTTCCAGTGATCTTTTAGAGAGAGTGGAAGAGAGAGGGAAAAACAGAGAGAAATATCAATGTGAAAGAAATTGTTTGCCTCCTGCATGAGCCCTGACTAGGGACCGGGGAGGAGCCAGAATCAAACCCGGGACCCTTTGGTCCACAGGCCAACACTCTATCCACTGAGCCAAACCGGATACAGCAAAGATATTTTAAAAATAGGGTAGATGAGTCATGATACATTCAACTTCATTCAGATATTTAGAATATTCAAAGTTCAGTTGGGTATGAAAACACTTTCCATCCATATTCCTAAAAGAAATGTACAGTCTAATGGAAGCAGCCAAATGGAATTATATTTCTATGCAGGGGCTTGGACTCAATAGAACTAGACCTATCTATGGTTCAGCCTTATTGCAAAGGTATTAGTATAGAGGGATGCTGTTGATCTTGTTTTTGAGTATTTATAAATGGGAAGAGCATGATCCAGAAACATGCAGATGAGAAATACCATAAAATCCAGCCAATGAAGTATATTGAAACAATTGACTCCCTTCCATCACCAGGATACTACTGAGATACTCATTACTTTTGTAGTAAGAGCTTCCTGTTAGTGTCAGACTTCAGTCATCCCCGAGGATCATACTCCCCAAAGAAGATGTTTCCCTCACTTGGCTTTAGAGGCACCATACTCTCCTCTGGGTTTTCTCCTACTTTATTGGTTATCTCTGCTCAGTCTTCTTTTTTGCTTCTCATTGCTCTGACCTTTACATGCTGAATCTCTGGGACTCACCCATTGCCTAATTTTCCTTCTCTACATTTTCTCCCTTGTTCATATCGTTTAGTCTTCTGGTTTTACTACATATGTGTTGTACCCCCAATTTATATCTCCATAATACCATGTCCAAATGCTTATCTGACATTTACACTTGGGTGTCTAATAAGGCTCCCAAATTTCACATGTTTAAATCCAAGTCTGTGCTATTCCACTCTGTCTGAAACTTGCTTCTTCCCTCTCTCAACCAATGGTAACTGTCATCCAGATGTCACCATTGATGCTTCTTCTTCCTTATGCATATCCACTCCATCAGCATGTCCTGTAAGCTCTGCTTCCACAGCATGCCCACTCATTGTCCACCTCTTCCCAGCTTTATGGTTCTTACCTTGGTTCAAGCCACCATAATTTCTTGTATGGATTGCTATGGTGGCATTCTGCCAGGCTACTCTGCATTTATTTTGATTACCATAGAAGATGGAGGGTACAACTAAAACAGGACTCACTCCTATCAACATGCTCTAGTGACTGCCTATCATATTCAAAGTGAGAGCTATAAATTCATGGCAGAGCCTAAGACCCCCTGTGATCTCAGCCTGCTGCTTCTGCAAATTCATCTTCTCCTAACTCTGTTCCTTCTGCTCCTTTCACACTGTTTCACTTAAACACTGTATTCTCTGGATTTTTGCACTTGGTGTTTCCTCTGCCTGGAACTCTCTCATTTTTTGATATACACATGCCTTGTTCTCATACATCCTTAAATTATCTTCTTTTTTTTAAAATATATTTTATTGATTTTTTACAGAGAGGAAGGGAGAGAGATAGAGAGTTAGAAACATCGATGAGAGAGAAACATCGATCAGCTGCCTCCTGCACATCTCCCACTGGGGATGTGCCCGCAACCCAGGTACATGCCCTTGGCCGGAATCGAACCTGGGACCTTTCAGTCCGCAGGCCGACACTCTATCCACTGAGCCAAACCGGTTTCGGCCTTAAATTATCTTCTTAAAGATCTTCCTCTGTGTGTTTCTTGCCATCCTATTGAAAGCATCAGGCCAGCATGCTATTTCCTCTTTTCTTCATATTTCCCTCCATAATGTTGACCACCATCATATATGTTATTTTCTTGTATATTTATTGTCTACTAGAGGCCTGGTACATGAAATTCATGCATGGGGGGTGGGGGGCATCCCTCAGCCCGGCCTGCTCCCTCTCCAATATGGGACCTCTGCAGGGATCGGGCTTACATTGGCAGTCAGATATCCCTCTCAAAATCTGGGACTGCTGGCTCCTAACTGCTTGTCTACCTGCCAGCCTGATCACCACCTAACTGTTCCCCTGCCAGCCCAATGGCCCCTAACTGCCCTCACCAGCTGACCTGGTCATCCCCAACTGCCTTCCCTTTCTGGTCATCTTGTGGCGGCCATCTTGTGATGACGTGGGGGTGGCCATCTTGGGGCAGCCATCTTGTGACAACATGAGGGTGGCCATCTTGTGATGATGTGAGGGCGTCACATGAGGGCGTGAGGGCTACCTAGGCTTTTATTAGTATAGATACCCTCCCCCAAGAATATGAATTCTATTAGCTCAGGGACTTCTGCCCTTTTCTATTACCTCAAGGCTGAGAATTGAACTGGAATGCAGGTTTAAATAAATAAAAGTTTGAATCAGCATTGCATCCTTGTGCCAACACAGGAAAAGCCAAAATTCTCAGAGCTAAGAGAAATAGAGGAACAAAAGAAGAAATTGGTCAGGATGAGCTGGGACATTGCTGTATGTGGGATCACTGAGCAAGTTCTGTAGGGCATTCTGGGACAAAGGACAGGCTCAAAACAGACTTGAGAGTCCATAGATGCACTCAACCTCTCTTGTCAGCTTGGCTGCCATAAAAAAAAATATATCATAGATTGGGTGCCTTAAAGAACAGACATTTATTTATCACAGTTCTGGAGGAAGGAAAGTCCAAGATCTGCTGATTCAGTTTCTGGTGAAAGCTCTCTTCTGAGTTGTCAGATGGCACCCTTGTGCTGCCATCACATGACAGAGAGAGAGAACACTCTGGTAGCTCTTCCTATAAGAACACTAATCCTATTGTGAGAACCTATCCCAGTGAACTCATCTAACCCTAATTAGATTTTAAAGGCATCATATCCAAATACCATAACACTGAGGGTTAGGGCTTCAACATAGAAATTTTGGAGGAACATATACATTCAATTCACAACACAATCAAATCAAGATTCTTAAAAATGATGCAAGACAAATGGTATGATTTCTCATTTGAGTGGCAAGGAAAAGAGGAGAAAGAATTCAAGTCAAAGAAGAAATGGGAGGCCAACAAGCAATTGCAACATGTGGACTTTATATGGCTTTTGATTAAATAAACATAATGTAAAAATTATCAGACAGTTGAGGAAATTTAAACATATTAGACATGTTAATATTAAGGAATCATTGTTAACTTTTTAAACTGTAATAATGGCATTATATTATGTTTTTAAAAATCTTCTTCAGTTAGTGTTATACCATGAAATATTTATACTTGTGTGACATGCTGTGTTTAATTGAAACAAGACTAGCCATGAGCTATTAATTGTCAAATCTGCTGAACGGCTATATGGGAATTTATTATACTATTCTCTTTATGTTTATTATATGTTTAAACATTTTCAAACTTGAAGGTTACAAATATAACATAAACTATGTTAGGTATGAAGTGCAGAACTGGAGAGCTTAGAAGTGTGTGAGAATAAGGGAAGTGAGGTGATATATTTTAAGGCCAAAAATTCTGAGTGTTCATTTGAAGAGCATAACTCAAGGCTCTCTGTTTGCTTTTATAGGTTGTGTAAAATGTATTTTAATTATGATACAATCTGCGCATTAAAAACACTTCAAGAAGAAAAGCCCGATTTGACCATTGTCTTTGAACCTTCTCAGTAGTGATTGAGGCAGTGCTGCCAGATTCCAGCCATCCAAGTGTGGACAAGTATGAGTAAGCACTCCTCCAGCATGGTTAAGACCACTGCTCCTCGGGTCTTTTGGTTCCGTGTGGGAGAGCAAAGTTTGCCAGTAGTGCCTTTACAGAGAGAATGTGAGCATCTCCTTTACCCTTGGGACAATGAAATCATTCATATAATATGGTTCTCATCATAGAATTTTAGTCAGAGGATGTGTTCCTCTTGGTGACTTTATATAACTAACTCATTACTAAACCATTTTTTCTGTCTTTTCGTCCTCTTTCTAAATCTCTTTCCTTTTTTTGTTCTTTTCACTTTTGTCATCTTTCTCTCAACTGACCATAACAGAATGAGCCAACTATATATTATGTTGTAATTTTGTGGCAGCAACTTATTTATTTTTGTAACAGTGATATTTTCTAATAAAAAATTCATGTTTATCGTATTTGGTTGAAAATTCATAAAATATAGAAACGGTTGTATTTATTGAGTTAAACTGCTTTCTTTCTTTAATTTTAAAATGGGGTGCCCTAGAGATCTTTTTACTTATTATCTAAACAACTAAAGATAAATTGCTTTATGTATTTAAAAAATCTCTTTGCCAAATGATTCAATTGTAATGAATGTAAAAGAAAATCGCTTCACAAAATCTCTGAAGATTGAAATGCCAGCTCTGGTTGGAGAAGAGGTTGAAAATCATTTAAAGTTTTGAGAGTAGATGAATCCTATACTCATAAATAGAATGTAAAAAATGTGTTTTGCCTTTAATTATAAGAAATCATCTGGGATTTATTTCATACCAAGAGCACTTAATCTACCACACTTTACATAGCATTGATAATTGTTTCTCTATACAAGGGGCAACTCTGAACCACATGGAATTATTCAGGATGGAAATACTACTTCCTCTGTCAAATGAGCCATCCATACCTCTGCTACCCAAAGTGTGGTCTATGGACTGTTGATATAAGGAACTTGGCAAAATTGTTAGTCAATGACATTATCAAGTATGCTTTTTAGATAAGCTGGCTTTTTTCCCATGGTAAGACTCTCTCTATAAAGGAAGCTATATGTGATTTATAGTCAAGTGCACTTAATCTTGTCTAGGGCCAGCACTTTAAGTAACTTTGAACAAGATATTGGTTTTTGTATCTCCTCAAAGTGTTCTATTGCAGACTGCCTCCCTGGTACAAACACCTTGACATGGAAGATGAAATGTAGTTATAACACTTAGATATCAGGGATTCCAAAATGGTTGTGGAGTAAGTGGAAGCTACACTGACACTCTCCCAGGACCAAACTGGAAATACAATTAAAATAAAGAAGAACTGCCCAGAAAATTCAACTGAAGACTAGTTGGACTGAACCCTGTTACCCAAGAATGGAAAGTGGAGGGGAACCTTTTTGCAACCAGGGGTGGGCAACCTTTTTGTGAGTGCGTGCCAAAACCAGCAAAATCTCTGGCTCAAAATTCTTCTGTGTGCCAACCCTAATTTTTTGAGAATATGTTATGCCTACTTGATATATCTTAAGGTGTATGTATGTGAAGAACCTTGAAGAAATAATAAAATTCATTCGAGTGACAAAAACACAGTATATGATGATGAAAAATACGTTTATTTTTTAATGTATACATATACACTGATAGTCCGACAGAAAACTTTATGACTCCGTTTGATATTATCAGTGGGATTTTTGCTGCTGCATCACTGATGACAGAGATTTTACATCAAGTTTATATTTCGTGACCTTCAGAGATATGTACGAGCTACTACTTTCATCCGTCAGGCTACTCCTATTGTGAGACTTAACAAAATTCATCACTGAGAACAAAGATTCACAATTGTAAATGGAAGATTATAAGAGAGGGTTTCGTGTGGCAGCAAAAGTTACTGGCATGCCATGTTTGACACGTGTGCCAAGGGGTTGCCCACCCCTGACCTAGAGACTGGTCTGAGATGTGAAAGTTCTGGCTGGGCTCCCATAGACAGCAGCTGGAGATCCATAGGGATATCTCAGCTGTGGGAGGTTCCCACTGAAAACTCTGAGTCTAAACCCCAAGCTGGGTTCCCCAGTCCAGAGCACCAGACTGAAAAAAGTTCCCATATAACATCTGGCTGTGAAAAGCAAGATTGCTATCTGCCATGGAAAGACTGCTGGAAATGCAGGCACAATCTTAAAGGGCCAAAACACAAAATTTTGTGTGCAGCCACTCACCTTGGGCTCCAGCAGAGGTAGGGCAGAGTGGACTATAGCTAAATGAGCAGAAACCAGGATTGGGGGCTTTGGGGATTGAACTTGGAGGGCAGACACCCAGGTTTACTGTGTTGAGTCATTCCTTTATGCCTCAGATGAACTCTTTCTCTGGTGGTGGAACTTTGCTATTCAGGCAATTTTTTGCTCCAGCAAGCTTGTGTGTGTGTGTGGGGGGGGGGCGTTGGGGAGGGAGTTGCTCCAGCTTGTTAGAAGACTCTCACCCCACCCTGTGGTCAATAGCCTGAGGCTAATCAAGGCTAATAACAATCAGACTGCAAGCAGAGGAAGAGCTCTGGAGGCTTTGGATCTTTGCCTGACTAATCCTGGGATGAGGGCTAGGTAAAGCAGACCCTAGTGCACATCTTGGTCATTTCCAAAGGTATCCAGCCCCAGCAGAGGGAGCCACAGCTGTGAATTGCTGATAGCTCCAAACAGGGTACTCAGGGCCAGACAGAAACAGCATTTGACACTGTTCTGCACTAGAGATTGGGAGGAATAGCAAATCTACCTAATACATAGACACAAATGCAAATAGGCAGCCTAAAAGGGGAGACAAAAACAAAAATACCCCACAAATGAAAGAACAAGAGGATTCTCCAGAAAAAGAGCTAAATGAAATGGAGATGAGAAATTTATCAGACATAGAGCTCAGAGTAATGATGGCAAAGATGCTCAAACAGCATGAGAAAATACATAGTAACTATGAAGAATGGCATAGCATTAATAAAGAACACAGTGGAAGAAATGCACAGGAGATTAAGGAAAGCCAAAGATCAGATCAGTGAATTAGAAGACAGGCCAAAAACCCCACTCAACCAGAGAACCAGAAAGAAGAAACAATTACAAAAGAGGTGAACACCAAGAACACATGAAAAAACGTTCAAAGTCACTAATTATCAGAGAAATGCAAATGAAAAGCACAATAAGATGTCACCTCACACCTGTCAGAATGGCTATCATCCCAAAATTAACAAACAAGTGCTGGCAAGTATGTGGAGAAAAGGGAACATTAGTTCACTACTGGTAGGAATGCAGATTGGTGCAGCCTTTATGGAAAACAGTGTGGAGTTTCCTCAGAAACTTAAAAATAGAACTTCAGTTTGACCCAGCGGTTAGTTCCACTTCTGGGAATATATAATCAAAAGCCCAAAGACATCAATCAGAAAGAATATATACACTCTATGTTTATAATTTACAATAGCTAAGATTTAGAAACAGCCCAAGTGCTCATTAGTAGATGAATGGATAAAAAAGCTGTGGACAGAGGAGATTCAAGATGGCGGCCAATGGGACGGCAGTCAGCAAGTTAGTGTGAGTGACCGAGAGAGCAGAAGAAGAGTGCATGGATGTTCAGGGAGTGTGTGTATTTAAGAGTGAGGGACAGTTATATTCCACAGGACTGTCAGGGACTGCAGACCAAGCTTCCCTAGCCAGGCAGCCTCTGCCACCACTGAAATCTCTCCTGGAGTGTCCAGCTCTGCCACAGAGACCACACCATCTTGAAGGGAAGAGTGGCTGTGATCAGAAGCCCAGCCTTACCTTCATCCGAGGAGACCTTGGATACCTCCCGGGACCCTAAAGGCACAATGTCCAGGGACAAGCATTGAACCCACAGCTGTGAACCCACAAACACTGAGACTCAAGTCTACCTGACTGCATGTGCCTAAAAAGTTTGTCCAGGGGGAGACAAGGTGGCAGCCAAATACACAAACTGGCCCTGTGCCTTCTCACAGAGAAGATAAAAGAAACAGCTGAATCAAATAACATCCGCCAGAACTGGTGAATTAAACACAGCTGGTGAGGCAATCCATGGACAGAAAGGTCAGAGATCACCTGGAGAGAGGTGGGATCTGGGATCCGGGCTGGAGGGAGAATGTGTGCAGCTGGGACTAGAATCTCAGAGGGAGACTGCACTGCACCAAATCCGAGGCCTTTGGGGTCAGTGTAGCCCTGAAATGTGGAAGGGAGTCCACAGGGCTGCTGGTAGTGGGGGACTCTAGATCTAAGCCCACAGCCATGGGAGACTGTGCCCAGAAAAGCAGCCTGAAGTTCTATACTGGCTGCGCAGTGCCGGGTGGAGAAAGACATGAGGCAGCCCGGTTGCTTTGTCATTATAACTTCCTTGATTTTAATTGCTAAACCCAGTGCATAGGATCTTTCAATTAAAAACACTCACCAAGATTGCAGGGGAAGATGGTTTTTGTGGAAACTGGGGAGCAGAATAGGGAGAGATGAGAAGGAAACCAGCTCTGGGACTCCGTCCATCCAACCCAGTCTTGAATGCAGCAGGGAAAGGATGAATCTACACATCCTGAGGAAACCCTGGGGGACTGGATTGAAGGGCCATTTGGTCCTGGAAACTAATACAGAAACACTGCCACCCAGGGGCTATGTCATACATCATCACTTGTGTAAATACAACTGAAGGCAGTCAGAGAAACAAAATGAGCAGAGTGATCGCGCATACTTAAAACCAAGGTTGTGGCCTATGACACAGAGGAGCAGTGGATCACTGGGAATTTCAACACTGTGCTGACTACTTGACAGGAAACAGACATCCCAGGCAGAACAGTAGAGAGGGGTCTTAAGTCAGCCCCCAAGGGTCATTGAAGCTTCACTGAAGCAAACAAACTTCACTACTTCTCTTTTTTATTTTTTTATCTTTTACTTAAGAAACTATTTTTTTCTCTCACTTTATTTTACTTTTTTAAATATTTTTTTATTGATTAATATATTACATATGTGTCCTTATCCCCACATTACCCCCTAGCCTCCCCACCCCCCCCCCCCCCGCTCATGCCCTCATCCCCCATTGTCCATGTCCATTGGTTAGGCCTATATGCTTGCATATAAGTCCTTTGGTTGATCTTTCCCCCTTACCCCCACCCTCCCCTACCTTCCCTCCAAGGCCTGACAGTCCATCAATGCCTCTCCATCTCTGGATCAGTCCTTGTTCATCAGTTTATGTTGTTCATTAAATTCCACAAATGAGTGAGATCATGTGGTATTTATCCTTCTCTGACTGGCTTATTTCACTTAGCATAATGCTCTCCAGTTCCATCCATGCTGTGGCAAATGGTAAGAGTTCCTTTTTCTTCTTCCTGTTCTTAAAGAATACCTTTCAGCATTTCATATAATGCTGGTTTGGTGAGGATGCACTCCTTTAGCTTTTTCTTATCTGTGAAGCTCTTTATCTGACCTTCAATTCTGAATGACAGCTTTGCTGGATAAAGTAATCTTGGTAGTAGGTTCTTGGCATTCATCACTTTGAATATTTCTTGCCACTCCTTTCTGGCCTGCAAACTTTCTGTTGAGAAAACAGCTGACAGTTGTATGGGTACTCCCTTGTAAGTAACTGAGTTTCTTTCTCTTGCTGCTTTTAAGATTCTCTCTTTGTCTTTTGCTCTTGGCATTTTAATTATGATGTGTCTTGGTGTGGTCTTCTTTGGATTCCTTTTGTTTGGGGTTCTCTGCACTTCCTGGACTTGTAAGTCTATTTCTTTCACCAGGTAGGGGAAGTTTTCTGTCATTATTTCTTCAAATAGGTTTTCAATATCTTGCCCTCTCTCTTCTTCTGGCACCCCTATAATTCAGATGTTGGTATGCTTGAAGCTGTCCCAGAGGCTTCTTACACTATCTTCATATTTTTGGATTCTTTTTTCGTTTTGTTTTTCTGGTTGAGTGTTTTTTGCTTCTTCGTATTTCAAATCTTTGACTTGATTCTTGTGGTCCTCTAGTCTGCTGTTGGGAGTCTGTATAATATTCTTTATTTCAATCAGTGTATGCTTAATTTCTAGTTGGTCTTTTATCACAACCTTGAGGGTCTCATTAGATTTCTTGAGGGTCTCATTAAGTTCATCGGCAGTTTCTAGAAAATTCTTGAAAAACCTTAAAAGTGTGGTTTTGAACTCTATATCCAGTAGTTTCCTTTCCTCCATTTCTGTCATTTGTGTCTTGTTTCTTTGTCTCGGCATTTTTTATGCTTCGCTGTGTCGATAGAGTGGCTTTCTGTACTAGGTGTCCTATAGGGCCCAGTGGCTCAGCCTCCCCAATTACCTGAGGTGGACATGCTTGGTGCACCCCCTTGTGGGCTTTGTGCACAGTCTTGTTGTAGTTAAGCCTTGATTGTTGTAGGTAACACTGGGAGGGATTGACCTCCAGGCCAATTGGCTGTGAGAATCAGCTGTGCCTGCAGTGGGAGAACTTCTGTGCTGGAGACACGCCTCCGGGGCAAGATGTGCTTCAGTGGGGCTTTGGTGGTCAGTGAGTCTGTCCCCTGAATGTGTCCTTTATGAATCCAAGGAGCTGCAATCTGGATGGTCCCACTCTGACCACTGGGCATACTGGCTCCTGGATCTCTAAGGAGGTGCTAATCTAGCCTTTGCCTGAGGCTATCCAGCAGGAGCCAGCTGTAACACAATGCAAGTTGCCCTGGGTCCTTGGGCCAGCTGTAGTTTGTTAGGTAGTTATCAGATTGCAAAGGGCCAGGCCTTTCATATTCAAAAGACTCCGTGGACGGTTTGGGCGGGTCGGGGTCTCAGGGGATCAACAGGGTGGAGTGAGCAGTTATGGCTGCTCTCAGTCCTGCTCTCAGAGGCCCTGCTTCTCAGTGTCCCAGCAATCTCTGAAAGCACCCCCGAGAGAAAGCTACCCTCGAGTTCTGACCGATGCCAGACAGTCCAGTTTCTCCCGTATGAGTCTGGGTCCCCAGAGACTCGCCTGGAACTGGAGCTCAGAGCTTGAGATTCCCTCCCGATTGAAAAAGACAACCGTGTCCTCAGCCGCCAACCCTCTCCACATGCGCCTCTGTACCTCTGTATTTTACTTCCACACCGCACCTCCTCTGAGTCTTGGTAAGCTTTTCTCTTTCCTTCTAGTTGTAGAATTTTCACTCAGCCAGCCTTCCTGTGGTTCTGGATGATGTCTGTTCCGTCTTTTAGTTGTATTTGTTGAAGTGGTTGTGCGAGGCAGCAATCTCCGGTGTTTCACTTTGCCACCATCTTGGTTTCTCCTCTCTTTTCTTCCTTCCTTCCTTCCTTCCTTCCTTTCTTTCTTTCTTTCTTTCTTTCTTTCTTTCTTTCTTTCTTTCTTTCTTTCTTTCTTTCTTGTTGTTTGTTTTTTTCTGTTTTTATTATTATTTTTTATGCTTCTGTTTTTCTTCTTTTCACTTTTTCTCTTCTTCTAATAATAGCTTAATTAGTTTTAATCACCAACTCAGGCCTATCTGCTCTCTATTCTCCTTTTTAAAAAATAGATAGATAAAGAAAAGAAAAACTTTATATATATAAATTGTTAATATATATTTGCAATAATTATTTTCTTTCTTTGTTTGTTTCTTTATTAGTTTTTAGTATTTTGTTTTTTACTTTTCTTCTTGTACACTCATTCTCTTTCTACCTCCTCTATACTGAATCATGGCCATTTCACATTCATTCAATTACTTGACCTTACCTTCTGGAAATAAGCTGTGCCTCTTCAGTCAGCTTCCCTCCTTCTTTTCTGGGTGTTTGTTGTTTCCATATTTTGAATACGTTGTTGTTGTTTTTTCTCCCCATATACATATATTTCCCTCCTTCTTCTTTCTTCTCTTTCTTTTCTCTCTAACCTTTTTTCCTTTCCTCAATATCATTTTTTCACCCTTTTCTCTCCCCTAATTCTCTTTTCTCTGTTGGTCACCTTTATTTGGGACTAGAGGCCTGTGCATGAATTCATGCACAGGGGTGTGTGTCCCTCAGCCCAGCTTGCACCCTTTCCAATCTGAGACCCTTCAAGGGATGTCTGACTGCCCATTTAAGCCTGGTCCCAGTGGGTCGGGCCTAAACTAGCAGTTGGACACCCCTCTCAAAATCCAGGACTGCTGGCTCCCAACTGCTCATCTGCCTGCCTGCCTACCTGATTTCCTTTAACTGCTTCTGCCTGCAAGACTGATCACCCCCTAACCACTTCCCTGCCACCCTGATTGCCTCTAAATTCCCTCCCTTGCCAGCCTGGTCACCCCCAACTGCCCTCCTCTGCAGGCCTGGTCAGCCCCAACTGTCCTCCCCTTCAGGCCTGGTAACCCCCAACTGCTCTCCCCTGCAGGCCTGGTCCCTCACAACTGCTCTTCCCTGCAGGCCTGGTTGCCCCCAACTGTCCTCCCCTTCAGACCTGGTCACCCCCAAGTGCCCTCCTCTGCCTGCCCTGTCACCCCTAACTGCCCTCCCCTGCAGGCCTCATTGCCCCCAACAGCACTCCATTTTAGGCCTGGTCTCTCCCAACTGCCGTCCCCTGCAGGCCTGATTGCCCACAACTGCCGTCCTCTGCCTGCCATCTTGTGGTGGCCATCTTGTGTCCACATGGTGGTGGCCATCTTTGACCACATGGGGGAGGCCATCTTGTGTGTTGAAGTGATGGTCAATTTGCATTTTACCTCTTTATTCGATAGGATAATTGGTATCATGAATACATTCATGTTTGGTGCCTTCTGTGTTGTGTCTTGTCATGTATTTTGTGCCTTTAAGTGAACATGGTAGAGAGTGAGCTACATAACCAGACACCCTGAGAAGAGTGAAAATGGGGAGACAAAAAAAGCCCCACTATGAAAGAAAAGGAGAAATCACTGGAAAAGGAAGTAAATGAAATGGGAGCAGGCAAGCAATTTGTTAGAGAAAGAATTCAGAGCAATGGTCATAAGGACACTGAAAAGGATGGAAGACAAATTCAACAACATGTGTAAGAACCAAGAAGAAATGAAGAAGAAGCAAGAATAAATGAAGAATGACATCGCTACAATAAAGAACACAATAGAAATCATCAACAGTAGACTAGAAGAAGTGAACTACCACATCAGTGAGCTAGAGACAAGGTAGGAAAAAAAATCCCCAAACAGAGCAACAACTGGAAAAAAACTTAAAAAACAGGAGGCGAGCCTAAGGGAGCTTTGGAACAACATGAAAAGAAATAACATCTGCATAATAGGGGTGCCAGAAGAAGAGGAAACTGAGCAAGGAATAGAAAACCTGTTTGAAGAAATAATGACAGAATACTTCCCTGATTTTGGGAAGAAGGAAAAACTCACACAAGTCCAAGAAGCTCACAGAGTTCGAAAAAAGATGAAGCCAAAAAGACCAATACCCAGACACATTATAATTAAATTGACAAGCACCAATGACAAAGTAAGAACCTTAAAGGCTACCAGAGAGATAGAGACAGAAAGTTACCTACATGGGATCTCTCATCAGACTATCAACTTCTTTCTCAACAGAAACACATCAGGCCAGAAGGGACTAGAATGAAATATACAAAGTCATGCAAAGCAATGGTCTGAATCCAAGAATACTGTACCCAGCAAGGTTATCATTCAAAATTGAAGGTGAAATCAGGAGCTTCACAGACAAAAAAGGACTAGGGAAGTTTATTACCACCAATCCAGCAATACAAGAAATGCTAAAGGGACTGCTTGAAAAAAGATGAAATAGGAATGGAGAAGGAACACAAGCATAAATAATAAAATGGCGACAAACACATACCTATCAATAATAACTTTAAGGGTAAATAGATTAAATGTCCCAATCAAAAGACATAGGGTAGCTGAATGGATAAGAAAATGTGACCCATATATCTATGGTCTAGAGGAGACCCACCTCAGAACAAAGGACTAACACAGACTGATGGTGAAGGGATGGAAAAAGGTTTTTCAGGTGAATGGAAATGAAAAAAAAAAAGCTGGGGTAGCAATACTTCTATCTGACAAAATAGACCTCAAAGTGGAGGCCATAACGAGAGATAAGGAAGGCCACTTCATAATACTAAAAGGAGCAATTCAACAAGAAGTTATAACTCTGGTAAACATATATGCAATATAGGAGTACCCCAATACATAAAAAAAAAACTTCAGGGGGATATCAAGGGAGAGATTGAAAGCAATACAGTCATAGTAGGGGGCTATAATACACCAATAATACCACTGGATAAATCCTCTAAACAAAAGAATCAGCAAAGAAATATCAATCCTAAATGTCAATTAATTACATCTGATCTAGTGAGTTATTTAGGATTGATATTTCTTTGTTGTAATTGCTCACTTTAGTAATGGACCAAATTGACATCTTCAGAACATTTCACACCAAAGCCACAGAATACATATTCTTCTCAGGTAATTTTCAAAGATAGACCACATATTGGGACACAGGCAAAGTCATTTCAAATTTAAGAAGATGGAAATCATATCAAGCATCTTCTCAAATCACAGTGGCATAAAATTAGAAATCAATTACAATGAAGAAAATCAAACACTTGGAGGCTTAATAGCATGCTATTAAACAATGACTGGGTTACCAAAGAGATCAAAGAAGAAATAAAAAGCATCCTGGCAACAAGCAACAATGAAAACACAACAAACCAAAATCTATGGGACACAGTGAAAGCAGTCTTGAGAGGGAAGTTCATAGCTATACAGGCCTACCTTGGAAAACAAGAAAAAATGGTAATAAATTATCTAAACCTACAACTCAAAGAGTGAGAAAGAACAACAAGAAAAACCAAGTGTAAGCAGAAGGAAGGAAACAATAAAGATCAAAGTGGAAATAAATGACATAGAGAAAAAAAAACAATACAAAAGATCAACAAAACAAAGAGCTGGTTCTTTGAAAGGATAAACAAGATTGATCAACCTCTGGCCAGGCTCACCAAGAAGCAAAGAGAGAGGATCCAAATGAACAAAATCAGAAATGAAAGCGGTGAAGTAACAACTGATCCCACAGAAATACAAATGATTATGAAAAAATCAACTATGAACAACTCTATTCTAACAAAATGGACAACCTAGATGAAAAGGACATTTTCTTAGAAAAAATATAAACTCTGAAAACTCAATCTGGAAGAATCAAAAAACCTGAATAGGCCAATAACTCCTGAAAAAATTGAAGCAGTAATCAAAAATTTTCCAGCAAACAAAATCTCTGGTCGGGACAGCTTTGCAGGGGAATCCTACCAAGCACTCAAAGAAGAACCAAAACCTATAAACCTCAGACTATTCTAAAAAAATTCAAGAGGAAGGCACACTTCCAGCTTTTTCTATGAAGCCACCATTACCCTAATTCCAAAACCAGATAAAAACACCAAAAAAAAAAAAAAAGAACCGCAGGTAAATATCCTTATTGAACATAGATGCTAAAATCCTCAACAAAATTCTATCAAATCGGATGCAGCATTACATTAGAAAGATCATACACCATGACCAAGTGGGATTTATTCTGGGGATGCAAGGATGGTTCAATATGAGCAAATCAATAAAGATGATACAATGCATAAAGAAATTGAGAGACAAAAATCACATAATCATATTGATCTTCCTCCTGATTAAAACTCAAAATGGCTGCTGAGGTTGCCATGGGCTGGGAGAGGGCCCAGCTGTGGGCAGCCAGGGACAATGGCCCTGATCACAGAAAAGGCCTAGGGACCATACCTGTGCACGAATTTCATGCACCAGGCCTCTAGTAAGAACAATAAAATGGTAAGCAATACATATCTATGAACAATCGAACCTAAAAATCAAAATAAATGAGCAAGAAATGTAATGAACAAAATAAACTGGTAAATAAAATAGAATCAGAGGCATGGAAGCATGGAACAGACTGGTGAAAATCAGAAGAAAGGGGAGAGTGGTGGCAGGAACTAGGTGGAGGGGAGTAATGGGGGAAATAGAGGCGACATGTGTAATACTCTCAACAATAAAGATTTAAAAAGCAAACAAAACATAAAACAGATGGTGAAATAAAGAGCTTTTCAGACAAAAAAACAAACAAAAATGGCTAAAGGAGTTTATCACCACCAAAGTGGCACTGCAAGAAATGATAAAGAGACTGCTGTAATGAGAGGAAGAAAGAGAGAGAGAGAGTAACATAGGCATAAAGATTTAAAATTTCACCCCAGCTGGTTTGGCTTGGTGGATAGCCAGGGGACAGAACTGTCTCAGGTTCAATTTCAGTCAAAGGAACATGCCCAGGCTGCAGGCTCTATCCCCAGTAGGAGCCATGCAGGAGGCAGCCAATCAATGATTTTCTCTCATCATTGATGTTTCTATCTCTTTCTTCCTCTCCATTTTTCTCATATATATATATATAATTAAAATGGCAATAAATAAGTATCTATCCTATATAATAAAAGGGTAATATGCAAATTGGCCCTAACAGCAGAATGACAAGGAAACAACTGGTCGCTATGATGCACACTGACCACCGGGGACAGCCACTCAATGCAGGAGCTGCCCCCTGGTGGTCAGTGCGTCTCCACTCTCATCCTGTGTGAGGCTTTTGTGCTGAGGTGGGTCTCTAGTAAACAGCATATAATTGAGTCATATTTTTGAATCCAGTCAGCTACCTTGTGTGTTTTGATTGGAGGACTTAATCCAAGGGTCCTCAAACTTTTTAAACAGGGGGCCAGTTCACTGTCCCTCAGATCGTTGGAGGGCCGGACTATAGTTTAAAAAAAAACTATGAACAAATTCCTATGCACACTGCACATATCTTATTTTGAAGTAAAAGAACAAAACGGGAACAAAGACAATATTTGTATTTGCATGTGGCCCACAGGCTGTAGTTTGGGGACCCCTGATTTAATCCATTAACATTTAAGGTCATTATTGACTAGAGGCCCGGTGCACAAAAATTTGTGCACTCGGGGAGTAGGGGGGCATCCCTCAGCCCAGTATGCAACCTCTCGCAGTCTGGGACCCCTTGGGGGATGTACAATTGATGGCTTAGGCCCACTCCCCACATGGGGCATTAAAACTTGGCTGAGGCAAACAACACTTCACTTTTTTATTTTTTATTATTTTTTGTTTGTTTTAATAGTTTTTTGTATTGTTTTCTTCATTCTATTTTATTATTATTTTTATTGTTATTTTATTTTACCTTATTTTTCCTTTTTTCCACCCTTTTCTTCCTCAATTCTCCATTTTTCATCCTGTTTTCTCTTCTATTGTCCTACTTTTGTTTTTCTGTTTCATTTCTTTTTACCCCTTGTTAAAAATTGATCTTCTTTATCTTATTTATTGATGTGTTATTATTATTGTAGTCTCTGTTGGCTTACTCATATATCTAATTTCCTCTTCCCTGATCCAAGTCATTATACCCTTCTCCTTCTTTTTCTTTGCTAGTCAAGATTTTATGCTTTGGTTTTCTTCTCTCCTCTCTTACTGTCTTCTCTTAATTGTTTAATTAGTTTCACTCACTAGACTCAAGCCTAACTACTTTCTCCTCTATTCTCCTTTTCCAAAAAGAAATTAATAAATAAATCGATAAATTAAAATTTTTTGTTTTGTTTGCTTATTTATTTAATTATTTTTCTTCTCTTCTTATGCACTCATTCTCTTTCTACTTCCTCTCTACTGAGCCATAGTCCTTCCCCTATCTATTCAATTACTTAACTTTACATTCTGTATATAAGCTCTGCCTCTACAGATTCTGCCCCCCCTTCCCTTTTTCTGGGTGTTTGTTGTTTGCACTTTTTGGTTATTTGCTTGTTTTATCTCCATATATTGTTCTTTTTCTATCCTCTCTCACCTTTTTTTTCCTTTTCTCTATATCATTTTTACTTTCTTTTCTCTCTCCTAATTCTCTTTTCTTGGTGGTCACTGTTATTGGGGTTATTGGTGTTGTGAGTACATTCATGTTTTGTTCCCTTTGGTTGTGTCTCCTCAAGTTGTATTTTGTGCTTTCGGTCAACATGGTAGAGAGCAAGCCACATAACCAGACACCCAGAGAGGAGATTCCATCCATGAACTGGACAATAACATTCAAGATCCAACTACACCAAGAGAACCCAAATATCCCAAGTAGGGGGCATCCCCAGAATAGCCATCCCAGAAGACTTGAAAGATTGCACCACTGTGTCCCACAAAACATCTATCTATCTATCTATCTATCTATCTATCTATCTATCTATCTAATAATAGAGAAACATGGTAATTAGCCGTACCTCCGCTACCCTTCCCACTGGCTAATCAGGGCAATATGCAAATTAACTGCCAACCAAGATGGCGGCCGGCAGCCTGGCAGCTTGAAGTGAACAGGAGACTTGCTTGCTTCAGTGACGGAGGAAACCGATGTTCCCGCCTGCCACTGCCGGCCTCTGAGCTTGCAGTTTAAGAAACATTGTTACAAATATAGAAGCTAAACAAAACCCCAGAAACCTGTGTTCAGCCAGCTGGGCTTCAAGCAGCAGGACCGCAACATTGTTTCAATTATAGAACAAATGCAGGTCTCTGCTTTCAGCCAGCTGAGATCTCAGAGCTGGAGTGAGCAGGACCACAACAGTGTTACAATTATAGAACACAAACACCCAGATACCTGCCTTCAGCAGCCAAGGCCTCAGAGCTGGAGCCAAGCCTCAGAGCTAAAACTGGCCCAGAATTAAAAAAAAGGACAGTTTGGGAGCTTCAGTCACCCACCAGCCTGAAAACAGCCCTCAGCCCCTCACCCAGACTGGCCAGGCACCCCAGTGGGGACCCCCACCCTAAACGGTGTGTGACCAGCTTCAAGCAGCCATCATCCCCTTATCCAGGCTGGCCGGCACCCCAGTGGGGACCCCCACCCTGATCAAGGACACCCTTCAGGGCACACCAGCCGGCCCCTACCCGTGCACCAGGCCTCTATCCTATATAGTAAAAGCGTAATATGCCTCCCAACACCAGAATCAGCGGAGCCGCGAGGCCTCCCGGCACCAGGATCAGCGTGACAGGGGGCAGTGCCCAAACCCCCTGATCTCCCTGTGGCTCTGTGTGTGACAGGGGGTGGGGCCACAACCTCCTTATCTGCCCTGCTCTGTTCGTGACAGGGTGCGGCGCCCCAACCCCCTGAGCAGCCTTGCTCTGTGTGTGATGGGGGCAGCATCCCAACCCCCTGATCGGCCCTGCTCTATGCATGACAGGGGGTGGCGCTGAAACCTCCTCATCGACCCTGCCTTTAGTGTGACAGGGGGCGGTACCCCAACCCCCCAATCGGCCCTACCCTGAGCGTGACTAGGGGTGGCATTGCAACCTCTCGATCTGCCCTGCTCTGTTCATGACAGGGGGCGGCACCCCAACTCCCCAATCGGCCCTTCTCTGAGCCCGACTAGGGGCTGCACCTAGGGATTGGGCCTGCCCTCTGCCACCCGGGAACAGGCCTAAGCCAGCAGGTCATTATCTCCCGAGGGGTCCCAGACTGCGAGAGGGCACAGGCCAGGCTGAGGGATGCGCTCTCCCCCTCCGCCCCCCAGTGCACAAATTTTTGTACATCGGGCCTCGAGTATATATATAGAAGCCATAGTGACTGGTCGACCAGTCACTATGATGTGCACTGACCACCAGGGGGCAGATGCTCAACACAGGAGCTTCCTCCTGCTGGTCAGTGCGCTCCCACAGCCAACCTCCCATGGCTGGCAAACTTCCTGTGGTCCCTCCCCCTTGCCAGCCAGCCTTGTTTGGCCCTGATAGCCAGCCAGGCTGAGGGACCACACCCATGAAAGAATTCATACACTGGGCCTCTAGTCTACTATATAAGACACTCTCAAAAAATATGGATGTCATAGCACTGTGATCTAATACATAGAAACAATCACAAAGGAACTGCAAAAATGGGGAGACAAAGAAACAACCCCCATATGAAAGAAAAAGAGGAATTGCCAGAAAAGGAAATAAATGAAATGGAGGCAAGTATTCAGTCAGAGGAAGAATTCAGAGCAATGGTTATAAGGACACTGAAAAGACTGGAAGACAAATACATGTGTAAGAATCAAGGTGAAATGAAGAATGAAATAGTTGCAATAAAGAACACAATGGAAAGAAAAATAAAACACACACACACAAAAGAAGGAGGCATAGTTTACATCAGAGGATGGGAGCTGGGTAGTTTTGGGGGATCCTTTCTCTTTACCTCTGTTGGATGGGAGCAACATGAAGCATTTCCCCAGGTGGTTTCCTCCAGGTACAAGGCAAGCACATATTTCATCCCATTACTGTCTTAGGTCCATCTGAATGAAAATGGGACCACTTAGTTCTCTAGCCTTCCTGCCACACAAGAGTAACAGTTTCTTTTATTTAGGGTGCGTACAGAATATTTAATCCATTCTACTGAGGCATTCATTCCCTCATATTCTACTTCTATTTGCATGGTGGTGGCAGTGGCCTAGGGGATCTTGTCCTGTGATATCTATTCCTAAATCTAGTCTTAGCCAATCTTTTGACCTAAAAGCTGAAATATCCAAGTCATTCAAGTTATCTATAATCAAGAACTTAAACGGGTATGCATGATCCTGATTGTGTACCTTTCACCAGCCCACACTGTAAGCCCCTGCAATTTGTCAGATCCCTAAAGTAAATAGAACTCAGTACATGATTGTTATTAAGACAGTTCACAGATTTTAGCATCAATTTCAAGGGGATTTGTCCTGGTATGGCTGTTCAAATTGAGGTGTATCCACCCTTAACCTGTGTGTGATGGGTCCAACCTTGCTCTACAGTCTGAAAAGCAGTCTCTATGGTAATCCATGCTAAGAGGGTTTGAACTTGCTTTCCTTCCAAGTATTGATTCGAACAAACATAGTCTTCCAGTTGATGGTTATGAACTGGAAACTCAAGAGGGCCTTGGGTCAGGAAGCCTTCTAACCTGAGAGAGATTAAAGTAGAAGAGATACCCAGTATATAGTTCTTAAGAAATTTTGTCCTTAGTTTCCATTGTAGGAAGATCTTGAGGCATCCCAGGGTCTATTGGAATCACCTACAGCCAACTCTAGGTAAAACAAACAAACAAACAAACAAACAAAACAAACAAAAAACTTTTCTTAAAATTTTAACCCTAGGAAGGTTGTCAAACCTATTCTACCAAAAGATTATATAGCATTCAAAGCGACAAGAAGGTATTAAATATAAACATAAGCTAGTAAAACTTCAGTTCCCACAACTAAGATTACTTTTAAAAAATACCTGATTAATGTAACATATAATAATTTATAGAACTTTTGCTTCAGAAAAGGACTAACCAAAATAAGGTGTATTTTCTAACTTCATTTGTCCTTGGGTGTGATCAGCAAAAGACACTAATTGGATTTCTGCTATCGGTCTCCCTGAGTACATTGATATAAGCTATTTACTCTCTATTTAGGGAGTCAAAATGAAAATCATTTACTCTTAAGTGTCCTTGGTTTAGGGAATATAGGATTTACTAGATGGCTCTAAATTGCTATTTAACTATTTCAATTTGTCTATTTTACTTATCCTGGCTTACTGGCCTGTGTTGTTTATTTAACATCTTTTCAATATTTTTCTTTATAAATATTCTATAATTTTCACAAATTTTTCTTTAGAAACCTTACAACTTCCAGAAATAACCACTTTTAGAAACTACTTTCTGTCTCCTTCAAAATGTATTTTCATGCCTCATGCTTTCTCTGTTATATCAAAACTAGAGGCCTAGTGCACAAACTCGTGCATGGATGGGGTCCCTAGGCCTGGCTGGTGAGCAGGGCCGATTGGGGCCATCTCACCCAGTCCCAATAAGGGCCAGGCCAATCAGATCTGGGACAATCAGGGCCTGCCGGCTGGGAGGGGAGGGACAGGGGGAGGGACCACGGGAGGTTGGCCAGCCAGGGGGAGGGACTGAGGGGGGGGAGGGACTACAAGAGGTTGGCTGGCTGCGGGAGGTTGGCTGTGGGAGTGCACTGAACACCAGGGATAGCTCCTGTATTGAGCATCTGCCCCCTGATGGTCAGTGCGCATCATAGTGACTGGTTGACCAGTCATTCTGGTTGTTCCGGTCATTCGGTCATAATGGTCACTTAGGCTTTTATATATACAGATCATAAATTCTTCCCATAATTTTTAGAATTTTTAACCCTTAGAAACCTTAACTTTTAGGTGGCATATAAGTAATCAGTATTCCTCAGATTAGCAATACATTTACATTTTAAAGATATTTCAAATAAAATATAAGACTTATTCATTAATAGAGTCAAATCCATCCTCTATATTTTCCCTAAGAGGCAAACTCAAATTAATTGATATTTCAATATCCTGTTATTTAAAATTATTTAGATGTTTATCATTTAACCCAGCAATGCTCCAAAGCCTTTAAGTTATCAAAGACTTTGGAAAATTATGTATAGGTATATGACGCTGGAGAAAAGGGTGGAGAGAGAAAGGAGTAGGCCCTGCAGCCTGTTCCCAGACCTCTAGCTGCTTGGATTCAAAATTGCCACATTTTCCTTAGTGATAACATGCTAAGGTTTGGGTGATAATGAGTTCAGCTTCTGATAATACCAAGACTGTTATGTAAAGAAACTGTTCTTTGGGAAGGGGGTGAGAATGTGGTCTTGGGATCTAAAGGCTCAGTGAGGGGTCCCTTCCTTTTTCTCTGTGATCCATATGCTCCATTTCCCAAATAGCCATACCCAACCTTCAAATCATTCCCCCTTCTTTTCCTGAGAATAGTATTCCCAAGATAGACATTAACTCAGGTCTATTTATACACTTGTGGGCCCCAAAATAGGTCTACTTGGTCAACTAAGCCACATGGGTCTTCCAGCAGAGGTTTTAACTCTTATTTTTTACCCTGCTCCAACTCCTTTCACAACCTAGAAAAAAGTGGCACAGAGGCCTCAGAGCTGCTTGGAGCCTTATCATGACGACCCTCCTCCTGAGGGGGAGGCTGGTATTGTAAATCGCCATCTTGAATGTTCCCTGAGATTGTCCCTGGGTCACATAGGGAGCAGAAGGCAAGGCAAGGGACCCCCCTCGTTCTCTTTTAGGTTTCTCTGCCTTTTCAGGGAGAAGGATGACAGGCCCCTTCCTTCAACAGAGATCACAGTCATTCTCCTCTTGAGTGACTGCACTTTTATTATTAACATATTTATAATTATTACTGAAAAGCTTTATCATAAATCCTTCATTTTAGTTACATCTATTATATCTTAACAACTTTGAGATTTTAAAGCCAATTATTACCTAAAGCATTTTCTTGACCAATTTTGTAAGAGGGATAACTCAATGTGAAAGTATTATTTTATTTTTCTCTATAAGAACAGGAGTGCCCCTGCTTCACTGTAAAGGGTACTTATACAGATCTTTCCTCCCAGTGTTATGGGGAAAAAAAAACAGAACATTGGGGACTAGGTATGGTTATGGGAAATACTAATTATGCTGTTAACCATGATTGACCTTTCTGTTCAAAGAAAGGACATACCAACCTGGCTGGGAGTCATACACCCCCAGGACTTGGTAATCAACCTTGGAATGCGGTCCATCCTCATTCAAGAACTGCCCATTATCATGGGAGCATTAACCTTGTTACCCAACCTAGCTTACTTCCCCATATTCATAAACTAGGGAAGAGCAAACTAAAGTCCCTAAAAGATAGAAAGCCAACTTTATATTACAGACACACAGACAGAAATCTCATTAGCTAAGAGTTTCTGGTGGCTGAAGTCCTGAGAGGGAGAGCTGGAAGAGTCCCCAAGATTGAAAATTCTTGGCAGCTGCTGGGACTTTCCTGCAGTCTCTGTCACATGTCCAGCCTCACCACACATAACTGGGTTTCCCCAAAGTGGGACTTGCCCCATCTTTAAACAAATAAAACAAACAACAAAGAGACATACAGCATCAACAGAAAAACTCTTATACAGGTGCACACAAAACACTAAGAGTTTACAACACAGAATGTCCTGCATTAAGAACCACTAAAGCAGAGCAATGTCTTCTTTCCCTGAATCTCAGCATCTCTCCAATGGACTATTTGGGGAAATATAATTCCTAGGCCTAGAATTTCTGTTTCCCATCTTCAGCAGGTCCCTTGTGACTATACACTCAACCCCCCATATTGGAGGTTTCTCATACTCCCAGAGATCTGCTTCATCCCTCCCTGGTCACTTCCCTTGCAGGATAATAGAATCACAGATCATAACTCCACACTTGATTTATGTCCAAGACACATCCCAGTCATATATACCTGACCTCCAAGGATACACAATCACCAAAGTAGTACTCTGTCCAATTTTGACTGATTGCTACGGTTCTTGTTTAAGCCCTTCATGTGTTTCTGGCTGACTCTTGATCCTGAGCTCATAGTTGGCCTGGGGGTAATGGTTGTTCCTCCTCACCGAGGCTGCCACAACATGTCAGCAGGGTACACCTCCTCAGGATAGGGGTCCAACATCCCCTGTGACAACCAATGTTATCCTGGACATGCCCCCAAATTGTAAGAAATAAGGTGAGCCCCCAAATTCAGTGGTCCTGGTAGAACACAAAACATACTTGGGAGCCAGGCAGCAAGGCAAATATCTTTATTCCTGCAGGAGGGTGCACACACATGGTCTGGGAGCATACACACACTGAGCAGGGGGTCTGCTTGGATTTTTTTTTATCTTTTAGATACTTTTATTTTTTTAATATATTTTTTATTGATTAAGATATTACATATGTGTCCTTATCCCCACATTACCCCCTACCCCCCCATGCGCTCAACCCCCCGTTGTCCGTGTCCATTGGTTAGGCCTATATGCTTGCATAAAAGTCCTTTGGTTGCTCTTTTCCCCTTACCCCCACTCTCCCCTACCTTCCCTCTAAGGCCCGATAGTCCAATCAATGCCTCTCCGTCTCTGGATCAGTCCTTGTTCATCAGTTTATGTTGTTCATTATATTCCACAAATGAGTGAGATCATGTGGTATTTATCCGCTCTCCAGTTCCATCCATGCTGTGGCAAATGGAAAGAGCTCCTTTTTCTTCTTCCTCTTCTTAAAGAATACCTTTCAGCATTTCATATAATATTGGTTTCGTGGTGATGAACTCCTTTAGCTTTTTCTTATCTGTGAAGCTCTTTATCTGACCTTCAATTCTGAATGATAGCTTTGCTGGATAGAGTAATCTTGGTTGTAGGTTCTTGGCATTCATCACTTTGAATATTTCTTGCCACTCTCTTCTGGCCTGCATGGTTTCTGTTGAGAAATCAGTTGACAGTCGTATGGGTACTCCCTTGTAGGTAACTGACTGTCTTTCTCTTGCTGCTTTTAAGATTCTCTCTTTGTCTTTTGCTCTTGGCATTTTAATTATGATGTGTCTTGGTGTGGTCCTCTTTGGGTTCCTTTTGTTTGGGGTTCTCTGCACTTCCTGGACTTGTAAGTCTATTTCTTTCACCAGGTAGGGGAAGTTTTCTGTCATTATTTCTTCAAATAGGTTTTCAATATCTTGCCCTCTCTCTTCTTCTGGTACCCCTATAATTCTGATGTTGGTACGCTTGAAGTTGTCCCAGAGGCTCCTTACACTATCTTCATATTTTTGGAATCTTTTTTCTTTTTTCTTTTTCAGTTGGGTATTTTTTGTTTCTTTGTATTTCAAATCTTTAGCTTGATTCTTGGGATCCTCTTGTCTGCTGTTGGATCTCTGTAAATTATTCTTTATTTCAGTCAGTGTATGCTTAATTTCTAGTTGGTCCTTTTTCATGACCTTGAGGATCTCACTAGACTCTTTGAGGATCTTACTAAATTTATCGGCGGTTTCCATAAAATTCTTGAAAAACCTTATAAACGTGGTTTTGAACTCTATATCCAGTCGTTTGCTTTCCTCCATCTCTGTCCTCTGTGACCTGTTTCTTTGTCTCCGCATTTTTTTATGCTTCCCTGTGCTGGTAGAGTGGTTTTGTGTGCTAGGTGTCCTGTAGGGCCCAGTGGCTCAGCCTCTCCAATTACCTGAGGTGGACACGCTTGGTGCACCCCCTTGTGGGCTTTGTGCACAGTCTTGTTGTAGTTATGCCTTGATTGTTGTAGGATCACTGGGAGGAATTGACCTCCAGGCCAATTGGCAGTGAGAATCAGCTGTGTCTGCAGTGGGAGAACTTCTGTGCTGAAGACACCCTTCTGGGGCAAGACTTGCTTCAGTGGGGCTTTGGTGCTCACTGAGTCTGCCCCTTGGGTGTGTCCCTTATGGATCTGAGGAGTTGTAATCCGGATGGTCCCCCTCTGACCACTGGGTACACTGGCTCTTGGAGGTTACCCAGCAGGAGCTATGAAGAGGATTGCAGATTCCCCTTCCTTTTTTGGAGTTTGGAGGTGCCCTGATGAGGCCCAGCTGTGAAGCAATGCAAGCTGCTGTGGGGCCTTGGGCCTTCTCTTGGAAGTTCTGGGTCTGTGGCCCGGCTGCAGATTTTTAGGTAATTTTCAGGTTGTAGAGGGCCAGGGCATTCATATGCAAAAGCCTCTGCCGCAGCCTGCGTGGGGCCGGGTCTCAGGGAATCAGAGGGCGGAGCAAGCAGCTATGGTGGATTCTCAGCCCTGCCCTGAGGGGCTGGCGCGTCTCAGTGTCCTGATAATTTAATTGCTGCAAGCACCTCTGAGGGAAAGCCGCCCTCGAGTTCCGAGTTCTGCTGGCTGCCAGACAGTCCAGTTTCTCCCCATATGAGTCCTGGGTCCCCAGAGACTTCCCAGAACTGGAGTTTAGAGCAGTTGGGAGTTTGTGACTCCCTCCCCAGCCGAGTCCTCAGGTACCATCCCCCTTCCGCCTGCTCTCGAGCCTCCGTACCTTTGCACTTTACTTCCACAGCTCCTGACCCTCAATGTGGTTTTCTCTTTTCTTCTAGTTGTAGAATTTCCACTCCACCAGCCTTCCTGTAGTTCTGGATGCTGACCGTCCTGTCCTTTTATTGCGTTTCTGAAGTTGTTGTAGGAGGCAGCAATCTTGGTGTTCCCCTATGTCGCCATCTTAGTTTCTCTCCGGTCTGCTTGGATTTTTAATTCTGATGCACATGACCACACTTTTGATTAGAGCACAGGTGCACAGTCTTTCACGATTGGCTAATTTGAAGGGAGGGATTGGCCTTTGCCATTTCAAGATGGTGGCCCCCAGGGTAGCTAAGTCATGCAGTCAAAATGGCAGCTATCAAGTCACGCAGTCCAAAATGTTCTTTGACAGAAAAGATGACTTGTTTATTCTCACACAGTGCTCCCACTTCTAGGAATATATCTGAAGAAACCCAAAACACCAATCAGAAAGAATATATGCACCTCTATATTCATAGCAGCACAGTTTACAATAGTTAAGATTTGGAAACAGCTCAAGTGCCCATCAATAGATGAGTGGATAAAACTGTTGTGATACATTTATACCATAGAATATTATGCAGCAGTGAAAATGAAGGACCTCTTACCCTTTGAGACAGCATGGAGGGATCTGGAGAGTATTATGGTCATGGAAATAAAGCAGTCAGAGGAAGACAAGTCTCACATGATTTCACTCATATGTAAAATCTAATGCACAAAATAAACTGATGAACCAAATATATCCAGAGACATAGATGCAAGGAACAGACTGTTAAATCTTTGAAGGAAGTTGGAGGTTGGGTTTGGGGTAGGTGGGTAGAGATCAACCAAGAACTTATATGCATATATGCATAACCTATGAACACAGATAATAGAGTGGTAAAGGCCTACAGCGGGCTCAGGGATTGGCTAAAAAGGGTCAATGGGGGAAAAAGAGATATATGTAATACTTTAAAGAATAAAGTTTTAATTTAAAAACAAACAAACATAGCCCTAGCTGTTTTGGCTCAGTGGATAGAGTGTTAGCTTGGGTACCAAAGGGTCCCAAGTTTGAGTCTGGTCAAGGGCATATACCTTGGTTTCAGCCTCTTCTTGGCCCAGCCCTGGTAGGGGCTCATGCAGGAGGCAACCACACATTGATATTCCTCACACATTGATATTTCTCTCTGTCTTTTCTTCTCTTTTCCCCTCTCTCTAAAAATCAATGGAAAAATATCCTTGGGTAAGGATTAAAACACACACACACACACACACACACACACACACACACACCACAGAAAAACCCACTTAGCTATGCTGGAAAGAGAGAAAGAAAAACTTCTGGGGACTAGGAACTTAAAAGTGGATTAAGTGCTTGCCCCTCAGTGATTGGAAGACTTTGTAAATAGATGCAGAGACTCTACTATGTTACTATTAATATAAAAAATTTATGAAATTTTCCACACTAGTAGAAATAAAAAATGAGTAAAGTAGCTGGATATAAAATCAATATACAAACCCCAAAGTCATGCAGTTAGGAAAAAAAACATTCTTTTCAACCATTTTAGTAAAGATTGGGTCAGGCATGAAGAGCAGAGGGCACTAATCTAAAGGAAAATTTAAATGAAGAGCAGGATACTTGTCTAGTCTGAAGGTATCTTTTCACAGTTGGCTAATCAGTTGCAAAAGAAAAGTAGTGATTATATAGAAATAGCAGAAATTGGAAAGTACCCTGACTTTACAATAAAAGATATCAATGGGTCCCTGGCTGGTGTTGCTCAGTTTTTAGAACATTGGTCAGTGCACCAAATGGTGGAAGGTTAAATTCCCAGTTGAGGGCATGTACCTGGGTTGCGGGTTTGCGCCCCATCCTTTGTGCTGCATGTACAGGAGGCATCCAAACCAAATGTCTCTCTCATATCAATGTCTCTCTCTCTCTCTCTCTCTCTCTCTCTCTCTCTCTCTCTCTCTCTTTCTCTCTCTCTCTCTCCTTCCCCTCCCCCCCTTCTACTCTCTCTGAAAAGCAATGAAAAAAATATTTTCAGGAGAGGATTAACAACAAAAAAATATAATAATGGGGCAGATGGATATCTGCTTTGGGGTAAGTTACCTTGAGAAGGAACAAATATTACCTACAACACATGTCTGATATTTTGTTGCCTATGGATTCTTCTAAGATTTTTATGGTTACCCACCTTATGTTTAAGTCCTTTATCCATTTTGAGTTTATTTTTATATATGGTGTAATGGCTTGGGTCGATTTCTGGGTTTTCTGTTTGGTGCCATTGGTCTATATGTCTGTTCTTCTGCCAGTACCAGGTAGTATTGAGAACGGTGGCTTTGTAGTATAACTTGATATCTGGTATTGAGCTCCCTCCAACTTTATTCTTCTTTCTCAGGATTGCTGTGGCTATTCGGGGTCCTTTTTTATTCCATATGAGTTTTTGAGAGTTTGTTCTAAGTCTGTGAAATATGCCATTGGCATTTTAATAGGGATTTCATTGAATCTATAGATTGCTTTGGGTAGTATGGACATTTTAATGATGTTTATTCTACCATTCCATGACATGGTATATTATTCCATTTGTTTATGACTTCCTCTATCTCTTTCTTCAATGTCATGTAGTTTTCTGAGTACAGGTCTTTTGCCTCATTGGTTAAGTTTATTCCTAAGTATCTCAATTATTTTGTTGCAATGGTAAATGGGGTTGTTTGTTTAGTTTCTTTTCTGATAATTTATTATTGGTGTATAAAAAAGCCATTGATTTCTGGGTGTTGATTTTATATCCTGCTACATTGCCAAATTTGTTTATTAAATCTAGTCATTTTTTTGGTGGAGTCTCTAGGGTTTTCTATGTACAATATCAAGTCATCTGCGAATAATGAGAGTTTTACTTCCTTCTTTCCAATTTGGATGCCTTTAATTTCTTCATCTTGTTGGACTGCTGTGGCTAGGACTTCCAGTAAAATGTTGAAATAGAGAGGGGAAAGCAGACATTACTATCTTGTTCCTGTTCTTAGGGGAAATGGTTTTAGGTTTGCCCATTGAGTATAATGTTTGTTGTGGGTTTGTCATATATGGCCTTTATCATGTTGAGATATGCTCCCCCTTTTCCCACTTTGCTGTGAGTTTTTATCAAAAATGGGTGTTGGACTTTGTTAAATGCTTTTTCTGCATCTATTGATATGATCATGTGAATTTTGTCTTTCATTTAATTTATGTGATGTATCATGTTTATTGACTTGCAAATATTGTACCAACCTTGCATCCCTGGAATAAATCCCACCTGGTCTTGGTGTATGATCTTATTAATATACTAGAGGCCTGGTGCACAAAAATTTGTGCACTGGGGAGGGGGGTTCCTCAGCCCAGCCTGTGCCCTCTCACAGTCTGTGACCCCTCGGGGGTGACCATCTGCTGGCTGAGGCCTGCTCCCCAGGGGATTGGGCCTAAGCTGGCAATCAGACATTCCTCTGGCAGCCCTCAGGGGATGTCCACTTGCCAGTGGGGAGCAGACCTAAGCTGCAGTCTGACATCCTTAGTGCTGCTGAGGAGGCAGGAGAGGCTCCCACCACCACCATTGTACTGGCAGCCATCAGCCTGGCTTGTGGTTGAGCAAAGCTCCTCCATGTGGGAGCTCACTGACCACCAGAAGGCAGCTCGTACATTGAGCGTCTACTCCCTGGTGGTCAGTGTGTTTCATAGTGATCAGTCATTCCCAGTATTTCTGCTGTTACGGTCAGTTTGCATATTACCCTTTTACTATATAGGATAGAGGCCTGGTGCACGGGTGGGGGCCAGCTGGTTTGCCCTGAAGGATGTCCCGGATCTGGGTGGGGGTCCGGCTTGGGTGCCTGGCCAGCCTGGATGAGGGGCTGATGGCTGTTTTCAGGCTGCCCGTACCCCCTTTAGGGTGGGTGTCCCTACTGGGGTGCCTGGCCTGCCTGGATGAGGGGCTGATGGCTGCTTTCAGACTGCCTGCACCCCCTTCAGGGCAGGTCCCCACTGGGGTGCCTGGCTAGCCTGGATGAGTGGCTGAAGGCTGTTTTCAGGCAGGCCAAGCCTGAAACTGAAGCTCCCAGTCTCTCCTTTATTTTCCTTTTTTTTAATTCTGGGATTTATTTACCTTCTGTAATTAAAACTTTGTTGCGGCTCCAGCTCCGAGGCCGGCTGGCTGAAAGCAGGTACCTGGGGTTTGTTTAGCTTCTATAATTGCAACATCGTTGCATCTGGAGCTCAGAGCTGGGCCGTGGCAGGTGGGGAACCTTGGCTTCCTCCATCGTTGGGGCAACCAAGCCTCATGTTCGCTTCAGTTGCGTGGCCGCCGGCCGCCATCTTGGTTGGCAGTTAATTTGCATATCACCCTGATTAGCCAATGGGAAGCATAGTGGAGGTATGGTTAATTACCATGTTTGTCTATTATTAGATAGTATTGCTGGATCCAATTTGCTAAGATTTTGTGGATTTCAGCATCAGTGTTCATCAGGAATATTGGCCTATAATTCTCTTTCTTTGTAGTGTCTTTATCTGGTTTTGGAATTAGGATAATGCTGGCTTCATAAAAAGAGGAAGTGTTCCTTCCTCTTGGAGTTTTGGAGATATTTTGAGAAGTGTAGGTGTTAGTTCTTATAATGTTCAGAAAAACTCCTCTGGGAAGCTCTCCTGACAGAGGCTTTTGTTTGCTGGGAGTTTTTAATTACTGCTTCTATTTCCTCCTTTGGTTTTGGTTTATTCAGGTTTTCTGATTTTTCTTGATTCAGTTTTGGGAGATTGTATTTTTCTAGGAATTTTTCCATTTCATCCACATTGTACAGCTTGTTGGTATATAGTTATTTGTAGTATTTTCTTACAATCCTTTGTATTTCTGTGTTGTCAGTGGTTACTTCTCCTGTTTCATTTCTGATTTTATTTATTTGGGTCCTCTCTGTTTGTTTCTTGATGAATATGGCTAACAGATCATCAACCTTGTTTATCCTTTCAAAGAACCAGCTCTTGGTTCCACTGCTCTTTTGTATTTTTCTTTTAGTCTCTATGTCATTTAGTTCTACTCTAATTATTACTATTTCCTTCATTCTACATACTCTGGGCTTTTTTGTTGTTATTTTCCTAGTTCTTTAAATTGTAGGGTTGAATAGTTTATTGTTAATTTTTCTTGTTTTTTTGAGGTAGGCCTGTAGTACTATGAACTTCCTCAGAACTATTTTTGCTATGTATGAAGTTCCACATCCTGTGTGGTTCAGGGTTCGGGATCTGGAGAAGGGGCAACACTCATATGATAGAGATGAGACAAGAAATAATAACTTGAAAATATTGGGGGCCAGATGGGAAAGCCCAATGCAAGAGAAAGGACTTCCACTGGTGCCCAGGTCTCTCCAGCCTTTTA
Source organism: Myotis pilosus (assembly GCA_036010255.1). Lineage (NCBI taxonomy): Eukaryota > Metazoa > Chordata > Mammalia > Chiroptera > Vespertilionidae > Myotis > Myotis pilosus. Next base: position 7,423,424 of record JASKON010000034.1, read on the forward strand.
TTCAATTTTGGATACACATCTAGCTCTTAGGCAGGCAGGCAATTGCAGTAACAGACAGACTATCTTAAAGGTCAGTAAATATTCGAAAGATTTACTCTGAGACTATTTGGTCAGGAAATAACTTGAGCCCCCATTGTCTGGACTAAACAATCAGTGCATAGCTCTGGCCCTTGCCAGGGGCTCAAGATTCACCAGCATTATGGATTCTTGTTTACATTTCTCTGATAGTGAAGACAAAGGGTAGCTTCCTGCATCTCCCCCTTTATTTTCCTTAGTAATTCTTGAAAAGTAAATGCCGCCTGAAGAGTTCGAGTCCTTTTAAGACTCTTCATTCTGCATCTTTAGAATAGAAATAAACATATGAGAACAAAAATGAGACTAGCAATAGTGATTATGCTGAGAGGCAAATGTAATGAGATCCAGTGGAAGGGGTTAAATTCTTTCATGTCCTTTTTAAATTGTTGCCAGGCATCTAAGGAATTATTTTGTAAGTTTGCCTGGGATAATTGTACAATATGGTGTTCTAATTCTAAAATATCAAGGTTTGTGTTACCTTTACCCAAGCACCAAGAAGGTGATTTTTTATTGATTCCCAAGGGTGCAAGGTACTATTATAGGGGTCAGGGGTAACACAAATCTGGGAAAAATTATAAAGACACTGCAAGGATATTCTTTGCTCTAGGCCAGGGGTGGGCAAACTTTTTGACTCGAGGGCCACAATGGGTTCTTAAACTGGACCGGAGGGCCGGAACAAAAGCATGGATGGAGTGTTTGTGTGAACTAATATAAATTCAAAGTAAACATCATTACATAAAAGGGTACGGTCTTTTTTTTTTTTAGTTTTATTCATTTCAAACGGGCTGGATCTGGCCCGCGGGTCGTAGTTTGCCACGGCTGCTCTAGGCTGTGGATTTTATCACCCATCCACAAGACTGTAGACTTTAGTGCCAACAATTCAATCTCAAACTGGTTGTCAATTCTGTTTTGCATAGATAAGGTCTTAGTTACATTTTCTTTAACTTGTACATACTGAGAAGTTTGAACAGTTTGTACCATGGATGAAGCAGCAATGCCCACAGAAGTAAGTAACATTACGAGGGCAAAGATTCCTGTAGTTAACATTCCAAGAAATCTTTTTTGTCTTTTTAAGATTTTTACCAGATCATGTAACGGTTGGTAGGTTTGATGAGATTCCCAAGGCTCGATTAGGTTAGTAGGAACCCAAGCAAAAGCTGGTTGTTTTAAAATCATGAGGAAATCCGTTTGGAATGTAGAATTAATACAATGGGATAGTGTGCAGGCTGTGCATGACACCTCATACACATGGCTTGTAGCATTAAGGTGCATCTGGATGGAGCCTGAGAGGAGTACAAATGGATCAAACACACAGGTGGTGGCAAATACTGTCTTTTTGGGAGTTAGTTCCCCATAAGGCATGAATGGAATTATCTGAGCTATAATTAAAACTATACCATTTAATAGGTGCAAGTGCAGCAGCTAATTTCCATTGCGTATTTTGTACGGGCCAATTGTCATGTTGTAATTGAGATCCAACAAATCCTCCTCCACGCTACAAAATAGAGTGATTAGCTACAACATATAGATAGGATGCATTCCCCTTCCATTTTAGGGTGCGATTGTTACTATACGCAGACACGTAGGGGCTCCAATCCACAAAGGAAAAACTTTTATTAAGTTTGCTGGTGGTGGGGTAATCACTATAACAGTCTTGCCAAATAATTTCTTCCTCAGTGGGGTGCCATTCATAAGACTTTTTACATAATGGCTTAGTTGGGGGGGAGGGTGTCTTAGTACAGTTACATTATCTGCCTCTCTCTGGAGCAAGGAGTAATAGTAGATGTATTTGGGATTTTTCTTCCCCTTCCTTTGGTGTCCATGCTAACCAGAAGACTCTCTTTAATTTTACACACAAAGGAGCAGTGGTTTGATTCTGTGTCATACAAAAGGGAAGCTGGGTGGTGACGCTCATGTAATTATACTTTGCCCATATACTTCCTTGCCCCACCCGTGGTCCCCCTGGATGACTAAGCTGTTTGGTATTATTGGTGACTACATTAGGCAGGGGATCAGCCCACGAAAAGGATCTTACCCATGTGGGTCAGGAACAGAAGTCCAAAATACTTCCCCATTTGCCCCTGGAATTATCACCGCACAGCTGATTACTGCGAGCATGGCAAGAAAGAGGTTCTCAGGCATTCTTGGGGTTTTGGTCTCCTCACAAATTCACTCAGCTTTCTGGACTGTCTTCTTCACCATGCCCCAGGTGACCTCCAGGCTGTTCGCTGACCTCCTCCCACTCCTTATCTTTAGTGGGTAGTTTGAACCTGCTGCTATCTGCAGCTGGGTTAGTCAATTGTCTGCAGCTGTAAGGCATGGCTCCAGGTGCAGGATCCTCATTAACCTAGCCAGTTCCTCCCTTGGATCCATGTTGAAGTTTAATATTTCTTGTGGGAATCCACACAGGCTTGGAAAAATTTTCTGGAACTATACAAGCGTACCCTCGACCAAATGTTAAGAGGGGATCGGGACCCTTCCATAAGCCAGACTCAGGATCTTTCCATTTAACCAGACTACGTTCCTTTGGCTTATTCTGACACCAGTGTATTTCCATGGGTGTCATGCCATTGGCATCACAAGTGAAAAAATTTGAAGTAATTAAGGCTTGGTATAGTCTACTTACAGGCGATTTTTCCATAATCCCCCCTTTTTGTTTTTCAAGTTGGGATTTTATCTGCTGATTCTGTCATTCAATAATGACCTGTCCTTGGGAATTATATGGTATTCCTGTAATGTGCTGAATTTTCCACTTTTTACAAAATTGCTGGAAATGACAGCTTGTGTAAGCAGGTCCATTATCAGCTTTAATAATTTTTGGAATTCCCATGACAGCAAAAGCAGCTAGGCAATGATTAGTAACCTGTTTTGCCATTTGCCCTGTAGATGCAGTAGCCCATAGGACTTTTGAAAAGGTGTCTACAGAGACGTGCGATGCTCCAATATGTCCAAAGGGAGTATAATGTGTCACATCCATTTGTCAGATATGGTCCCTTAGCAAACCTCTAGGGTTGACTCCTGTGTTAGGCCCTTGAGGTAGATGTAACATGCAAGTGGGACATTCCTTGATAATCCGTTTTGCCTGCTATCAAGAGATTGAGAATTGTTTGGACAACATTTTGGCAGGCTGATGTAAAAGCTGATGAGACTCTGAGGCCTCTTTTTATAAAGCAACCAATTGATCAGCATGTGCATTTCCTTTTGTGAGCGGGCCAGGTAATACACTGTGAACCCTGATGTGAGTGATATAAAAAAGATATTGTCTCTGTTGCACAATCTGCTGAACTTGTTTAAATAGTAAAAATAAACTTTGGTCACTGAGCCATTTCAAACAAGCAGTTTCAATTCTATTCACTAGGCCCAAAGCATAAGAAGAGTCAGAAATTATGTTAAGAGGCTCTTGGAAATCCTGCAATGCAGCCTTAATAGCTTCTAATTCAATTCTTTGCACAGAAGTATGACTGGTCAGTGTTGGTCTGAATTCATTGTATGATGGGCGGCTTTCCCATTAGATGATCCATCGGTAAAAACAGTTAATGCTCCAGGGATAGGTTTCTACCTAGTATTTTTTGGTATAATAATGGGGGTATAATATAAAAATTGTAGTAATTTGTCTTTTAATAGGTGACAAGTAAGTTCCCCTGAATATCCACTTAGACCAATTTGCCAATTTAAGTCAGTTTGCAACAACATTTTTAATTGCTTCCCAGTGAGGGGAAGATAGATGCATTTTTCTTCTTCTCCTCTAAGCTACCTGCAGTGCTTTCTAAGCTGAGATATCAATTGAGCCATAAGTTCTACATATGTAACAGCAGTTTTAGAGGACTGATGCCCAAGGTGGACCCATTCAATAATAGCAGGAGAGTTTTTATTCTGGAAGATGGCGCCAGTGGGACTATTTGCAGTATGGTTAATCTGTCCCAGTAGAGGCAATTCAGTCTGTACCTGTGCTACTTGGGCTGAGGAGATTGCCTGCTCAATTCTTGCAACTCCCTTCTAGCTTCATCTGTTAATGTTCAGGGTGAAGAATGGTTAGAGTCACCCCTAAGTATATTAAATAAATTTGTCATTTCTCCCATAAAGATTTTCAGATAAGGTCTTAACCAGTTAATGTCCCCTAATGATTTCTGAAAGTCATTTAAAGTGTTAAGGCAATCTTTTCTTATTTCCACTCTTTGAGGCCTAATGCATTGGTTTTCAATTATGATTCCCAGATATTTGAAAGGCATCTCTTTCTGTACCTTTTCTGGAGCAATTTTTAAGCCCTATTAGGGAGCTCCTTTTCTAATTGGGAAAACATTGCCAAAGTCTGCTCTTATCATGGACTTGCTAAGTGCAAGTCATCCATGCAATGAATAATGTAACATTGGGAATATTTGTCTCTTAAAGGCTGAACAGCTTGAGTCACATATTTTTGACACAAGGTGGGGCTATTGGCCATTCCTTGAGGCAAAACCTTCCATTGATATCTTTTCATGGGTTCTATATTATTAATAGATGGCACTGAAAAGGCAAATCTTTGTTTATCTTGAGGTGCCAAGGGAATGGTGATAAAACAATCCTTAAGACCTATTACTATAAGAGACCGATCTAGAGGGATTTGTGAAGGTGCTGGGAGTCCAGGCTGTAAAGCTCCCATGGTATGCATAGTGGCATTAACCTCTCTAAGATCATGTAGCAATCTCCATTTTCCTGCCACCATCTTAGGTATAGTAAATATAGACATATTCTAAGGGCTATTGGAAGGTTTTACGTGACCAGCTTCTATTTGTTCCTGTATTAATTCATAAATATGACCTAATTTCTCCTTGGTTAATGGCCACTGATCCACCCATATAGGTTTATAATTTTTCCATTGTATAGGGTCAGCATGAGGGTAAGGAGACTGAGAGGTGACCGCTCCTAAAAAGGTTAATATCCTATCCTAATCCTCATCTTCCTGGATCTCCTTTGGCTTGGCTGGGTTCTTTAATTCCTGATTACTTTTTCCTAAGCCTTGACCAGTCTAATATACCATTAACTTCTGTCCTTTGCCTGTAATAATACAAGCTTGTAAACCTTCTAAAACATCCCGGCCCCATAAATTGACTGCAATTCCAGAGACTATGTAGGGCTGAAACCATCCTGTCTGTCCTTCCTCATCTTGTCACCTTAATACTGCAGCACTACATTGTGTGTTATCAGGAACTCCCATCCCCCTAAGTGAGCCCATAGCTTCTACCATGAACCAACTTAGAGACCAGAATTCATTGCTGATAACACTGAAATCTGCTCCAGTGTCTATTAAGCCTTTAAACATTTTTCCTTCTATTCTTAAATTAATCATAGGACAGGTTTTGCTAATTTCCTGTATCCAATAGATGTCTGAGCTTCCAAATCCTTGCATTCCTCTTTTCTTATTTATAGCTTCGCCTTGCTGAACATAAGGTAAAAGTAGTATCTGAGCAATTCTTTGTCCTGGAGTAATTTGCATAATATGATTGCATTCTAATATAACTTTAATTTCTCCCTCATAGTCTGAATCTATTACTCCAGGCAGAACAGTTAGTCCTTTTAGAGTGTTTCCACTCCTCCCTAAGTTTAATCCTAAAGTTCCTGGTGGCACAGGTCCCCAGATTCCTGTAGGAACAGCTTGTTGAGCCATATCGAGGATCAAAGTGACCACTATAGTACTGTTAAGATTTAGGCCTGTGCTCCCCAGAGTGGATCAGATCAGGGAGTCCACTGTAGGCCTTGCAGGGCATATTTCCCCTATTGATGATGGGACTGGGGGTTGCCCCTCTGGCCATTTCCCTGCGGTTGGCCATACCCTATGTCTTGATCTAACGGCTGCCCATTTTTATGAAATTTTGATATACATTGACTGGCCCAATGGTGGCCCTTCTGGCACCTAGGACATAGAGAGGTTGAAACTGTGTTGACTGGCAGAAACCAAGATGGCGGCATAGGTAAACACCGGAAATTGCTGCCTCGCACAACAACTTCAAACATACAATTAAAAGACAAAACGGACATCATCCAGAATCACAGGAAGGCTGGCTGAGTGGAAATTCTACAACTAGAAGGAAAGAGAAGAGCATACAGAGACTCAGAGGAGGTGCAGTGTGGAAGTAAAATACTGAGGTATGGAGGCGCATGAGGAGAGGGCTGGCGGCTGAGGACACGGTTGTCTTTTTCAATTGAAGGGAGTCTCAAGCTCTGAGCTCCAGTTCCGGGCGAGTCTCTGGGGACCCAGACTCATACGGGAGAAACTGGACTGTCTGGCATCGGTTGGAACTCGAGGGCAGCTTTCTCTTGGAGGTGCTTACAGGGATTGCCGGGACACTGAGAAGAGGGGCCTCTGAGGGCAGCCATAGCTGCTTGCTCTGCCCTGTTGATCCCCTGGGATCCCCGTCCTCCCAAGCTGTGTGCTAGCTTTGGCATATGAAAGGCCTGGCCCTTTGCAATCTGAAAATTACCTAACAAACTGCAGCTGGCCCAAGGCCCCAAGACAACTTGCATTGCTTCACAGCTGAGCTCCTGTTGGGTAGCCTCAGGAAAAGGCTAGATTAGCACCTCCTTAGAGATCCAGGAGCCAGTGTTCCTGGTGGTCAGAGTGGGACCATCCAGATTGCAGCTCTTCAGATCCATAAAGGACACATTCAGGGGTAAACTCAGTGAGCACCAAAGCCCCACTGAAGCAAGTCTTGCCCCAGAGGGGTATCTCCAGCACAGAAGTTCTCCCACCATAGACACAGCTGATTCTCACTGCCAATTGGCCTGGAGGTCAATTCCTCCCAGTGATACCTACAACAATCAAGGCTTAACTACAACAAGACTGTGCACAAAGCCCACAAGTGGGTGCACCAAGCGTGTCCACCTCAGGTAATTCGGGAGGCTGAGCCACTGGACCCTATAGGGCACCTAGCACAGAAAGCCTCTGTATCAACACAGGGAAGCATAAAAAATGCAGAAACAAAGAAACAGGACACAAATGACAGAAATGGAGGAAAGCAAACTACTGGATATAGAGTTCAAAACCACACTTTTAAGGTTTTTCAAGAACTTTCTAGAAACCACCGATAAATTTAGTAAGACCCTCAAAAAGTCTGGTGAGACTGCCAATAAATGTAGTGAGACCCTCAAGAAATCTAGTGAGACCCATGAGGTTATGAAAAAGGACCAACTAGAAATTAAGCATACACTGACTGAAATAAAGAATATTATACAGACTCCCAACAGCAGACTAGAGGACCACAAGAATCAAGTCAAAGATTTGAAATACAAAGAAGTAAAAAACATCCAACCGGAAAAACAAAATGAAAAAAGAATCCAAAATTATGAAGATAGTGTAAGGAGCCTCTGGGACAGCTTCAAGCATACCAACATCTGAATTATAGGGGTGCCAGAAGAAGAGAGAGAGCAAGATATTGAAAACCTATTTGAAGAAACAATGACAGAAAACTTCCCCCACCTGGTGAAAGAAATAGACTTCCAAGTCCAGGAAGTGCAGAGAACCCCAAACAAAAGGAATCCAAAGAGGACCACACCAAGACACATCATAATTAAAATGCCAAGAGCAAAAGACAAAGAGAGAATCTTAAAAGCAGCAAGAGAAAGACAGTCAGTTACCTACAAGGGAATACCCATACGACTGTCAGCTGATTTCTCCACAGAAAATTTGCAGGCCAGAAAGGAGTGGCAAGAAATATTCAAAGTGATGAATGCCAAGAACCTACTACGAAGATTACTTTATCCAGCAAATCTGTCATTCAGAACTGAAGGTCAGATAAAGAGCTTCACAGATAAGGAAAAGCTAAAGGAGTTCATCACCACCAAACCAATATTATATTAAATGCTGAAAGGTATCCTTTAAGAAGAGGAAGAAGAAGAAAAAGGTAAAGATACAAATTATGAACAACAAATACACATCTATCAACAAGTGAATCTAAAATTCAAGTGAATAAATAATCTGATGAACAGAATAAACTGATGATTGTAATAGAATCAGGGGCATAGAAAGGGAGTGGACTGGCTATTCTTGGGGGGGGGAGGAAGGGGTATGGGGGATGTGGGAAGAGACTGGACAAAAATCGTGCACCTATGGATGAGGACAGTGGGGGCAGGGAGGGCGGAGGGGGGGTGGGAACTGGGTGGAGGGGAGCTATGGGGGGAAAAAAGAGGAACAACTGTAATAATCTGAACAATAAAGATTTAATTAAAAAAAAGAAACTGTTGATTGAACTGGAAGGTGAGATACTCACACTTTTCCCTAGAGCGCCACCTTGTGTCCTTCTTGGTTGCCTACATTCTTTTCTTTTTTTATTAAGGTATTACAAATGTGTCCTCATCCCCCCCCATTAACCCCCAACCTCCCCCAACACACCCACTCATGCTCCCATCCCCCTGTTGTCCATGTCCATTGGTTTGGCTTATATACATGTATACAAGTCCTTTGGTTGATCTCTTCCTCTTACCCCCGCCCTCCCCTACTTCCCTTCTGGGGATTGATAGCCTACATTCTTTTTAAAAATAGCCTGTTTTCCCATAATTATAACACCTTTTATTCCCCACTGTTTCAGCGGAGGCGAATAAATTTGCTTGAAAAGTGTCTGGCCCTACATTCTGACATGCTAGAATCATTTCTGTAATGGTACTACCTTTTCTCAGAGGTATCAGGCATTTCTTACAATCTGCATTGGCATTTTCATAAGCTAATTGCTGAATTTAAATGTCTCCTGCTGTCTCACGTTGAATCTGTTGTCTCACTGCTCAAGTGAGACGAGCCACAAAATCAGAAAATGATTCTAAAGGCCCCTGCATACATTTACTAAAAGCTCCCTCAGGGCCCCCTTTTGCTGGTAAAGCCCACCAAGCTTTCCTTCCACAAAGTCTAATTTGCTCATATGCCTGTTGCACATAGTTTAGCTGATTTTGCACATCAATATACTGTCCCATCCTGCTAGCATTTTATAAGTTATTTGAGCATTCAGCCCGCGGTTTGCATGGGTTTGCTCCTGACATTTCTCCAAAAATTCTCCCTTCCATAGTAAATAATCTCCTCCATCCAGGGTTGCACGAGCCAGAGAACACCAATCATAAGGAGCTAAGAATGCTTCAGAAATATTACTCATAATTTTTCCTGTAAAAGGAGCCATTGGACCATTTTGAACTACACTTTCACATAAGGCCTTTATCATTTTAAAGTCAAATTTTTCATGGTTTCTTTTTATCTGATTGGGAACTGTGGGTCAGATACCTGTATGATAGGAAAAGCAAGTCTTTCCTTCACCGTCATGTCCTTCAATCCTAAAAATCCTAGAAGAAGCCATAGACACCAAAATCTCAGACATTTTTCATACCAATATGTTTACGAATACATCTTGTAGGGCAAAGGAAAGTAAGGAGAAAATAAACAAATGGGACTGCATCAAGAGAAAAAGCTTCTGTACAGCAATATAAATGATCAAGAAAATGAAAAAGGAGCCTACTGTAAAGGAGAACATTTTCTGACAATGATACATCTTATAAATGTTTAATATCCAAAATATATAAGGAACTCATACAACTTAACAAAAGTAAGACAAACAACCCAATTAAAAAATGGACAAAGGACTTAAATTAACACTTCTCCAAAGATGACATACAGATAGGCAGAAGACAAATGAAAAAATCCTCACAGTCACTGATCATCAGAAACATGTAAATTAAAAAGACAATGAGATATCTCGCCTGATACCTATCAGAGTGGCTACCATCAACAAATGACAAGTGCTGATGAGGATGTGGAGAAAATGAAACCCTAGTACACTGCTGATGGGGATGCAGACTGGTGCAGCCATTATGGAAAACAGTATGGAGTTTCCTCAAAAAATTAAATATAGAACTGCCATTTGACCCAGTGATCCCGCTTCTAGGAATATATCCTAAGAAAACAGAAACACCAATCAGAAATAATATATGCCTCCCTGTACTCATAGTAGCACAATTTACAATAGCTAAGACCTGGCAATAGCCCAAATACCCATCAGTAGATGAGTGGATTAAAAAATCCATGGTACATTTATACCATGGAATACTATGCAGCAGTGAAAAAGAGGGATCTCTTACCCTTTGACACAGCATGGAGGTACTTGGAGAGTTTTATGCTGAGTGAAATAAGCCATGTGATACTTATCAGAGATGATAAGTATCACATGATCTCACTCATATGTGGACTCTAACAAAGAAAATAAACTAATGAACATAATAGATCTAGAGACACAGAAGCATGGAACAGACTGTGGAATCTCAGGGGGATGGTGAGTGGATGGGAAGAGATCAACCAAAGAACTTCTATGCATATATGCATAACACATGGACATAGACAATAGAGTAGTGAAGTCTTCGGGGCGGGGAGTGGTGGCAGGTTAGGCTAATGGTGAAGAAAAAGGGACATATGTAATGCTTTGAACAATAAATATTTTTAAATAATGAAACTAAAACAAGCAAAAAAAACCCCCAAGTAAATAAATAAAAATAATGAGAATCTCGAGAGAGGAATATGATGTCTCCCAAGTTCTGGTCTTGAAAATCCTGAGGTAGAGCAGCCTGCATGTCTGTTTTCCAAGCTTCCTCACTCCCAAATCCCATTCACCTTTCTAACTAGTGCAAGAAAATGTCCACAAAGAGCATGTAGTTTGAGCCTGAGGGTGACTTTGCAATTTCAGCTCTTCCAGGACCTCTGGAGAAAGTGTGGGATACAGATTTCTGTCCCTTCTGTTTTCAGTGGGAGCTGAATGATCAGGATGAAAGGAGTCAAGGCCTTGGAGTCTTCTGGATTGTTGAAAAGCTGAGCCCAAGAAAGCTGTAAACTCTTGCCTAAAGCAGCACTCCTGTCTGTAAGAACATTATTGTTTGGAAACCTTTGAGGTCCAGACCTTTATTCTAAGTCCTTCAGTTCAGAAGTTGACCTTTTGCTCAGTAGAAATGTTGTGACATGGTACTCACTAAAGCTTCATGGTCTGGAGTTCCAAAGATGGATGGTGGCCTCTATCTTCCCTCTGTTCTGCTTCACATGTGCTCCTTTGTTTATTCAGCAGTTATGCTCCAAGCTGCTGGTACAGCATGTGTCCTACGAGGATGCTCCTCATCTCACCTGTGGTTGGATTAACCTCTCTCATGACTCCTGGTTCTCTTTAAGATAGTGTAGTGATTAATATGAGACTTCTAGAGTCAGTGTTGGTGGTATAATAATAATAATAATCTCTATATATAAAGAGCCAGGGGCTTTCACATCTGAAACTGAAAGGATGACCAAACAGGCTGAGTGGGGCGACAAGACTGGCAAGGGGTTAGTGAGGGACAACCAAACAACTGACCAGCAGGCTGCGTGGGGTGACCAGGCTTGCAGGGGGGGTCAGTGAGGGGCGACCAGGCTGGCAGAGGGGGGCAGTGAGGGGCAACCAGGCCAGTTGGGTGACAGTTGGGAGCAACCAGGCCAGCAGGGGGGCAGTTGGGGCGATCAGGTCGGCAGGCAGAGGTGGTTAGGGGTGATCAGGCTGACAGGGGGGCCAGTTAGGGGCAATCCAGCAATCAGGCAGGTGAGCAGTTAAGAGCCAGTGGTCCTGGATTGTGAGAGGGATGTCCTGGATTGGAGAGTGTGCAGGCTGGGCTAAGGGGACCCCCAACTCTCGGGCACGAATTTAATGCACCAGGCCTCTAGTCCTATATTACAAAAGCCCAGCAAATATTAGGACATAATGACCAGAACGACCAGATGATCAGCTGGTAGCTATGACAAGCACTGACCCAGACCTTACTGTTGGTGCCCAGACAGCCCCAAATCCTGTTCACCCACACCCTGGACCCTTACAGCAGGGAGGCGGGAGCCGGATACCCGCACCTTGGACCCTGAGAGCAGGGAGGCAGGAGACCCATTCTTCACGGAATTGGCTGTTGGTCAGCTTGCTGTCCCCACCCTGACACTTAGATTCCCATTCACCAAACCCCAAACCCTGACAGCAGCAAGGCGGTAGCCCCATTCTTTGTGGAATATGCCATTGGTCAGGTTGCTGTCCCCACTGTAGCATCCCAGATTACTGTTCACCCTTACCCTGGACCCTGATAGCAGGTAGGTGAGAGCTGGATACCTGTACCCCAGACCCTGACAGCAGGGAGGCAGGATCCCCATTCCTTGTGGAATCTGCCATTGGTAAGCTTGCTGTCCATGCCCTGACAGCCCAGAATCCCATTCACCTGCACCCCAGAAACTGACAGGAGGGAGGAGGGAATATATAAATACTTTATCATAAGGGATATTAGCCAAGCACTCTGTTAGTGTTTTTAATCTTAATGTGGTATACAGGGAGACATTAGAATAAGTTTAATTAATTTATCAGTCATTGTATCAATTTTGTTTTTATATCATGTTTTTGTTGTTTTAATATCATGTCTTTGTTATTGTTATATCATGTTGTTATTGTATATTTATTAATAAATGTATATATATTTTTTCATTTACATTTTACTTCTTTTCTTTAATCTCTGACACTTCCATAATAGAGAAAGGGCACATAGTGATATTAAAATATTTCTTCTAATTAATTCCCTTTTAATGTGCACGAACACTGGGCCACAAATAATTATATATATACTAGGGGCCTGGTGCACAAAATTCATGCACTGGGGGGTGTCCCTCAGCCCAGCCTGCCTCCTCTCAAATACTGGGAGCCTTCAGGGGATGTCCTAGTGATGGCTTAGGCCCACTCCCTGCTCCCCTTGGGGATAGGGCCTAAGGCACACTCTGGCCTCCCTTTGTGGGAGGTGACCGGGCTGATCAGGGGAAGGCACCAGCCCCATCACCCCGCTGCTGCAGCCACTGCCAGTCACCGCAGCCACCAAGGTGTTTTTATCAACAAGGACTCCAGTCCCTTCACCATGAAAAAATGACAACTTTCTTTAGGCATTTTCAAGATGTGTCTTTCATATAATAATTTATTATTATTTTTTTATCCTCACCTGAGGATATGTTTCCATTGATTTTTAGAGAATGTGGAAGAGAAAGGGAAAGACAGAGAGAAACATCACACCAATCGCCGCCCCCCCCCCCCCCCGGCCTGACACCTCTGGCCTAGGCTTCAGGCCTGGGCAGGAGACCTCCATCTCCCCCAGATCACCGGCTCTGCCCTCGCCCAGGCCTGATGCCTCAGAAAGAGGCATCGACCCCCATCACCCTCTGATCGCCGGATTAGCCCCTTGTCCAGGCCTGACACCTCCGCCAGAGGTGTCAGGCCTGGGCAGGGGACCCCCATCTCCCCCGATCACCAGCTCTGCCCCCCGCCCAGGCCTGATGCCTCTGGCCCAGGCATCAAGAATGGGCATGGGACCCTCATCTTTCTCTGATCACAGGCTCAGCTTCCCACCCAAACCTGATGCCTCTAGCCGAGGAGTCAGGCCTGGCAGGGGACCTCCAGACCCCTCCAATTGCCGGCTCTGCCCCCCGCCCAAGCCTAACACCTCTGGCCCAGGCTTCAGGCCTGGGCAGGGGACCCCATATCCCCCCTATCACCGGTTCCACCCCCCACCCAGACCTGATGCCTCTGGCCCAGGCATCAGGCCTGGGCAGGGGACCCCCAGACCCCTCTGATTGCCGGCTCCGACCCCCGCCCAGGCCTGACACCTCGGCCAGAGGAGTTGACCTCCATCAGCCTCTGATCACTGGATTGGTCCCTTGCCCAGGTCTGATGCTTTTGCCAGAGGTGTCAGGCCTGGGCAGGGGACCCCCATCTCCCCCCAATCACCGGCTTCTGAGCACTTCTGGGACTGGCCTGCGCCCAGGATGGTGGCTCACACTGGTGGCTGCGCTGTCCTGTCTTGCCTGCAATATGCAAATTAGCTGCCATCTTTGTTGTGGATAATTTGCATATCACGCTGATTAGCCAATGGGAAGTGTAGCGAAAGTATGGTCAGTTACCATGTTTGTCTATTATTAGATAGGACTAGAGGCCCCGTGCATGAATTAGGGCATGGGTGGGGTCCTTTGGCCTGGCTGGTGATTGGGGCCCATTGGGTCCATGGGAGGTTGGCTGACAGGGGGAGGGGTTGCAGGAGGCTGGCTAGCCAGCCCAATTGGGGCCATCCAGGCTGGCCAGCCAGTTGGGGAAGGACCATGGGAAATTGGCCAGCCAGCCAGGGGAGGGGCTGCAGGAAGTTGGCTGTAGGAGTGCACAGACCACCAGGGGGAAGCTCCTGTGTTAAGCGTCTGTCCCCTGGTGGTCAGTGCACATCATAACAACTGGGTGTTTGGTCGTTTGGTCACTTAGGCTTTTATATATATATATACTAGAGGTCTGGTGCATGAAATTCATGCATGGGGGAGGGTCCCCTCAGCCCAGCCTGTACCCTCTCCAATCCGGGACCCCTCGGGCATCCCTCTCACAATCCAGGACCATTTGCTGCTAACTGCTCACCTGCCTGCCTACCAGATCACCCCTAACTGGCCACCCTGCCAGCCTGATCACCCCTAACTGCCTCTGCCTGCTGACCGGATTGCCTCTAACTGCCCCCCTGCCAACCTGGCTTCCCTCAACTGACACCCCCCCACCAGCCTGGTCGCCCCTAACTGCCACCCCCACCAGCATGGTAGCCTCTTACTGCCCCCTCTGCTGGCCTGGTCACCCCAATTGCCCCCTCTGCCAGCCTGGTTGCCTAACTGCCCCCCTGCCAGCCTGGTTGCCCCCAACTGCCACCCCTGCTGGCCTAGTCGCCCCTCACTGCCCCCCCCCACCGGCCTGGTTGCCCCTCATTGCTCTCCTCTGCCAGGCTTGTCACCCCTCACTGCCCCCCTGCCAGCCTGGTCGCCCTGCAAATCCTGCTGCTCAGTTGTTTGGTCATATTTTAGTAACCCCCCTGCCAGCCTGGTCATCCCACGCAGCCTGCTGCTCAGTTGTTTGGTTATCTCTCACTAATCCCTCTGCAGGCCTGGTCACTGCATGCAGCCTGCTGCTCAGTCATTTGGTCATCCCTCAGTAATGCCTTGCCAGCCTTGTCACCCTCCTCAGCCTGTTTGGTCTTCTCATTGTTTCTGGGATGTGATGGCCCTTGGCTATATATATACACACTAGAGGCCTGGTGCACAAAAATTTGTGCACTCGGGGGGGGGGTCCCTCAGCCCAGCCTGTGCCCTCTTGCAGTCTGGGACCCCTCAGGGGATGACCACCTGCTGGCTTAGGCCCGCTCCCTAGAGGATTGGGCCTAAGCTGGCAGTCAGGCATCCCTCTGGCAGCCCGGGAGCCACCAGGAGATGTCCATTTGCCAGCAAAGAGCAGGCCTAAGCTGCAGTTGGACATTCTTAGCAATGCTGAGGAGGCAGGAGAGGCTCCCACTACCACTGCTGTACTGGCAGCCAGCAGCCTGGTTTGTGGCTGAGCAGAGCTCCCCCTGTGGGAGCACACTAACCACCAGGGAGCAGCTCTGCATTGAGCATCTGCCCCCTGGTGGTCAGTGTGTGTCATAGTGACCAGTCATTCCCAATTGTTCTGCTGTTAGGGTCAATTTGCATATTACCCTTTTATTATATAGAATAGAGGCCTGGTGCATGGGTGGGGGCTGGCTGGTTTGCCCTGAAGGGTGTTCCGGATCAGGGTGGAGGTCTCGCTGGGATGCCTGGCCATCCTGGGTGAGGGGTTGAGGGCCATTTTCAGACTGGCCACACCCTCTTCAGGGTGGGGCTCCCTGCTGGAGTGCCTGGCCAGCCTGGGTGAGAGGCTGAGGCCTCTTTTCAGGCTGACTACACCCCCTTCAGGGAGGGGGGTCCTACTGGGGTGGCTGGCCAACCTGAGTGAGGCTCTGGTGGCTGTTTTCAGGCTGGCCACAGCCCCTTCAGGGTGGGGGTCTCCACTGGGGTGTCTGGCCAGCCTGGGCAAGAGGCTGAGAGCCGTTTTCAGGCTGGCCACATCCCTTTCAGGGTGAAGTGTCCTGCTGGGGTGCCTGGCTAGTCTGGGTGAGGCGCTGATGGCTGTTTTCAGGCTGGCTAAGCCCCCCAGCAGGGACCCTCACCCCATGAGTGTGTGGCCATCCTGGGAGAGGGGCTGATGGCTGTTTGCAGGCTGGCCATGGCCCCCAGCCACCCAAGCTCCCAGTGGAGGCTGGCTGGAAGCAGGTATCTGGGATTTATTTATCTTCTATAATTGAAACTTTGTTGCCTTGAGTGGAGGCCACAGCCGGCCAGGGCAGGCAGGTCCATTGCTGGGGAAACCAAGCCTCCTGCTTGCTCCAGCTCAGTGGCTGCCGGCAGTCATTTTAGTTGGGTTAATTGGCATATAGTCTCTCTGATTGGCTGGTGGGCGTGGCTTGGGAGTGTAGTGGAGGTGTGGTCAATTTGCATGTTTCTCTTTTATTAGATTAGATATACATCCATATCCATACATATCTATACATATACTAGTACATATACATATACTTGAGGTCTGGTGCATGAAATTTGTGCACTCAGGGGAGTCCCTCAGCTTGGCCTGCACCCTCTCATAGTCTGGGAGCCCTCAGGAGAGGGAGGGGGACTGTGAGAGGGGGAAGGCTGGGCTGAGGGACCCCTAACCCTCCAGTGCATGAATTTTGTGCACTGGGCCTCTAGTCCTATATAATAAAAGGCTAATATGCAAATAGACTGAACTATGGAATGACTGGTCACTATGACACACAGTGACCCCAGGCGGGCAGACGATCAATGCAGGAGCTGCCTGCCTGGCGGTCAGTAAGCTCCCACAAAGGGAGCATCACTCGGCCAGAAGCCGGGCTCACAGCTGGTGAGTGCAGCAGCAGTGGCGGAGCCTCTCCCACCTCTGTGACAGTGCTAAGGATGTCCGACTGATGGCTTGGGCCCACTCCCCATGAGAGGGCCTAAGTCATAGTCTGTGTGTGGAGGCTCAGAGCAGACACCCCATATGTGTGTGTGTGTGTGTGTGTGTCCACTGGGGGCCTGCCCCCAACTGCATCATGGAGGCTTGAAGCAGGCACCCCGTGTGTGTGTGTGCACATTTGTGTGTGTGTGTGTGTGTGTGTGTGTGTGTCCTCTGAGGGCCTGCCCCCAGCTGTATCAGAGGCTTGGAGCAGGTGCCCCTCTGTGTTGTTTTCTCAGGCTGGGGCCGTGCCCGGCCCCTCCTCCTGAGCTGGTTGTGACTGTTATGGATTCCCAACCTCATTTGCATAATATATATATATATATATATATATATATATATATATATATATATATATATATTTAATTTATTTGTTTCCAGTGCCTGGAACAGAACTTCAAACATACTTGATATTTCTTGAATGATAGGCATGTCTTTTGTTATTTATAAAACCATGCCTGAGTTATATATGCTAAGATAACTCATGGCTGGTCCTTGGATAGGTTCAAGGGAGGTGCTGGCCACACTGGAAAATGAAACACACGATTAGAGGTTTGAAACTTTTACCAACATATCTCTAACTCTGGGCAGAAAAAAAGGGGCTGGCGACTGAGCCAATTATGCAATCCTGTTTATTAAATGAAATCCTGATAACAACTCTGGACACTGAGGCTTGGTGCAGATTCCTGGTTGGTATACACACTGATATGCTGGAAGGGTGACACACTCTGACTCCACAGGGACAGGTCCTGGTAGCTCTGCATCCCTCCAAGTAGACCTTGCCCTGTGCATCTGATATTTGGTCGTTCTTTTCTAATGAAATGGTAATCATGAGTATAGTGTTTTTTGATTAGTTATATGATCCCTTCTAGGAAATCACTGAACCTGAAGCATGAGCTGTAGGAACCACCAAGTTTACATCCAATAAGTCAGAAGTGAGATTTCCAGTTGGCATCTGATGTGGGGAAAAGTATGGTGGGACTGATCCCCTTGAACCTGTGGGACCTTTGTTAACATGACAGTGCAACCCTGGCCAGTGTGGTTTCAGTTGGTGTTGCAAACCAGAGTCTGCTGATGCCTCCCTCTGGAATGAGCTGCCACCACCAGCGTGAAGCCACATTGCTGAGGTGGCATCAAGAAAAAGGAAAACAGGATGGAGTAAGTCCTTCTCTCTCCTCAGCCTGGAAGGACTGCAGTGCCTCCAACCAGAATAGTTTATAGGAAGCAACAACAAGCAGAAGTCTTTTTCTCAGAGTCCCAGATCTGTGTCACAAAGAGGAATAGAAGGGTCAACTTGATGTTGAAAGACAGTAGCTACATAGCTGGAGCAGATTATTTAGAATTGAGTATGGATATAAATAAACAGACATGAGAATTGAGTGTATGTGCCAAGGGATAATTAAGAGAGGTTTCAAGAGTTGGGAGTTAGGAAATAGGAGTAGGAGAATTTTTGACATTTCTCTTTCAGTTCAAGAAAAACAAGCAGCAGATGGGATTGGAGGTTGAAAAGAAGAAAATAATAAATCTTAACAAACTTGAGGTTAAGATCATGATCTGGTTTTCTTTCTGTGTGTTTCACATGTTTTATAGTGAACTTTGGTAAAATGAGGGAATGAAAGAAGGAATTCTCATAATGAACTGGCAGGAAATTTTATCCAACATCACTCAATGTCATTGGTTGTTACTATGTTCTCAAGATGGTTAAATGTAATAAGCATAAAAATGTTTATCTGAACCATGTTCTTAATTTTATTATAGTAAAAATTTTATTATAAAGTGTCTGTCTCAACACCCTTGATAAAACACCCACTTAGAGAAACACTATGAAGCCTGACTTATGTGCCTCCACCTCATAATAAAGTGAGGGTAACAAAACTTACATGTTCTTGTGAAGAAGCATAAGATGGTTAAATTCATCCTAAAGAATTTCTCTGAACTTTATGTAGAATGAAAAATAGTTTTCTCATTAACTAGGAAAAGGAAGCTGCATAGTCTATGGCCATACCACCCTGAATGTGCCCGATCTCGTCTGCATTGGAACATTATGTTTTGAATCAACTTCTGCAAAAATGATACTTATGAAAGAATGCCTGAAGAGCACACATTGTATCTATTCCTCTTCATGAGTGTTTTTCACATTTCCACAAAGTACTCATAGAAGCAGAGGAAAGTGAATTTCAGGGACCTCACCGTAATACAGAGCAGAGCAGCAAAAGCATACAAAGTATTTGAAGTCTTGAGTTTTATTATAAAAATATATACACATTTTCTGTCTTTGATGTCAGCATATTATAATGGAAGTATTTTTTTAATTTAATTATCAGTTGAGTTATTTAAATATTTTTCCTTACAACAGTAAATAACTGATACTTCTGGAAAATACACCAGGTGTATCTTGTGGTGTTACGTAACTCTGCTATCTAATATTCTAGGGGTTACTGGTGTCCGAGCTACCTATTGTTGCCTGCCAAATCACCCCCAGATTTAGCAGGCTTAGAATATCAACCATTTTGTTACATTTAATCATTCTGTGGGTTAGGAATTTGGGCAGAGTTCATCTCAGAGATTCTTCTGATCTTTGACTGAGGTGACTGGGTGGTATTTAACTGATGGTCAGGCTGGTTAGGAGGGTCATATCTGTCGATTAGACTGTGGGCAACAGTACCATCTGCAGTCTCCCTAGCATGGCTGTCTCAGGGTAGTTAGACTTATTCCGTGGTGACTGAGGGACCCAGAAGTTTTACTAGTTGGAAGCTGCCAGATTTCTTATGGTGTAACCCTGGAAGATTTAGAATATCATTTTTACTTCATTCTAATGGTCTCCCCCTCTCACTGCAAGGAGTAGAAGAGATTTTGAGGTCATCTCTAATCTGGCACATCTATTTTGAGAAACATAGTCCTCACTACTTTCAAATGAGCACTAGAATTAGGCCAGATCATTACACAGCTATATGTACAGAGTGATTATCTTTGGATCAGTGTCACATTGCTTTCATTGAACTGGGTTAGGAAAAGTTAGAAGAAAAGCTCATATAAATAATTTTGTATGTTCACTAAGGTAGTTCTTAAAGGCTTTTAGCCATTACACAGTGGCTGCTCAATGGCAGCTTAAGGGGAAAACGTTTTATGGTTTTGGTACCAGGAACAGTCATGGTTCTGTCATGTTTTTCAAGTCAAAGCCTGCAAATTTGTGATTTATATTTCCCTTTTGCTTTTACTGTTAGTAAAACATCTTCAATTTCCTCTTTTGTCCTAATTGTCATATATTTATTATAATAATTATATTTTATATTTTCTATGCTTGTTTAATATTTGACATGTATGACAGAGAGATAAAAAACAAATAAATCTAAAACATGAAAAAATGTAAGTATAAGGTCCTAGTTTCATGACTTTGTTTTACTGAAGGAGGTAGCCATACAAATTTTGGTGCTGGTCTCAGTCACCAGAGGGGCCTTGACCAAGTTACTGCAACATCTCTAATAACCAAATTCTTATATGACAATGAAGTGTCATAAAAGTGATTACATCACGAGGTTCCTTGAACTTTAAACAAGATGGTGTACAAAAATACACTTAATATGACTCTTGGCCATCTGTCTGTCCACTTTGGAGAAGTGTCTATTTTGGTCCTTTGCCCACTTTTTTTTTTTATTAGATTGTTTGTCTTCCTTTTGTTAAGTTGTATGAGTTCCTTATATATTTTGGAAATTAACCCCTTATCAGATGTAACATTGGCAAATATGTTCTCCCATATAGTGGACTCCTTTTTCATTTTGTTGATGATTTCTTTTGTTGTGCAGAAACTTTTTATTTTGATGTAGTCCCATTTGTTTATTTTCTCCTTAGTTTCCCTTGCCCTAGGAGATGTATCAGCAAACATATTGCTATGAGAGATGTCTGAGATTTTGCTGCCTAGGATTTTTATGATTTTATGATGTACATTTAAGTCTTTTATCCACTTTGAGTTTATTCTTATGTATAGTGAAGTTGATGGTCTAGTTTCATTTTTTTTGCATGTATCTGTCCAATTTCCCAAGCACCATTTGTTGAAGAGACTGTCTTTACTAATCATCAGATTAAAACAACCTCACAATTGTCAGAGTGGCCACAATCAATAAATCAATAAATGACAAGTGTGAAGAAAAAGGAACCCTGGTGCACTGCTGGTGAGAATGCAGACTGGTGCAGCCACTATGGAAAAAGGTATGGAGTTTCTTCAAAAAATTAAATATGAAACTGTCAATTGATCCAGTGATCCCACTTCTAGAAATATAGTCTAAGAAACCTGAAACACCAATAAGAAAGAATATATGCACTCCTATGTTCATAGCAGCACAATTTACAATAGCTAAGATCTGGAAACAGCCCAAATGCCCATCAGTAGATGAGTGGATAAAAAAACTGTGGTACATTTACACCATGGGATACTATGCAGCTGCAAAATAGAAGGATCTCTTACCTTTGAAACAGTGGAGAGAACTGGAGAGTATCATGCTAAGCAAAATAAGCCAGTCAGAGAAAGACAAGTATCACATGATTTCACTCATATGTGGAATATAATGAGCAAAATAAATTGTTGAACAAAATAGATCCAGAGACATAGAAGCATGGAACAGACTGACAAATCTCAGAGGGAAGGTGGGTCAAGGGGAAAAGATTAACTGGGGAACTTATAGGCATATATGCATAGCCTATAGACATAGACAATAGTTTGGTGAAAGCCTGGGGTGGGGATGGGGGTGGAGTGGAGGAGGTCATGGCAAAAAAAAGGGGAAGATGTCTGAAATACTTTCAACAATAAAGATAAATTTTAAAAATACACTTAATCTAGTGCCTGTATCTTGGAAGCCTTCTACAAATATTAGCTATTACAATGACCTTGAGCTTGTTATTTAAAGTTGTATTGTTCTGAAGTCTGACCACATTTATACTTTGTGTTCTCAACTAGAATGAATTTTTTGTTTTAAATAATAGAATATGTTATTGATTTGTACCCATAAAATCTAACAGAGTCTTATACATCCATAATAAATATGCTTATCTTAGTTCCCAGTCAGGATGGGGACACTTCGATAGAACAAAATTTGAACCACAGAAAAAAACCACACCCACAAAACATCGTCTTAGTTCATGGGAAGAAGACAGCCCATTTTTGGAATTTTTTAAAAATTCATATAAAATGTATGGAAAATATATAGAAAAGAACATAACTTTATTATAAGTAATATGAAATTATGTTTCAGTTTCATATTGTGTATACTTAGGGGTAATGGGACAGAGAGAAGATTGAAAAGAGACAAATGGGGAAAAATAGAAAATAAGAAGATTAGAAGTGGAAAGAATCAGGAATTTAGGAGTTACATAATTTGGTAAATACTTATTGATTGCCAGTTCTCTTTAAACAATTCCTAAAAATGTATGGTTCTTAGAATTAAAGACTGTTGGGATAAGTGAAATCTTAGGCATTGTGACCAAACAGGAGATGAGATATTTTGGACAGGGTATTTGGGGAAATCCTGAAATCTCTAAAAAAATGTACAATGGTTGATTATTGGCTCCTCAAGTGAAAGCTTCTCTGAGCACACAATATACCTGCCCAGTGTTCTGTAACCAATGGAGAGTGCCACATCTCAGGTCTTCATCTTCTGTAGAGCCTCCACATTCTTGCCAGGAGTTTTCTCAGAGCTGCCTTCACATCCTTATTCCTCAGGGTGTAGATGAAGGGATTGAGGGTGGGAGTGATTATGGAATAGAAGAGGGAGATAAACTTGCCTTGTTCTTGGGAGTAGCTGGAAGGGGGCTGTAGGTACATATAAATGGCAGGAAGGTAGAAGAGGGAGACCACCACCAGGTGGGAGGAACAGGTTCCAAAGGCCTTGTGACGTCCCTTTGAAGACTGGATCCTGAGCACTGCACAGACGATGAAGCTGTAGGACAAAAGGATGAGAGCTAGGGGGACCAGCACAAAGAAGGCCACCAGCACAGCCAGTGTGGCATCATTCACAGCTGTGTCAGCACATGACAGCTTGATCATAGCTGGCACCTCACAGAAGAAGTTGTTTAGCACTTGCCGCCCACAGAAAGGCAATTGCACTGTCAAGACTACTTGAATTAGAGAGTTGCCAAAGCCACTTAGCCAGGCCACAGCCATGAGCTGCTGACAGAGAGGGCGGTGCATAATAAGGGCATACCGCAGGGGCTCACAGATGGCCACATAGCGGTCCAGGGCCATGGCAGCCAAAACAATGCATTCAGTACATCCCAACCAGTGGAAAACCGCGTACTGCACTGTGCAGCCACTGTAGCTGATGGTCTTCCTGGAGCTGCCCATGTTTACCAGCATCTGAGGGACCGTGGTGGTGGTATAGCAGAGGTCCAGGAAGGAGAGGTGACTGAGGAAGATGTACATGGGGCTGTGGAGCTGGGGATCCAGCCGGGACACCAAGATGATGGCAATATTTCCCAACATGGCAAAAACATAGGACACCAGGAGGACCACAAAGAGAGGGAGTTCCAGCCATGGCCTGCCAGAAATACCCAGAAGGATGAAGTCCCTGGGAGGATCTCCCAAGAAGCTCTGGTTGTCAGTTCTCATGCTGAGACATTTTCTGGTGCCTGTGATGAATCAAGAAAGTCAGAATGAGTAAAACCTGAGAAAAGGACTTGTTTTCCTCAATCTGTGCTGTGCTTCCCTACACAGGTTCTACCCTGTTTTATCTCCGTAGAGCCACTGAGATGTGGAGAGTCAGAACCAGGAGGCAGAACAGCTGCATATGTATCTTGTTCTCCCTCCTGCTCTGTGATATTGACTATGCCATTTAATCTTTCTGAAATTCACTTTCTACATCTGTAACAAGGGGAGAGAATACCTGCTTCAACTATAGAGTCTTTGGGATGATAAAGGGACATTACCTTGGTGAAAGCATAGCATATGGACAATTTTCTTCCAATTTATTCAATGTTAGCTAGAGCTCCCAACACCATTAGAATGTTTGTCTGGTCTCTACAAACTCATTGACAAGAAATTTACAACTTTCTTAGGATTTCCTGTTTTGCATTTTGGAGGCATAGATGGAAGGGAGTTGAGAGGTGGCAAAAAGCAAGCATAAGTACTTTGTAAGCAGGTAGGGGGTTATTACTATGAATATACCCTACTCATCTCCTAAGGCTTACATCTGGCTCCCTGCCCTCTGCATCATGCTGGTCTTTCCCACCATGGCTGTTCACACACAGGTAGCACAGTCTCTTGCTGTGGCAGCAAAGAGAGCACAATCTAACATCCTGAGTCCCTGAGGTGGAAAAGCTAAGTCATTCCCACCCCTCACTGGATCATGGCACCTAATGTGATCCCAGATGATAGGATTTGAACACAGGGAGAAAGATTTTGGTCCAGTAAGGAACAGAGCCCCTGGTGTTGGCTACTGAAGGATCAGATTGTCTCCAATGCTAACATTTATCAGGCAGTTTGGACATTTGAATTCCCTATACAAAAAAAGCAGTTGGTGAATAGCATTAGCGCAAATGACTAAGAGAGAAGAGAATGCCTGAAAAAGGAGCATGTCACCAGACGGAAAGGGGCAAAGCAAATGAGTAGTAATTTCCAGTTCAGTGTACCAGGCATGTATGGGTACACACACACACACACACACACACACACACACACACACAGCAAGCCTGCATACCATCCTGGCCTGACCATTCGAGCTCTGCATCCAGTCCTTTCCACATGGAGCTGGGCTTCAGATACAACCTCCACATTCCCTTGAACTGTCTTCTTACTCCCCAAATAGAGATGTTCCTCAAGGTGTGACCTTGCTGTTCTGGGTGAACACAATAATTCCAAAGTCAGCCACAGTAACCCTTAGCAGAATACTTCCAGAGCTGTGTCTCCAGCTGAAAATTCCTCACTGACGTCCAGCTCTCCTTTTAACATTGTTAACGGAGGCTGTCCACATTTAACCTGTCAGCTGTTCCTCCAACTTCCAGCCCCTTCCTTTAATTTCTGGCTGCCTCTGCATCAGTTACCCTGACTCCAACTACTCAGGTGATCTCTAATGATGTCCTCCTATTACTCATTCACCACATTTCTTCAGTGACTGTGTCCTGGCCACAGCTGTCTAGATCCTCAACACTGCTGTCCTGGACTAGTACAGCCATTCGGAACCTTTGGAGCCTAACATATTTTTGTAGGCAATCCCTTTCTTATACAACCCATCACTCACCTTCACAATGGACTCATCTTTCCAAGGCTCAGGTCTTAAAAGCAAAGATATCTAGTTCTTCCAGTTACCTAAAACTTAAGAACCCATCTCCTTAAATAGCATATGGTAAGAGTGAGGATTGCATTCCTCTCACATGGATTCCTCAGCATTTCTTCTGGCCACTGTCATATCCCATGGGCTCTTTTAATGACCATCATTACACCATGCTTGCTGACAGTCCAGGCTGTGAACATGTGGATGGACCTGTGATGTATATCGTTCTCTGTGTGATATAGAACTCTAGTGACATATGTGGATATATCATAGTAATGC
This sequence comes from Myotis pilosus, assembly GCA_036010255.1. Classification (NCBI taxonomy): domain Eukaryota; kingdom Metazoa; phylum Chordata; class Mammalia; order Chiroptera; family Vespertilionidae; genus Myotis; species Myotis pilosus. Next base: position 7,448,892 of record JASKON010000034.1, read on the forward strand.
TTGGCATTTTGATAGAGCATGTCTTCTGCTCCAACAAACAAGCAAGAAAATCTGGAAATAAGCTCATGAAGAGGGAAAATGACAATGAAGCCATGGGATTTTATTGCCTATCAGCCTAAAAGACCTCTTCCTTCAATCAAAATTCAGCCTAAATCCACCCCCCACCCAGATGACAGGTGCAGACCCTATTTAATAGCTGAGGCCATAGTTGGGACTGAGTGTGTGTGTGGTGGGGGGAGGGAGAGGGTGTGGGAACAGGCTTGCAGATGACACTTTCCTTCACAGATATGAACAGGGGCTCTTCAATCACAAAAAGGAAAAAAGATACATTATTTGTGTGTATCTCCTGTCCTGTTGACATGTTTATTTTTGGATGGAACTTCTGATCAGAGTAAAATCAATAAGTAAACTGGCACATGGAAGGGTCTGAAAGTACCCTGTGCACTCAGCCCCTCTTCGCTGTGTTCTGCTCACTCACTGGGTGTCAGGTTGTGCATACCATTTTCTCAAAGGGAGTGCACCTTCCCTGCACAGGGCACCTGGGGTCTCACTGTAGCTTCCTTTATCAAGAGCCCTCGCTGATTCTCCACTGTGGACCATCCCCTGGAGGCTCCACCTGCAAAGGGTTTGAAGAGCACTGATAATCATATCTTCATAAGGGGACTGAGGTATAATTTTTCAAAATGCTTTAATTTTATTTTTTATTTGGTTTGACATGCTGTATTTTATTAATTCAGTTAATTCTAAGACATACATTTGCCTCTAAAATTGGGATGCATTTTATGATAGATGGTGTATTAAGGTTTAGTTGGTAGCACTTTTTCTTTTTTTAAAATTTTATTGTTTAAGGTATTACAAATAGTAGTACATATGTCTCTTTTTTCCCCACTGACCTCCCCCACCCCGGCCTCCTCTACACTCCCCCCCGCCCCGGCTCTTGCCCTCGTCCCCTCACCCCCAGTGCCTTGCATCTGTTGGTTGTGCTTATGTGCACGCATACAAGTCCTTCAATTAATTTTAGAGCTTAAACAATATTTCCTAACAAATAGTAAGAGAAGGGCAGTAAATCAGCCTTAAAACACTATCACCATCAGTCTATTTACTAGGCACTAGGTATATGCCATTGCATGCTCTACTTCAACAGTGGGGCAGACTGAAACTTCATAAATGTTAAGAACATCCTCCTCTTTCAGGTCAGCACTGCAATATGACTCCATGGGCTAAGCTGTTCAAGCCACCATTGCTGGTTCACACTGAAGGAACATTACCTCCTTACAGGCCCTGGAAGTCATAACCGGTGGCCCAGGACACCACTGCCTCCAAAGGATCTACAGTCCCCATGTACATGCATGAGTTTTCGTTAAATACCCTGTAAAGCTGAAAATTACTTAAGACCTTGCCTAATGGAAAACTTAGTAATGTGATATATCATTTGCTACTAATTTTTAATATGTTAAAATTTTACTCGTTTTGTGGAGATTGTGATTTCTTTAAAAACAAACATCTTACACAGTGTGTCATTCATGGCACTTAGAATGTGTGAGTGATGCGATTAATTCATGGAATGATTACTGATTTTGTTAACAAATCTAAGGGTCTCATTCCTCAAATAGCTCCTTCTTCTGGTTATGGTGTGAAAGAAAAAGAAGAGGAGAAGGAGCTGGAACACAGCAGGATTGGGCCTCTGGGACCACAAAGAGAGGACATAAACCCAAGCAGGGAGGATGCCAGTCCCTGGAAGTATCCACCTGTCATTGAGACAGGGACAGTTCCTCCTGCACATGCTGGCTCCCCACTCATACTCCATTGTCTTTATTCTATAAATATTTTATTTGCTGCTAAAATTCAGCTCAAAGCTTACTTTCTCTAGGCCCTAGAGTCTAGTAAGTCTATTTGCTTTACTTGCTGTGTTCCTTTCTTTCCACAACCATGTTGGGATTAATATTGTTTTTGTGACTAAGGCTCAGTATTGTCCAAAATACTGAGGAGCAGCAGAAATGAGGTTCAGGGTCCTCATACACTCTGGGCAATACCCACCCTGCAGATGAGCATTAAACAACTGGTCTACCTAGAGGCAGGGATAGCATGTTCTGTTTTTGGCTGTCTTCTAGCTTGAAGTTCACAAATTTTACACATGCTGCTTCTTCATGCATGACCACTGCTCCTTGACCCATCCATCATCTGTTCTATGTCTCCTTGGTCTCCAGCACAGACCAGCGCTTCCATTGCTACAGCCTGACCAATCTCTACTGCATTGTGCAGACTTTAGTTTGCCCAGAGTTGAGGACCAACTACTTACCTTCATGGTTCCCTGGTTTCCAGAGGGCTTGGTTAAGGAATGGAGGCTTTATTAGTAGACTGTGATGGTCTTAGCAGGGGAGGGACATTTAGGGATGTAGTCATTGGAAATGTTCTTTGTATTCAAGGAAGACATAACCTATTTGCTCTGATGAGGTTGCTGGGACATTATCCTTACCTGAGTCTCACCTTCTGAGCAGGTGTGGAGAGATTGCTCTGTCTAGAAGAGGAGTCTGCCTTCCATTGCAGCATGCTCACTGGGGAGATTTGGTACTTTCCGGGTTTGTATGGGTGATGGGGGAGCTCGTGGATCTGCTCTAGCCTTGGTCCCCAGAGTACCTGCAGAGACTTTGAGCAAGCATACAGTAGAGCAAGCTTATATGCTTATGCCATGGAGGTTACTTCTGAGGTTAAGGTTCTTAGGTGGCAAGTTTATTTCTCAGTTTAAACATGACCTCATTCTTTTCACTCATTTCTATAAAGGCTCTGTCCCCCCCACCCCCGCCCAAAAAAAAAACATTTAGAGGAAAACCTTGGTCTATTCTGGCTGGGAAATTATCCCTGATGATTTGTTTAATTAGTACCTGAGTGTTAGCTGCTAATTGATGTAGTGTGTGAGCTTGGAGTACTTGCAATTAGTGATAAATGTTAGAAGACCAGAGGACTAATTATTTCTAATAATTAGAAATGAGGACTCTATATTTTTAACTCTTTAGGGTAGGTGGAAGTTGCCATAAAGTCAGAATGGAAGAATAACTTGTACAGCATGTTATTCAGTTAGAGTGTAGGCATTGCACAGGCTTCAGTACCAAGCTCAACCACTCATGTCTATATGCCTTTTAGCAGGTTATCTAACCTCTCTGAAACTAGATCACCAACTTACACCATACACAAAAACAAACTCAAAATGGCTAAAGAACTTGAATGTGAGACATGAAACCATATAAATTCCTCAAGACTCTATAGACAGCAAAATTGCAGACATATGTTGTAGAATCTTTAGATAGTCTACAGATCCTAGGGCAAGAGATACTAAGGAGAAAATAAACAAATGAGACTACATCAAGATAAAAAGCTTCTGCACAGCAAAAGAAACCATCAACTAAACAACAAGAAGGCCCACTTCATGGGAGAACATATTTGCCAATGTTATCTATGATAAGGGTTTAATCTCCAACATTTACAGGGAACTCATACAACTTAACAAAAGGAAAATAAACAATCCAATCAAAAACTGGGCAAAGGACCTAAATAAACACTTTTTGAAAGAGGACATTCAGAAATCCAAGAGACATATGAAAACATATGCTCATAGTCACTGATCATCTGAGAGATGCAAATCAAAACAACAATGAGGTACACCTCACACCTGTCAGGATGGCTATTATCAACAAATCAACAAATGACAAGTGCTGGAGAGGATGCGGAGAAAAAGGAACCCTCCTTCACTGCTGGTGGGAATGCAGACTGGTGCAGCCATTGTGGAAAACAGTATGTTGTTTCAAAAAGTGTGATTTAGTTTCATTTTTTTGTATGTATCTGACCAAATTTCCCAGCATCATTTATTAAAGAGACTGTTTTGACTCCATTATATGCTCTTGCCTCCTTTGTCAAATATTAATTGAGCACAATGGCTTGAGTCAATTTCTGGGTTCTCTGTTCTGTTCCATTGATCTATATGTCTGTTCTTGTGCCAGTACCAGGTAGTTTTGAGAACCATGGCTTGGTAATATAGCTTGATATCTGGTATTGTGATCTCTCCAACTTTGTTCTTCTTTCTCAGGATAGCTGTGGCTATTTGGGGTCTTTTTTTTATTCCAGATGAGTTTTTGGAGAGTTTGTTCTACATCTTTGAAATATACCATTGGTATTTTAATAGGTATTGCATTGAATCTATAGATTGCTTTAGGTAGTATGGACATTTTAATGATGTTGATTCTACCCATTCATTTCTTTATGTCTTCCTCTATCTCTTTTTTCAATGTCCTGTAGTTTTCTGAGTACAGGTCTTTTATGTCCTTAGTTAAGTTTATTCCTAAGTATCTTAAGATTTTGGCGCAATGGTAAATGGGATTGTTTTTTTCATTTCTCTTTCTGATAATTCATTATTGGTGTATAAAAAGGCCATAGATTTCTGGTTGTTAATTTTGTGTCCTGCTACATTGCCAAATTAATTTATTAGGTCTAGTAGTTTTTTAATGGAGGCTTTCGGGTTTTCTATGTATAATATCATGTCATCTGCGAATAAGGACAATTTTACTTCTTCTTTTCCAATTTGGATGCCTGTACGGAGCAGCTATAGAGTTAAGCCTCGGACTTACCTGTTGGAAAAACCACAAACTAGTCCCAGCTTAGAGGGCACAGCCCTCTTAGCATAATTAAGCTTGACCTTATGAAGCTCCCTAGATCCTATCTGGGTAGCTAACTGGCTGTGGGAGGTGCTTCTGGTGCTGCCAAAACAAGTGAAACTCACAAGAACATTGTAACTATGGTGACCACTACCTTGTTTACCTCTGCCTATAAAATAAAGGCTCAGCTTGCTGTCTGGATCTCTCTCTCTGTGGCCTTACACAGGCACAGGAGATTCACCTAGACACAGCTTATTCTCTTTGTCTGTCTTTTCTACATCCTTCGCTGTCCCCCCTAAGGCTCACTGAACCATTGGCCCAATGCGGGGCCTGAGTTCAGGGGAACTGCAGTTGTCAGGTGAAAGGATGCTCCAGTGAACCACATGCAGAAAATAAAAAGGATGGTACGGAGAGAAGTTTAGTAATAACTAGGTGTAAAACATGGGAAATTCAGGATCACAGGAAAAGAATTTATTCATATCTATGCTTAAGGCTATGCTCCAAGCATGAGGCTGTTCTGTGAGGTATCAACCACTTTTTAATTTGTTAGATTTTGTAAGTAAAACCTGCCCATGGTTTCTTGAGGAAGGAAAGGTAAATGTAGAGACATGGGAGAAGGTCAGAAAACAACTTAGAGATCGTTATACAGTTGAAGGTCCAGGGAAAATTCCTCTCTCTATTTTCAGTCTGTGGTCCCTGATTCAGGACTCCCTAGAGCCCACTCCCAAAAGGGAATGGATGAATGTGGCAGGGGAACTAAAACAGATAGTGGAAGTTTACTAGAGACTTAATATTGTTGCAAAGGTTTGTCTGTCACCTGGAGACTACTTTTTATGGAAGCATTTTATTCACGTTTGTGCCAACATTGGACCAGCCTATGTTCAAGGAACAGTATTAGCTGCCGCATTAAGGGGGATGTTACTCACTGGTCAGTGGAAAAAGAAAGGGGGATGCTTTAACTGTGGCAAACTAGGGCATTTTTCTAGAGTATAATGCTAGAAATGGAAGTCAACAGGCTACAGGGAGTGGAAACAAGCAGCCTGGACTATGTCCAAGATGCAGGGGAGGAAAGCATTGGGTAAATGAATGCCACTCCAAGACTGATGTAGATGATAATCCAATACCTTCTAGTCAGAGAAACTTCAAGCGTGGCTAGCCCTGGTCCCACCAGACAATAGGGTCCTTATCCTTAATCCTACTGCAGCCTTTCCAGCCAGCTAAGTAAATCTTTATCATGCCACCCTGGGAAGCACAGGATTGCAAAGTTCTTCCTTGGGTGATCGATCAGGACTCAGGCAACAGTGGAAACCACCAATCCTACTCTTAAAATGCAACTATAAAAACAAAAACATGGGGAGAAGAAAGTTATGTGTTAAATTTTTTGATTTACAATGCAGAGAGTTGTACAGCGGCCGAAAGGCATCGGGCCTCCTGTACAATAGCCTCTGCAGGGTTAGCCTTTGTTGAAGGATCCAAAAACCAGACAAGAGTTTTACAAAATGCAGTAAAAATGTGGGGAAGAGGTTATGATTTGTATCTTCCCAGAAGGAGCAGCACAGCCAATTTGGGTACCACAGCATTACTTGCATGACTACAATGGACCCAGAGATAGACCAGGGAAATGTTAAGGAAGGTATATGAAACACTTGGGATACATGTAAATCCAGAGGTAATATCTGTCAGGCAGTGTTTAAACACTGAGAATTCACTTTTAAACAGCTGTGAAATGAGTAGTATAGTCTTTACATTCATATTTCACATTGAATGAGTTGGAATTTTTGGAAGAAATGTTTTAAAAACATAAGAATTCCTGTTTATAGGGCTCAGAAATCTGTCTGAAAGTGTTTAGAACTCTTAGAATTCACAATGATAGACAAAGAAAATGCTTAGGAAGGTATATGAAACACGTGAAATAGATGTCAATACAGCTGTAATAAGTGCAGGGCAGTTTTGAAACACAGAATTCACATTTAAACAGCTGTGATATGAGTAGTATAACGATTCCATTCATATTTCACATTAAATGAGTTGGCGATTTAGGAAGAAATGTTTTAAAAACTTAAGAATTCCTGTTTATAGAGTTGAGAAATCTGTCTGAAAGTGTTTAGACCTCATAGAATTCACAATGACAGAACAAAATGGTTAGGAATGTATATGAAACACTTAGAATAGATGTAAATACAGCTGTAATATCTATTGGGCAGTGTTGAAAAACTGAGAATGCACATTTAAGAAGGGGTGAAATGAGTAGTATAGTGTTTACATTTATATTTCCTGCTCAATGAGTTGGCATTTTGGGGTGATGTTTAAAAAACTTAAGAATTCCTGTTTATACAGCTCAAAAATCTATGTGAAAGTGTTTAGAACAATTAGAATTCACAGTGATTGACAAGGGAAATGCTTAGGAATGTATATGAAATACTTGGAATAAATGTAAATACAGCTGTAATATCTGCTGGACATTGTTGAAACATTGGGAATTCACCTTTAAAAAGCTGTGAAATAACTAGTATAGTGTTTACATTTATATTTTCACTTCAATGAGTTGGCGTTTTTGGAAGAAATATTTTAAAAACAAAAATTCCTGTATATACAGCTCAGAAATCTGTCTGAAAGTGTTTAAAAATCTTAGAATTCACAATGATAGACTAGAGAAATGCTTAGGAATGTTTATGAAACACTTGGAATAGATGTAAATTCAGTTATAATATCTCTAGGGCAGTGTTGAAACACTGCAAATTCAAGTTTAAACAGCTGTGAAATGGGTAGTATCATATTTACATTCATATTTCAGGTTGAATCAGTTGGCAATTTTGGAAGGAATGTTTTAAAAACGTAAGAATTCCTGTTTAATACAGCTCATAAATCTGTATGAAAGTGTTTAAAAATCTAAACTTAAGAATTCCTGCCCTGCCCTGACCAGTTTGGCTCAGTAGATAGAGCGTCAGCCTGCAGACTCAAGGGTTCCCGGTTTGATTTGGGTCAAGGGCATGTACCTTGGTTGCGGGCACATCCCCAGTGCAGGAGGCAGCTGATTGATGTTTCTCTCTCATCGATGTTTCTAACTCTCTATCCCTCTCCCTTCTCTCTGTAAAAAAAATCAATAAAATATGTTTAAAAAAAAAAGAATTCCTGCCCTAACCAGTTTGGTTCAGTGGATAGAGCATTTGCCTGCAGAATGAAGGGTCCCAGGTTCAATTCTCGTCAAGGGCATATACCTTGGTTGCAGGCACATCCGAAGTAGGGAGAGTGCAGGAGGCAGATGATTGATGTTTCTCTCTCATCGATATTTCTAACTCTCCATCGCTATCCCTTCCTCTCTGTAAAAGAAATCAATAAAAAATATTTTTTTTTAAAACTGAAACTTAAGAATTCCAGTTTATACAGCTCAGGCATCTGTCTGACAGTGTTTAGACCTCTTAGAATTCACAATAGTAGAACAGGGAAATGATAAGGAATGTATATGAAACACTTGGAATACATGTAAATACAGCAGTAATATCTGTTGGACAGTGTTGAAACACTGAGAATTAACCTTTAAACAGCTGTGAAATTGGTAGTATAGTATATACATTCATATTTCACGTTGAATCAGGTGGCGATTTTGAAAGAAATGTAATAAAAACTTAAGAATTCCTGTTTATAGAGCTCAGAAATCTGTCTGAAACTGTTAGACCTCTTAGAATTCACAATGACAAGCCAAGGAAATGCTTAAGAATGTATATTAAGCACTTGGAATACATGTAAATACTGCCATAATATCTGTTGGGCAGTGTTGAAACACTGAGAATTCACCTTTAAAAAGCTGTGAAATTAGTAGTGTAGTGTTTACATTTATATTTCCTACTCAATGAGTTAGCGTTTTTGGGTGAAATGTTTTAAAATCTTAAGAATTCCTGTTTATACAGCTCAGAAATATGTGTGAAAGTGTTTAGAACTCTTAGATTTCACAATGATAGACCGGGGAAATGCTTAGGAATGTATATGAAACACTTGTCATACATATAAATTCATTTGTAATATCTGTAGGGCAGTATTGAAATACTGAGAATTCAAGTTTAAACAGCTGTGAAATGAGAAGTATAGTGTTTCCATGAATATTTCAATTTCAATGAGTTGGCATTTTTAGACAAAATGTTTTAAAAACTTAAGAATTCCTGTACATACATCTCAGAAATCTTTCTGAAAGTGTTAGACCTCTTAGAATACACAATGATAGACCAGGGAAATATTAAGGAATGTATATGAAACACTTGGAATAGATGTAAATACAGCCGTAATATCTGATGGGCAGTGTTGCAACACTGAGAATTCACCTTTAAACAGGGGTGAAATGAGTAGTATCGTGTTTACATTTATATTTCTGGCTCAATGAGCTGATGTTTTTTAAGGAAAAGGGTTAAAACCCATAAGAATTAAAGTCTATAGAGATTAGAACACTATGTGAATGAGGTTAAAACTCTTAGAATTCACAGTGATAGAACCTGGAATTGTATAAGAATGTAGAAAAAAATGCTAGGAGTACAAGCAATTAGAGCCTTAATGTCCATAGGAGACTGTTAAAACACTGAAAACTCACCTTCAAACCGTTGGGAAATGAAGAGTATACTGTTTACATTTTTTATCCTGGTTAAATGAGTAGGTGTATTTTAAGAAAAGTGGCTAAAACCCTTGAGAATTCAAGGCTGTAGAACTCAGAACACTATGTGAATGTGGTTATTACTCTTAGTATTCACAATGATAGACCCTGTATTTGTCTAGAAATATATATGAAACACTTAGATTAAAAGTAAATAGAGACTTAATATCTGAAGGAGAGTGCTAAAGCACATAGAATTCAAGTTCAAACAGCTGTGAAATGACCAGTATACTGTTTACATTTATAAATCTGGTTCAATGAGTTGGGGTATTTTTTTAAAATATATTTTATTGATTTTTTACAGAGAGGAAGGGAGAGAGATAGAGAGTCAGAAACATCGATGAGAGAGAAACATCGATCAGCCGCCTCCCGCACATCTCCCACTGGGGATGTGCCCGCAACCCAGGTACATGCCCTTGACCGGAATCAAACCCGGGACCTTTCAGTCCACAGACCGACGCTTCATCCACTGAGCCAAACTGGCTTTGGCGAGTTGGGGTATTTTAAGGAAAGTGGTTAAAACCCTTAAGAATTGAAGTCTATTGAGCTCAGAACACTATGTAAATGAGGATAAAACGGTTAGAATTCACAGTGATAGAACCTGGAATTGTATAGGAATGTATAGGAAACACTGGGAATACAAGGAAATAGAGCCTTACTGTCTATAAGACACTGTTAAAACACTGAAAATTCATGATCAAACAGCTGTGAAATGAAGAGTATACTCTTTACATTTTTAATTCTGGTTCAATAAGTTGGCGTATTTTAAGGAAACTGGTTAAAACCCTTAAGAATTCAAGTCTACTGAGCTCAGAACACTATGTGAATGAGATTAGTATGCCTAGAATTCACTATGATAGACCCTGGAGTTGTCTAGAAATGTTTATGAAACACTTGAATTACAAGAAAATAGAGCCTCAATGTGTGAAAGACAGTACTAAAACACTGAGAATTCACATTCAAAGAGCTGTGAAATTATGACTATACTGTTTACATTTATAATTCTGGTTTAAAGAGTTGGCATTTTTTAAGGAAAATGATTAAAACCCTTAAGAATTGAAGACTATTGAGCTCAGAACACTATGTGAATGAGGATAAAACTCTAAGAATTCACAATGATAGAACCTTGAATTGTACAGGAATGTATATGAAACTCTGGTAATACAAGTAAATAGAGCATTAATGTCTGTAGAACACTGTTAAAACACTGAAAACTTGTTGGGGTCCAGCCCCAGAAGGTCCAGGGATTCCTAAAGGTGTGGACAGAGTTGGCGAAGAAGGAATGACACAGAGACAGTGTTCAGTTGATCCAGCAGCCTAGCCAGGTTCTCCAGACAGGTTCTCTAGGCAGGTTCTCTTTTTATCCTCCTGTTACATCTGTATTTATACCATTTGATTTTAATCCTATCCATTCTATTCCAAAGGTTAGGGCATTTGTTATCTCCATTCCAAGGTCACTATTCTACTGTTCTGTTAAGCTACAAGGAAGTAACTGAAGGAGATTATCCTAAGTAAAGATTATGTAGCTTAAGTGTGATTGTTCATAGTTAAGGTGATTAACTACCCGCCTGGCACTTAGTTAAGGGGTTTTACTGATTTATTCCCTTCCTTAATCTTGTTAATCCCTAACTCCAGGGAAAAATTACCACCTGGGGAAACAACCTTTCTCGAGAGGTGACCCTGGTTAGAACACATAGCGCTAAGAAGGGGAGCAAACATATTAAGAACAGTATGCCACATACCCCAGGTCCCTTGAAACATTTGCTGTGCAGATGTTTCTTCTCTGCAGCGACTGTGTCAAGCAGAAAGAATGGACTGGCTTCCAGCAAATTCCCCCTTTTTTATTTTTTAAATGTAGCATGTGTAAATCAGCAGCCACCTCTCTGATTGCATTGTTTAAGACTTGGAAGAAGACTGGGAAAAGACAAATAATTATTAAAGTTATGAATAAAAATAAGCCTGCACTTAAAAGCATGGGGATAACGCTTTGTTTAGAGATGTATCCTTGTAAGGGCTTCTTCAAGAGCATAAACCTTGGCTTCTAATTTTTTGTCTATTATTCCTTGGGTAGTTAGAGCCAAAAATATTCTTTGCTAATTGATCTACATGCTGAGCTGTCTGGACTTCCTGTACTAAGGCTGTGGTTGCAGTAGCAAATGATCCTATAATTGTAATGAGTGCAGTTAAGACTAATTCTGCTACAAATCTTTTTTGAGCATGTTAAAGCATCAGTAATTTTTCTAATAGTTTGTAACCCAGAATCATCATGCCATGGCGTATGCAATTGTACAGGTAACATTAGATAAGGAGGCTGCTTTACAATAAAAATTGTCTGAATAGATAAGCTAGAATCAATACATGTGGTCAAAATACATTTGTGACAGGAAACTGAAGATGGTTTTATTTGTCGTCATACCTAGGTTACTGTGGGAATCTTTTCATAGAAAGACATATGGGGATGATAGACAAGCTCTAATATGATAAGTTTCTTTGCCATTAGGCGGGGACTGGGGTCTATAAAGTGATAGATGTCGTAGCGGCAATTGCTCTCCACAAGTGATGCTGAATATACTAGCTGTAATATTGGAGGTTACAGTATATAAGCTTAATGAGTTTGCAGTAAAGCAAAAGTTAAAGGTACCTGACAAGCAATGATAGTGAACATAGCAATAAATAGTGGATAGAGTGCACACGGAGCCTTGTTCCTTTAGAAGGTTGCTGGCCTCTTCAGTCAAGGATTTCAGCTGTCCCCAAGTCGGTGGTTTGGTTGTCCTTGTTGATCTGGCTAGTGGGCAGCGTAGTTGGCAACGGGCTTCCCGAAGTGTCAGCGCATTGAATGGCTGGATCAACGGGTCCATCAGGGCTGTGCTGGATGGTCATGTTGGCATGCAGGAAGGAGTCAGCTGTGTCCTTTGGGTCAGCTGATATGGATGATACCGGAGAGGGGGAGGATGAGGCATAGATGGAGGGTGGTGTGACATAAGGTCAGACTAGACGGTCTGGAATCCACACGGGTGAGTCTGTGTCTTGTGGAAATATACAAGCATATCCTCTCCCCCAGGTTAAAAGTGCATCAGGTCCCTTCCAGGTTCCTGTAAGTAAGTCTCTCCAATTGACTAGGGCTTTAGGTTTAGTTAGATCAGTGTTCCAATGTCTGCACATTGGGGAATTTCCCTCAGAATATACATTTAGTATTTTAATTACAAATAGAGTATGTTGTAGAACATGATGAGGAAAGGAATATTTAAACTCATTTTCTTGTAATTTTTTAATTTGTGTTTGTAAAGTTTGGTGAGCCCTTTCTACTATTGCTTGGCCTTGAGGATTGTAGGGTATTCCTGTAGTATGTGTGATGCTGAATGTAGAGGATAAGTTTTTAAAGGCTGTAGAGGTATAGGCAGGCCCATTGTTTGTTTTAAGTGCCCTTGGTATTCCTAAGTAGTAAAAACATTGGAATAAATGTTGATTTACAAAACCCACAGTCAAACAGCTGTGAAATGAAGGGTATACTCTTTACATTATGAATTCAGGTTCAATAAGTTGGCATATTTAAAGGAAACTGCTTAAAACCCTTAAGATTTCAAGTCTATAGAGTTCAGAACACTATGTGAAAGTGGTTATTACTCCTAGAATTCACAATGACAGACCCTGAAATTGTCCAGAAATGTTTAATGAAACACGTGGATTACAAGTAAATAGAGCCTTAATGTGTGAAGGGAAGTACTAAAACACTGAGAATTCACGTTCAAACAGCTGTGAAATGACGAATATACTGAATACATTTATAATTCCAGCTCAAGGAGTTGAGATTTTTTAAGGAAAGTGGATAAAAGCCTTAAGGATTCAAGTGTATAGAGTTCAGAACACTATGTGAATGAGGATAAAACTCTAAGAATTCACAATGATAGAACCCAGAATTGTATAGTAATGTAGATGAAATGCTAGGAATATAAGTAAATAGAGACTAAAGGTCCACAGGACACTGATAAAACACTGAAAGCTCACCTTCAAACAGCTGTGAAATGAAGAGTATACTGTTTACATTTTTAATTCCAGTTCAATGAGTTGGCGTTTTTTAAGGAAAGTAGTTAAAACCCTTAAAAATTCAATGCTATAGGGCTCAGAACACTATGTGAATGTTGTTATTACTCTTAGAATTCACAATGATAGATTTGGAGTTGTCTGGAAATGAATATGAAACACTTGGATTACAAGTGAATAGAGACTTAATATCTGAAGGACAGTACTAAAACATTGAGAATTCACCTTCGAACAGCTGTGAAATTATGACTATACTCTATACATTTATAATTCCGGTTCAAAGAGTTGGCATTTTTTAAGGACCATGTTTGAAACCCTTAAAAATTGAAGTCTAATGAGATCAGAACACTATGTGAATGAGGATAAAACAGAATTCACAACAATAGACCCTGGAGTTGTCTAGAAATGTATATGAAACAACTGGATTATAAGAAAATAGAGTCTAAATATCTGAAGGACAGTACTAAAACACTGAGAATTCACATTCAAAAGCTGTGAAATGATGATTATACAATTTACATTTATATTTCCAGTTCACTGAGTGGGCGTTTATAAGGAAAGTGGTTAAAAACCTTAAGAATTCAAGTTTATAGAGCTCAGCACACTATCTGAATGTGGTTATTACTCTTCGAATTCACAATGATGCACCCTGGAATTGTCAAGAAATGTATATGAAACACTTGAAATACAAGTAAATAGAGCCACAATATCTGAAGGGCAGTACTAAACCCCTGAGAATTCATGTTCAAAGAGCTGTGAAATGACGAGTATACTGTTTACATTTGTAATTCCGGTTCAAAGAGTTAGCAATTTTTTAAGGAAAGTGTTTGAAACCCTTAAGAATTGAAGTGTAATGAGTTCAGAACACTATGTGAATGAGGATAAAACTTAGAATTCACAATAATAGAACCTAGAATTGTATATGAATGTATATGAAACACTAGTAATACAAGTAAATAGAGCATTAATGCCCTTAGGACACTGTTAAAACACTGAAAACTAATGGTCAAACAGCTGTGAAATGACAAGTATACTCTTTACATTATTAATTCAGGTTCAATACATTGGTGTATTTTAAGGAAATTGGTTAAAACCCTTAAGAATTCAAGTCTATAGACTTCAGAACACTATGTGAAAGTGGTTATTACTCCTAGAATTCACAATGATAGACCCTGGAGTTGTCTAGAAATGTTTATGAAACACTTGAATTACAAGAAAATAGAGCCTTAATGTGTGAAGGGCAGTACTAAAACATTGAGAATTCACATTCAAAGAGCTGTGAAATGATGAGTATACTGTTTACATTTGTAATTCTGGTTGAAAGGGTTGGCGTTTTTTAAGGAAAGTGGGTAAAACCCTTAAGAATTGAAGTCTATTGAGCTCAGAACACTATGGGAATGAGGTTAAAACTCTTAGAATTCACAATGATAGAATCAGGAATTGTATAGTAATGTAGATGAAATGCGAGGAATACAAGTAAATAGAGCCTTAATGTCTGGAGAACACTGATAAAACACTGAAAGCTCACCTTCAAACGGATGTGAAATGAAGAATACACCCTTTCCATTTTTTTATTCTGGTTCAATGAGTTGGCATATTTCAAGGAAACTGGTTAAAAACCTTTAGAATTCAAAGATATAGAGCTCAGAACACTATGTGAATGTGGTTATTACTCCTAGAATTCACAATGATAGACCCCGGAGTTGTCTAGAAATATATATGAAAGACATGGTTTATAAGTAAATACAGCCTTAATATCTGAAAGGGCAGTACTAAAACACTGAGAATTCATGTTTAAAGCTGTGAAATGACCAGTACACCGTTTACATTGGTATTTCCAGTTCAATGAGTTGGCGTATTTTAAGGAAAGAGGTTAAACCCTTAAAATATTCAATGCTATAGGGCTCAGAACACTATGCGAATGCTATTATTACTCTTAGAATTACAATGACAGACCCAGGAGATGCTGGGAAATGTATATGAAACACTTGGATTACAAGTAAATTGAGCCAGAATATGAAAATCTCAGTATTAAAACACTGAGAATTCACATTCAAACAGCTGTGGAATGACGAATATACTGTTTATATTTTCGGTTCAATGAGTTGGAGTTTTTTAAGGAAAGTTATTAAAACCCTTAAGAATTCAAGTCTCTAAGGCTGAGAACACTACTGGAATGTGGTTATTACTGTTAGAATCCACAATGATAGATGCTGGAGTTGTCCAGAAATGTATCAGAAACACTTGGATTACTAGTAAATAGAGACTTAATATCTGAGGGCAGTACTATAACACTGAGAGTTCACATTTAAACAGCAGTGAAATGACGAGTATACTGTTTATTTTTATATTTCCAGTTCAATGAGATGGTGTTTTTTAAGGAAAGTGCTTAAAACACTTACAAATTCAAAACTCTAGAGCTCAGAACACTATATGAATGTTGTTATTACTCTTAGAATTCACAATGATAGACCCTGGAAATGTATATGAAACACTTGGATTACAAGCATATAGATGCTTAATATCTGAAGCACAGTACTAAAACACTGAGAATTCATGAAATAGCAGCTATAAAATGACAAGAATACTGTTTACCTTTATATTTTCGGTTCAATGAGTTGGCGTTTTTTAAGGAAAATTGTTTAAATCATTAAAAATTCAAGTCTATAAAGCTATAAAACTAGGCGAAGGTGGTTATTACTCTTAGAATTCACAATGATAGACCTGAAGTTGCCTGGAATTGTATATGAAACATTTGGATTACAAGCAAATAGAGCCTTACTATCTGAAGCACAGTAGTAAAACACTGAGAATTCACATTCAAACAGCTGTGAAATGACGAATATACTGTTTACATTTATATTTATGGTTCAATGAGTTGGAGATTTTTATGGAAAGTGGTTAAAAGCCTTAAGAATTAAAGTCTGTATTGATGAGAACACTACTGGAATGTGGTTATTACTGTTAGAATTAATAATGATAGACCGGTGATTTGCCTAGAAATGTATATGAAACACTTGGATTACCTGTAAATAGACCCTTAATATCTGGAGGGCAGTTGTAAAACACTGAGAGTTCACGTTCAAACAACTGTGAAATGACAAATATACTGTTTACATTTACATTTCCGGTACAATGAGTTGATGTTTTTTAAGGAAAGAGGTTAAAAACCTTAATAATTCAAGTCTATGGAGCTCAGAACACTATGTGAATGTGGTTATTATTTGTAGAATTCACAATGATAGACCCTAGAATGGTCTAGAAATGTATATGAAACACTTGGATTACTAGTAAATAGAGCCTTAGTATCTGAAGGGCTTTAAAAAACACTGAGAATTCATGTTCATACAGCTGTGAAATGATCAGTATATTGTTTACATTTACATTTCAGGATCAATGAGTTGGGAGTTTTAAGGAAAGTGATTAAAGCCCTTAATAATTCAAGTCTATAGAGCTCAGAACACTATGTAAAGGTGTTTATTACTCTTAGAATTCACAATGATAGACCCTGGAGTTGTCCATAAGTGTATATGAAACACTAGGATTACAAGCAAATGGAGCCTGAATATCTGAAGTGCAGTACGAAAACCCTGAGAATTTATAAACAAACACTGGTAAAATGGCGAGTATACTGTTCATATTTATCTTTATGGTTCAATGAGGTGGCGTTTTTTAAGGAAAGTCATTAAAACCCTCAGAACTCAAGTCTCTAGAGCTGAGAATACTACTGGAATGTGTTTATTACTGTTAGAATTCAAAATGATAAACATGGGATTTGCCTAGAAATGTATAGAAAACACTTGGATTACTAGTGATTAGAGCCTTAATATCTGAAGGGCAGTAGTAAAATACTGAGAATTCATGTCAAAAAGCTGTGAAATGAACAGTATACTGTTTATATTTACATTTCTGGTAAAATTAGTTGGCTTTTTAAAAAAATAGTTTCTTCGTTGATTAAGTTCTTACATACGTGTCCTTATCCCCACATTACCCCCCACTCATGCCCTCACACCCCTGTTGTCTGTGTCCATTGGTTAGGCATATATGTTTGCATATAAGTCCTTTGGTTGATCTCTCCCCCTTATAACCACCCTCCCCTGCCTTCCTTCTCTACCTCTGGATCTATTTTTGTTCCTCAGTTTATTTGTTCATTATATTCCATGAATGAGTGAGATCATGTGATATTTATCTTCCTCTGACTAACTTATTTCACTTAGTGTAATGCTCTCCAGGTCGATCCATGCTGTTGCAAATGGTAGGAGTTCCTTCCTTTTTACAGCAGCACAGTATTCCATTGTGTAGAAGTACCACAGTTTTTTAATCCACTCATCTGCTGATGGGCACTTAGGCTGTTTCCAAATCTTAGCTATGGTGAACTGTGCTGCTATGAACATAGGGGTGCATATATCCTTTCTAACTGGTGTTTCTTTTTTTATTTATTTTATTGCTTAAAGTATTACAAAGGGTATTACATATGTGTCCTTTTTTTGCCCGCCCTTGAAAATCCCCTGGCCTCCCCTACCCCCCAATGTCTTATGTCTATTGGTTATGCTTATATGCATGCATACACATCCTTTGGTTGATCTCTTACCCCCCACCCCACCCCTTAACCCTCCCCGGTCTTCCCACTGCAGTTTGACAATCTGTTTGAGGCAGCTCTGCCTCTGTATCTATTATTGTTCCTAAGTTTATAATGGTCTTTATTATCCATGAATGAGTGAGATCATGTGGTATTTTTCCTTCATTGACTGGCTTATTTCACTTAGCATAATGCTCTCCAGGTTCATCCATGCCGTTGCAAATGGTAAGAGTTCCTTCTTTTTTACAGCAGCATAATATTCCATCGTGTAGATGTACCACAGTTTTCTAATCCATTCATCTACTGATGGGCACTTAGGCTGTTTCCAGATCTTAGCTATGGTGAATTGTGCTGCTATGAACATAGGGGTGCATATATCCTTTCTGTTGGTGTTTCTGGTTTCTTGGGGTTTATTCCAGAAGTGGGATCACAGGGTCAAATGGGAGTTCCATTTTTAGTTTTTTGAGGAAACTCCATACTGTCTTCTATAGTGGCTGCACCAGTCTGCATTCCCACCAGCAGTACACGAGTGTTCCTTTGTCTAGACATCCTCTTTAGAACTTGTCATTTGTTGATTTTTTTATGATAGCCAGTCTGACAGGTGTGAGATGATACCTCACTGATGTTTTGATTTGCATCTCTCAGATCATTAGTGACTTTGAGCATATTTTCATATGTCTCTAGGCTTTCTGAATGTCCTCTTTTGAGAGGTGTCTATTTAGATCCTTTGTGCATTTTTTATTGGATTGTTTATCTTCCTTTTGTTAAGTTGTATGAGTTCCCTATAAATTTTGGAGATTAGGCCCTTATCAGATATGACATTGGAAAATATGTTTTCCCACGCAGTGGGTTTTCTTGTTGTTTTGTTGATGGTTTCTTTTGCTGTGCAGAAGCTTTTTATTTTGATGTAGTCCCATTTGTTCATTTTCTCTTTAGTTTCAAGTGTCCTAGGAGCTGTATCAGTGAAGAAATTGCTTCAGCATATGTCTGAGATTTTGTTGCCTTTGGGTTCTTCTAGAGTTTTTATGGTTTCCCGTCATACATTTAAGTCCTTTATCCATTTTGAGTTTATTTTTGTGTATGGTATAAGTTGGTCTAGTTTCATTTTCTTGCATATATCTGTCCAATTTTCCCAACACCATTTATTAAAGAGACTATATTGACTCCATTGAATGTTCTTGCCTCCTTTGTCAAGTATTAATTGAGCATATTGGTTCAGGCCGATTTCTGGGCTCTCTATTCTATTCCATTGATCTAGATGTCGGTTCCTGTGCCAGTATGAGACAGTTTTGAGAACAATGGCTTTGTAATACAGCTTGATATCTAGTATTGAGATCCCACCTACTTTGTTCTTTCTCAGGATTGCTGCAGCTATTCAGGAATTTTTTTTTTATTCCAGATGAATTTTTGGAGAGTTCGTTCTAGATCTGTGAAGTATGCCATTGGTATTTTCATGGGAAGTGCGTTGAATTTATAGATTACTTTGGGTAGTATGGACATTTTAATGGTGTTGATTCTACCAATCCATGAACACGGTAAGTTCTTCCATCTGTTTATGTCTTCCTCTATCTCTTTCTTCAACGTCCTGTAGTTTTCTGAGTAGAGGTCTTTTACCTCTTTAGTTAAGTTTACTCCTAGGTAGCTTAATTTTTTTGGTGCGATGGTAAATGGGATTGTTTTTATAATCTCTCTTTCTGAAAGTTCACTATTGGTGTATAGAAATGCCTCAGATTTCTGGGGGTTAATTTTGTATCCTGGCTTTTATTATGTTGAGGTATGATCCTTCTACTCCCACCTTGCTGAGAGTTTTTATCAAAAATGGGTGTTGGATTTTGTCAAATGCTTTTTTGGCATCAATTGATATGGGCATGTGGTTTTATTCTTTCAATTTGTTTATGTGATGTATCATGTTTATTGATTTGCGGTATTGTACCATCCTTGCATCCCTGAGATAAATCCTACTTGGTCATAGTGTATAATCTTTCTGATGTACCGCTGGAACTGATTTGCTAAGATTTTGTTGAGGATTTTGGCATCTGTGTTCATGAGGGATATTGGCCTGTAATTCTCTTTCATTGTGTTGTCTTTACCTGGTTTTGGTATTAGGGTGATGCTGGCTTCATAGAATGAGCTTGGAAGTGTTCCTTCCTCTTGAATTTTTTGTAGTAGTCTGAGGAGGATAGGTTTTAGTTCTTTCTTCGATTTTTGGTAAAACTCCCCTGTGAAGCCATCTGGTCCCGGGCTATTGTTTGCTGGAAGCTTTTGGATGACTGCTTGAATTTCTTCCATAGTTATTGCCCTATTGAGATTTTTAGATTCTTCCAGATTGAGTATTAGAAGGTTGTATTTTTCTAGTAATTTGTCCACTTCCTCCAGGTTGTCTAGTTTGTTGGAGTAGAGCTGTCCATAGTATTTTTTAACAATCGTTTGTATTTCTGTGGGTCTGTTGTTATTTCACCTCTATCATTTCTGATTTTGTTTATTTGGGTCCACTCTCTTAGCTTCTGGGTGAGCCTGGCTGGAGGTTCATTAATCTTGTTTATCCTTTCAAAGAACCAGCTCTTGGTTAAATTGATTTTCTGTATTGTTTTTTTCGTCTCTATGTCATTTATTTCTGCTCTAATCTTTATTATCTCCTTCTTTCTGCTCACTCTGGGGTTTTCTTGTTGCTCTCTTTCTAATTATTTGAGTTGTAGAGTTAGATGATTTACTACCATTTTTTCTTGTTTTTTTTTGAGATAGGCCTGTAGAGCTATAAACTTCCCTCTCAGGACTGCTTTTATTGCGTCCCATAGGTTTTGGATTGTTGTGTTTTCACTGTCATTAGTTTCCAGGATGTTTTTAATTTCTTCTTTGATCTCATTGGTAACCCAATCAATATTTAATAGCATACTATTCAGCTTCCAAGTGTTTGAGTATTTTGGGTTTATTCCTAATATTGTAGTATAATGTTCTAATATTGTAGTAATAATATTGTAATATTTCTAATATTGTAGTATTATTGTAGTTTATTTCTAATAATATGCTATTGTGGTCTGAGATGATGCTTTTTATGATTTCAATCTTCTTGAATTTGGGGATACTTTGCTTGTGACCCAATATGTGGTCTATTTTTGAAGATGTCCCATGAGCACTTGAGAAGAACGTATATTCCCTGGCTTTGGGGTGAAGCGTTCTGAAGATGTCTATTAAGTCCATCTGATCAAGTGAGTCATTTAGGATTGCTGTAGCTTTGCTGATTGTTTGTCTATAGGACTTATCCAGTGCTGTCAGTGGTGTATTAAAGTCCCCTACTATGATTGTATTGTTTTTTATCTCTCTTTTGATATCTTCCAGGATTTTTTTTATGCATTTGGGTGCTCCTGCATTGGGTGCATATATGTTTACCAGGGTTATATCTTGTTGTATTGATCCCTTTAGTATTATGAAGGCCTTCCTTATCTCTTGTTATGGCCTTCACTTTGAGGTCTATTTTGTCCGATATAAGTATTGCTTCCCCAGCTTTCTTTTCCATTCCATTTGCCTGAAAGTTATTTTTCCATCCTTTCACTTTCAGTCTGTGTGAGTCCCTTCTAATGAGGTGGGTTTCTTGTAGACTGCAGATGCATGGGTCATGTTTTTTTATCCATTCAGCCACTCGATGTCTTTTGGTTGGAGCATTTAGTCCATTTACGTTTAAAGTTATTATTGAAAGGTACTTGTTTGTAGCCATTTCTTTTTCTGTGTGTGGGGCTGTTTTCTTTCTGAGCTTTTTATTTCTTCTTTTTACAACAGTCCCTTTAGCATTTCTTGCATTGATGGCTTGTTGGTGATAAACTCCCTTAGCCTTTTTTTTGTCTGTGAAGCTTCCTATTTCCCCCTCAATTTTGAATGATAGCCTGGCTGGATAGAGTATTCTTGGATTCAGTCCTTTGCTTTGCATCACTTTGTAAATTTCCATCCATTCTTTTCTGGCCTGATGTGTTTCTGTTGAGAAATCATTTGATAATCTAATGGGAGATCCCTTGTATGTAACTTTCTGTCTCTCTCTTGCAGCCTGTAAGATTCTCTCTTTGTCCTGAACATTTGCCATGGTAATTATGATGTGTCTTGGTGTGGGTCTTTTCGGGTTCACCTTGTTTGGGACTCTCTGGGCTTGTGTGACTTTTTTCTTCCCCACCTCAGGCAAGTTTTCTGATATTATTTCTTTGAATAGGTTTTCTAATCCTTGTTCATGTTTCTGTTGTTCTGGCACCCCTATTATTTGTATGTTGTTTTGTTTCATGTTGTCCCAAAGCTCCCTGAGGCTCTCCTCCTGTCTTTTAATTTTTTTCTCCAATTGCAGTACATTTTGAGTGTGTTTTGTTTCCTTGTCTTCTAATTCACTAATTTGGTCCTCCGCTTCTCCTAGTCTACTATTGATACTTTCAATGATGTTTTTATTGCGGCTATATTGCTCTTCATTTCTTCTTGGGTCTTACTTAAGTTATTGATTTTTTCATCTGTTTCTTCTTGCTTCTTGCATAAGTAGTTAATTTTTTCATCTGTTTCTTCTTGCTTCTTGTATATGTTGTTGATTTTTTCCTCCATCCAGTTTATGCACTCTAGGACCCTTATTCTGAATTCTTTTTCTGTCATGTTGCATGCCTCTGTATCACTTAGCTGCTTTTCTGACAAGTCCTCCTTTTCTTTCCTTTGGGGGTTTCTTTGTCTACCCATGTTTGATCTCACTGACATATCTAGATGTTGAGTCATTCAGTGGCTGCTCCCTGGGTAGCAGTGGCTCCTTGGGCTGTGGTTGCTCCTCGGGCGGTTGTGGTATCAGCTGCTCCTCAGTTGGCAGCAGCTCCTCTGGTGGATGCTGTTCACAGCTGTGGTGGCTCTTCTGGCTGGTGGGGGTAGGCTTCACGTACAGCTGCTGTTCCTCAGAGGGTGTGGTGATCAGGAGGCTGCTGTTGCTTGGATATTTCCAGGGGGGCTCTGCCCTTCCTGGATGCAAACCGTCTCACCAGCTGAGTAATTTTGCCAATTCGGGGTTGGTGTTATTTATTTCAGCTGCTTACTCCATCTGCTCTGGGACAAGACCTGGGACGTGTCTGCCTACATCGCTGCCATCTTGTCAACTTCTCTCTAGTTGGCATTTTTTAAGGAAAGTGCTAGAAACCCTTAAAAATTCAAGTCTATAGAGTTCAGAAACCTATGTGAATGTGGTTATTACTCTTAGAATTCACAGTGATAGACCATTGAGTTGCCTGGAAATGTATAGGAAACATTTCTATTACAAGTAATTAGAGCCTTACTATCTGAAGCGCAGTACTAAAGCACTGAGAATTCACTTTCAAACAGCTGTGAAATGATGAATATACTTTTTAAATTTATATTTCAGGTTCAATGAGATGGTTTTTTTTTTAAGGAAAATGGTTAAAACCCTTAAAAATTCAAGTCTCCAGAGCTGTGAACACTATGTGAATGTGGTTATTACTGTTGGAATTCAAAATGGTAGACCTTGGAGTTGTCTAAAAATGTATATAAAACACTTGTATTACTAGTAAATATAACCTTAATATGTGAAGGGCTGTACTAAAACACAGAAATCATTTTCAAACAGCTATGAAATGATGTGTAAACTGCTATCATTTATATTTCTGGTACAATGAGTTGGCATTTTTTAAGGAAAGTGAATAAAACCCTTAAGGATTCAAGTCTCTAGAGCTGAGAACATGACTGTATGTGGTTATTAATGTTAGAATTCACAATGATAGATCCGGGAGTTGCCTAGAAATATATATGAAACACTTGGATTACAAGGAAATAGAGCCAGAATATATGAAGCGTGGTACTAAAACACTGAGAATTCACATTCAAACAGCTGTGAAATGATAAGTACACTGTTCAGATTTATATTTCAGGTTCAATGAGTTGGCATTTTTTAAGGAAAGTGGTTAAAACCCTTAAAAATTCAAGGCTATAGAGCTCAGAACACTATGTGAATGTTGCCATTAAACTTAGTATTAACAATGATAGACCTTGGAGTTGCATGGAAATATATATGAAACCCTAGGATTACAAGCAAATAGAGTCTTAATTTCTGAAGCACAGTACTAAAACACTGAGAATTCATGAACAAACTGCTGTTAAATGACAAGTATACTGTTTACATTTACATTTCTGGTACAATGAGTTGGTGTTGTTTAAGGAAAGTGGTTAAATACATTAAGAATTCAAGTCAATCAAGCTCAGACCACTATGGGAATGTGGTTATTATTGTTAGAGTTCACAAAAATAGACCCTGGAGTTGTCTAGAAATGTATATGTAACACGTGGATTACTAGTAAAGAAAGCCTTAATATCTGAAGGTCAGTATTAAAACACTGAGTGTTCATGTTTAATCAGGTGTGAAATGACATGTATACTGTTGATATTTATATTTTCAATTCCATGAGACGGATTTCTCTAAGGAAAGTGGTTAAAACCCTTAAAAATTCAAGGCTATAGAGCTCAGAACACTTTGTGAGTGTTGTTGTTACTCTTGGAATTCACACTGATAGACCCTGGAGTTGTCCAGAAATGTATATGAAACACTAGGATTACTAGTAAATAGAGCCTTAATATATGAAGGGCATTACTAAAACACTGAGAGTTCACATTCAAACAGCTGTAAAATGACAAATGTACTGTTTACATTTATATTTCTGGTTCAATGAGTTGGCATTTTTTAAGGAAAGTAGTTAAAACCCTTAAGAATTTAAGTCTCTAGAGTGGAGAACACTATGTGAATGTGGTTATTACTGTTAGAATTCAAATTGATAGACCCTGGAGTTGCATGGAAATGTATATGAAACACTTGGATTACTAGTAAATAGAGCCTTAATATCTAAAGCACATTACAAAAACACAGAATTCATCAACAAACTGCTGTGAAATGACAAGTATACTCTTTGCATTTACATTTCTGGTACAATGAGTTGGTGTTGTTTAAGGAAAGTGGTTAAATCCATTAAGAATTCAAGTGTATAGACACAGAACTTAGAGCAGAGAAGCTGGAGATGGCGGCGATATAGGCAGACGTGTCCCAGGTCATGTCCCGGAGCAAATGGAGTGAGCAGCTGAAACTAATAACACCCACCCCAAATTGGCGAAATTGCTCAGCTGGTGAGACGGTTTGCAGCCGGGAAGGGCAGAACTCCCCTGGAAAGGTAAAACAAAACAAAACAGGGATTTGGGCAGGAAAGTTTGCCAGACCTCTGAGCCCAGAGGGTCGGAGGGAGACTGCGTGGCGGACAGCCGCGTCCCTTGGGACAGGCACAGCCCCTGACGGGGGAAAGGAGATCTGCGGGATTCCTGGTGCTGCTGGGGGATTTGAGAGCTGGGTTCTGTGATCACGGAGAACTGAGCCTAAAGGGGGCAGCCTGAAGAGCTGACCTGACCATGCAGTGCCTGTAAAAGAAGAGCCTTTACAGAAACCAAGTCTTCCCCATTTCCGCAGCTGGCGTTTGTTTGTTTGTTATCACCGAATCCTGTTCATGGGACATTTCCGATTCAGACACTCACCTGTGCTGAAGAGAGGGAGAAGGTGCGGAGGAGTGGAATCTGGGGAGAGACTGAGGATAGAAGGGGGGCCAGGAGAGGTGGCAGCGAATTGAGTGCTGAGACACTCTCAGCCCAGGACTGGGGCAGCCATTCTCTCCGGAGAGTGAGACTCCTCCCCCCAGCCCCCAGGCAAGGAGCACAGCCACACCCAGATTCCACCCTGAACGAGATCAAGGATTAAAATAATCTGATCAGCCCCTGGGAGTTAATAGGGTCTGGCCTATAGAGGGATTTTCAATGCCTTATAGCCTCAGAGGCCAAGCCCAGAACACTGCCACCCAGAGGCTGAGCCACAAACTGACTCTTTGCTAAACACAAAATAAGGCACTCTGGGAAACAAATCCGGCCTGCTTTAAAATAAGGACTCTGGTTTACAACACAGAGGAACAGTGTATCGCAGGGAAACTCAACACTCTCCTGAATACCTGGCAGGACTAAAGGTGAGCCAGACTGAAGAATAGAAGAACCGAAGGACCTTCAATACTGCAATTTTTTTTCTTTTTTCACCTTTTAACTAAGAAACCAATTTTTTTCCTTTTTCTCCCCTTTTTCTTCTTCTTTTTTTTTCCTTTTTCCATCACCTGATTTTACCCTTTTAATTACTACCTTCTTATTTTTAACCAGTATTATTACTGCTACCATTTTACCATCTTTTAAAGTGCCATTTTATTTTCTCTTTATTTTATTTTGGGATTAGTGTTCTCCATTCTATTTTCATCATTATATTATTGGTTGTTTCTAGTTTGCATCCATCTACAGGGAGCGGTTGCTGGAATTTGCTGGGATTAGTGGCGGTTCTATAGGAGTATTCTCCTCACATAAAAAGTCTCTTCCCCTCTTCCACTTCATTCTCTCTTTTTGCTCTTTTTTTTCTTTTCTTTTCTCGCTTTTATTTCCCCCCCCCCTTCTTTTTCCCAATTTCATTTTTGCACTTCTTTTTTTGGTCCCTACTTTTCTTTTCTTTTTTCTCTTTTATCTTTTTCTCTTCCTTCTTCCTTATCCCCTAATTCTCTTAACTCGGGTGGTCGCCTTTATTTGGGGTTATTAATATCGTGAATATATTTTTGTTTAGTGCCTGGTATGTGGTGCCTTTTTGTGTTGTATTTTGTGCCCTTAAATCAATGCAGCAGATCCAAGCAACAGCAACCTCCTGAGCACCATACCCTCTGCTAAGGAACAGCAGCTGTACGTGAAACCACCCCCCACCAGCCAGAAGAGCCACCACAGCTGTGAACAGCACCCACCGGAGGATCAGCTGCCAACTGAAGAGAAGCTGCTACCACAACCACCTGAAGAGCAACCACAGACCAAGGCCTCACTGCCACCCAGGGAGCAGCCACTGAATGACTCAACATCTAGATATGTCAGTGAGATCAAACATGGGTAGACAAAGAAACCCCAAAAGGAAAGAGAAGGAGGACTCTCCAGAAAAGCAGCTAAGTAATACAGAGGCATGCAACATGACAGAAAAAGAATTCAGAATAAGGGTCCTAGAGTGCATAAACCGGATGGAGGAAAATATTGACAACCTCTGCAAGAAGAAACAGATGAAAAAAATCAATAACATATGGAAGAAGATAGAAGAAACAGATGAAAAAATCAACAACTTAAGTAACACCCAAGAAGAAATGAAGAGTGATATAGCTGCAATAAAAAACACCATTGAAAGTATCAATAGTAGACTAGGAGAAGCAGAGGAGAGAATTAGTGAATTAGAAGTCAAGGAAGCAAAACACACCCAAAATGTACTGCAATTGGAGAAAAAAATTAAAAGACAGGAGGAGAGCCTCAGGGAGCTTTGGGACAACATGAAACAAAACAACATACGAATAATAGGGGTACCTGAACAACAGAAAGATGAACAAGGATTAGAAAACCTATTCGAAGAAATAATATCAGAAAACTTGCCTGAGGTGGGGAAGAAAAAAGTCACACAAGCCCAGAGAGTCCCAAACAAGGTGAACCCGAAAAGACCCACACCAAGACACATCATAATTACCATGGCAAATGTTCAGGACAAAGAGAAAATCTTACAGGCCGCAAGAGAGAGACGGAAAGTCACTTACAAGGGATCTCCCATTAGATTATCAAATGATTTCTCAACAGAAACACATCAGGCCAGAAAAGAATGGACGGAAATTTACAAAGTGATGCAAAGCAAAGGACTGAATCCAAGAATACTCTATCCAGCCAGGCTATCATTCAAACTTGAAGGGGAAATATGAAGCTTCACAGACAAAAAAAGGCTAAGGGAGTTTATCAGCACTAAGCCAGCAATGCAAGGAATGCTAAAGGGTCTCGTATAAAAAGAAGGAATAAAAAGCTCAGAAAGAAAACAGCCAAACAAAAAAAGAAATGGCTACAAACAAGTACCTTTCAATAATAACTTTAAACGTAAATGGACTAAATGCTCCAACCAAAAGACATCGAGTGGCTGAATGGATAAAAAAACATGACCCATGCATCTGCAGTCTACAAGAAACCCACCTCATTAGAAGGGACTCACACAGACTGAAAGTGAAAGGATGGAAAAATAACTTTCAGGCAAATGGAATGGAAAAGAAAGCTGGGGAAGCAATACTTATATTGGACAAAAAAGACCTCAAAGTGAAGGCCATAACAAGAGATAAGGAAGGCCTTCATAATACTAAAGGGATCAATACAACAAGATATAACCCTGGTAAACATATATGCACCCAATGCAGGAGCACCCAAATGCATAAAAAAACTCCTGGAAGATATCAAAGGAGACATTAAAAACAATACAATCATAGTAGGGGACTTTAATACACCACTGACAGCACTGGATAAGTCCTATAGACAAACAATCAGCAAAGATACAGCAATCCTAAATGACTCACTTGATCAGATAGACTTAATAGACATCTTCAGAACGCTTCACCCCAAAGCCAGGGAATATACGTTCTTCTCAAGTGCTCATGGGACATCTTCAAAAATAGACCACATATTGTGTCACAAGCAAAGTATCCCCAAATTCAAGAAGATTGAAATCATAAAAAGCATCTTCGCAGACCACGATGGCATAATATTAGAAATAAACTACAATAAAAACAACCCAAAATACTCAAACACCTGGAAGCTGAATAGCATGCTATTAAATATTGATTGGGTTACCAATGAGATCAAAGAAGAAATTAAAAACATCCTGGAAACTAATGACAGTGAAAACACAACAATCCAAAACCTATGGGATACAATGAAAGCAGTCCTGAGAGGGAGGTTTATAGCTCTACAGGCCTATCTCAAAAAACAAGAAAAAATGGTAGTAAATCATCTAACTCTACATCTCAAAGATTTAGAAAGAGAGCAACAAGAAAACCCCAGAGTGAGCAGAAGGAAGGAGATAATAAAGATTAGAGCATAAATAAATGACATAGAGACCAAAAAAACAATACAGAAAATCAATGAAACCAAGAGCTGGTTCTTTGAAAGGATAAACAAGATTGACAGACCCCTAGCCAGACTCACCAAGAAGCAAAGAGAGAGGACCCAAATAAACAAATCAGAAATGATAAAGGCGAAATAACAACAGACCCCACAGAAATACAAATGATTGTTAAAAAATACTATGGACAGCTCTATTCCAACAAACTAGACAACCTGGAGGAAATGGACAAATTACTAGAATAATACAACATTCCAAAACTCAATCAGGAAGAATCTAAAAATCTCAACAGGCCAATAACTATGGAAGAAATTGAAGCAGTCATCAAAAAGCTTCCATCAAACAAAAGCCCAGGACCAGACGGCTTCACAGGGGAGTTTTACCAAACATTCAAGGAAGAACTAAAACCTATCCTTCTCAGACTACTACAAAAAATTCAAGAGGAAGGAACACTTCCAAGCTCATTCTATGAAGCCAGCATCACCCTAATACCAAAACCAGGTAAAGACAACACAATGAAAGAGAATTACAGGCCAATATCCCTCATGAACATAGATGCCAAAATCCTCAACAAAATCATAGCAAATAGGATCCAGCAGTACATCAGAAAGATCATACACCATGACCAAGTAGGATTTATCCCAGGGATGCAAGGATGGTACAATATCCGCAAATCAATAAACGTGATACATCACATAAACAAATTGAAAGAAAAAAACCACATGGTCATATCAATTGATGCAGAAAAAGCATTTGACAAAATTCAACACCCATTTTTGATAAAACTCTCAGTAAGGCAGGAGTAGAAGGATCATACCTCAACATAATAAAAGCCAAATATGACAGGCCC
Source organism: Myotis pilosus (assembly GCA_036010255.1). NCBI lineage: Eukaryota > Metazoa > Chordata > Mammalia > Chiroptera > Vespertilionidae > Myotis > Myotis pilosus. The sequence goes on from JASKON010000034.1 coordinate 7,478,622, forward strand.
ACAGCCAGCATCATACTCAATGGACAAAAACTAACACCATTTCCCCTAAGAACAGGAACAAGACAGGGATGCCCCCTCTCTCCACTCCTGTTCAACATAGTACTGGAAGTGTTAGCCATTGCAATTAGGCAAGAAGAAGAAATAAAAGGCATCCAAATTGGAAAAGAGGAAGTAAAACTGTCCTTATTTGCAGACGACATGATATTATACATACAAAACCCTAGAGACTCCATCAAAAAGCTACTAGACTTAATACATGAATTTGGCAATGTAGCAGGATACAAAATTAACCCCAAGAAATCTGAGGCATTTCTATACACCAATAGTGAACTTTCAGAAAGAGAGATTATAAAAACAATCCCATTTACCATCGCACCAAAAAAATTAAGCTCCCTAGGAATAAACTTAACTAAAGAGGTAAAAGACCTCTATTCAGAAAACTACAGGACGTTGAAAAAAGATATAGAGGAAGACATAAACAGATGGAAGAACATACCGTGTTCATGGATTGGTAGAATCAACATCATTAAAATTTCCATAATACCCAAAGCAATCTATAAATTCAACGCACTTCCCATTAAAATACCAACGGCATACTTCATAGATCTAGAACGAACTCTCCAAAAATTCATCTGGACTAAAAAAAGACCCCAAATAGCTGCAGCAATCCTGAAAAAGAACAAAGTAGGTGGGATCTCAATACCAGATATCAAGATGTATTACAAAGCCACTGTTCTCAAAACTGCCTGGTATTGGCACAAGAATAGGCATATAGATCAATGGAATAGAATAGAGAGCCCAGAAATTGGCCCGAACCAATATGCTCAATTAATATTTGACAAAGGAGGCAAGAACATACAATGGAGCCAAGATAGTCTCTTCAATAAATGGTGTTGGGAAAATTGGACAGATATATGCAAGAAAATGAAACTAGACCACCAACTTACACCATACACAATAATAAACTCAAAATGGATAAAGGACTTAAATGTACGACAGGAAACCATAAAAATTCTAGAAGAATCCAAAGGCAACAAAATCTCAGACATATGCCGAAGCAATTTCTTCATTGATACAGCTCCTAGGACACTTGAAACTAAAGAGAAAATGAACAAATGGGACTACATCAAAATAAAAAGCTTCTGCACAGCAAAAGAAACCATCAACAAAACAATGAGAAAACCCACTGTGTGGGAAAACATATTTGCCAATGTCATATCTGATAAGGGCCTAATCTCCAAAATTTATAGGGAACTCACACAACTTAACAATAGGAAGATGAACAATCCAATCAAAAAATGGGCAAAGGACCTAAATAGACACCTTTCAAAAGAGGACATTCAGAAAGCCAAGAGACATATGAAAACATGCTCAAAGTCACTAGTCATCCGAGAGATGCAAATCAAAACAACAATGAGGTACCATCTCACACCTGTCAGAATGGCTATCATCAACAAATCCACAAATGACAAGTGCTGGAGAGGGTGTGGAGAAAAAGGAACACTTGTGCACTGCTGGTGGGAATGCAGACTGGTGCAGGCACTGTGGAAGACAGTATGGAGTTTCCTCAAAAAACTGAAAATGGAACTCCCATTTGACCCTGTGATCCCACTTCTAAGAATATATCCCAAGAAACCAGAAACACCAAACAGAAAGGATATATGCACCCCTATGTTCATACCAGCACAATTCACCATAGCTAAGATCTGGAAACAGCCTAAGTGCCCATCAGTAGATGAATGGATTAGAAAACTGTGGTACATCTACACGATGGAATACTATGCTGCTGTAAAAAGGAAGGAACTCTTACCATTTGCAACGGCATGGATGGAACTGGAGAGCATTATGCTAAGTGAAATAAGCCAGTCAATGAAGGAAAAATACCACATGATCTCACTCATTCATGGATAATTGAGACCATTATAAACTTTTGAACAATAATAGATACAGAGACAGAGCTGCCTCAGATTGTCAAACTGCAGCGGGAAGGCCGGGGAGGGTTGGGGGGCAGGAGGTAGGGGGTAAGAGATCAACCAAAGGACCTGTATGCATGCATATAAGCATAACCAATGGACATAAGACACTGGGGGATAGGGGAGGCTAGGGGACTGTCTAGGGCAGGGGGAAAAATGGACACATATGTAATACCCTTTGTAATAAAAAATTTTAAAAAAAAGACACAGAACTTAGATGAAGATCCTAGACACAGAACTTAGAAGACAGAACCTACACAGAACCTAGAGACAGAAGAACTTCGCTGGAGAGAATATGGCAAAAGATCCTGGACAGAACCTGGCTACAGAACTTGGTTGGAGAACCTAGACAGAACCTGGCTGAAGAACCCGGCTATAGAACCTGACGACCGAACCTGGCTAGAGGACCTAAACCAAACCTGGCTGGAGAACCTAGTGATAGAACATGGCTACAGAACCTGGCTGGAGAACCTGGAGAACCTGGCTGGAGAACCTAGCAAGAGAACATGGACACAGAACTTGGCTGGAGATTGTGGCTAGAGATCCTGGCAAGGCTGCTGATCAACTGAACGCTGTCTCCATGTCATTCCTTCATCGCCAACTCCTTCCACACCTTTGGGGACCCCTGGACCTGCTGGGGATGGACCCCAGCATCAAAGAGTTTGTGGGTATGTTTTGAAACAAACACAGGATTTTACCACAAGGCATGATAAATTAACTTGCATTATCAATATTACATTTGATTAAGTTTTCAAACATGGCATTGCAGTATAGATGTACAGAATGGTACACACAAAAGTAGCCATTTGATTAACTCATCCCTGATCATATTCTTTTTTTTATAATATATATTTTTATTGATTTCAGAGAGGGAGGGAGAGATAGAAACATCAATGATATGAGAGAAGCATCCATACCCCACACTAGGAATTGAGCCCACAACCCAGGCATGTGCCCTGACCGGGTCTTGACCCATGACCTCCTCATTCATAGGTTGATGCTCAGCCACTGAGCCATGCTGGCCTGGCCACTGATCATTTTCTTACTGAATGAGATACTAGAGGTTAGAGAAGAATATAAGAAACTCTAAATATGGATACACTTAAGGCCTACCTATCAACAAAGTTTTAAGGGATGTTGAGATTTTCAACAGGAAATGAAGTTTCCCAGTAATTTGAATAGGGTAGATAAAATGGAACGATTGTATCCGTATCTATCTCACAGTGGGATCGACCAGTTGCCCTCCAAATTACCTGCCCCAGAACAGTATAATATTTAGTTACAACTAGCAATTTAGTTACCATTGTGAAATTAACTTTGTTAATTTAAATTAATTGTGTGAGTTGTGTACTTTATTATTATTATTATTTTAGGTTTTGTAAATGACTAAGAGCTCAAAAACTTACCAGGTTTATCATCTAAATTATCATTATAGTAACAATAATTTCATTAAAAAAAGAGAAAGATTGAGAAATGAAGATTACGTAAAAACAAATACAACAGAGCCATGCCATTGTAAGAAACATTGTTGCCTTCAATATGGTCTGTAAAATTTCCATTAATAATGTGAACTGTTTTTTATTTAGGAAATAGGAAAAATGAAAAAAAATAACTAAAAAATTGCATCAGATTTAAAAGCGTGGCTAAGTTATTGAGTACATGTTGCCTAACTTTTAGCAGGTATTCACTTAAACTATGCCAACAGAATAAAAATATTTTAAAAAACATCTCCACTGAAATATATTCTTCAATTACAGAAATGGAAAACATCCTTATGCACTAATATTTAAAGTTTATCATAGGAGTTACATGATTAATAATTGCATGATAGGGATATCTTTAGGTTAATGAATGTTCCCTAGAATATATCAGGTCCTTCTTAATATTTAACTTCATTTTTAAAAGACGCTTCCTAGGATTAGTTAAAAATAATTTACTAACTCCTAAGTCAAATATTCTGCAATATCCCCTTATAATTTTTCTTATTGAAAATGACCAAGACTGATGGATTTGCCTTAATGGAAAATACAGTCATGTTTTCATTTATTTTTATCTCTTTAAGCTTACTTGGATATTGAAATTAATATTATAATCTTATGAAAACATTGCAAGTTGCTATAGGGCTGAACCTAAGCTAGATATACACTTGAGAAAAGGTGATAATGAGAATATAAAGTAAAATTGTTACATGGATCCTTAAAAGTAGCCATGAAACTTTGGCCAAATATGTAAAGAACCAACCTTGGTAGAAGCACTGATATGATTCAGGAATTTTTCAAATTTCAGTTGGTGTTCAATTGATAGCAAAAGTAGGTCTTTTGAAGGTCTCCTGTCTCCTCAATTTAAAAGTTCCCCAAATAAGTGTTTTTTATAAACATAAGAATTTTTAAGGACTATAGTTTCATAAAGAAAGTTAGTTTCTTAGGATCAAATGAAAGTATATAATTGCTTATTTTTGTGGTTATTATGCTTATTAATATGGATTGTTTGGTAATATTTTCTAAAAGACTGATTTAAAAATTGTAGTACACCCTGTTTTTAGCAATGGTTCTGTTGTTAGGGCAATAGCCACCAGAGGGCAGGAAATATGCCTGTCACAGGAACTAATCAATCAAGGTGTCATGTCTCAAATATTAACTGATATTGATAACTATTTATAACATCATTACTTTTAAAAATTAACATAAAACTTATATAGTATAACATAATATATATAGTATTTTCCCTTTGCACAAACCCTTACATCCATCATAGACTTTATTATATTTGCAAATTAAAAGAGCTCTTTCTTCTAAATTTTACTTTCTGCAACAACTCAGAAAGGTTTATTGACTTAATTATCTCATAACTTTTACAAAGAGACAGCTTCTAAATATACAACAAACCTAATACTATGCTTGTGGTCATTCCCATCTCTCTCCAAACTAAATAATAAAAATTTGGCTAAAATATATTTGTCCTTTATTAACCTTACTATGTCTTAGTTATCTCTACTCTGTTATGGGTCTACTAATTATTCTTTCATATAGATTTGTTGTGAAGCTTGAAAGAAACTATTATGCATGGAAACTATTTGCTTTATATACAACACTCAAGAGATTGCTCAATAAATACTAGTCCTTCTTTTTATGATCAATATCCCATACACGTTTGACCATAACCTTTACTTTAATAATAATCAGATTTACATGTACAATTATTAAATGGTATAAAATATTTAAAATTAACTTGAAATAAAAGCCATACAAAAACGATGCAATAAATCTAATAATTTGATTACACTCTATTTCTCTCCCTTACTCAACTTAATAGCTATTGTAATTCATGATATTTTGGTAAAAACAATCTATACAAATTCAAATCTTGAAGTCAGAACTTCAGACATATCCACTGATTTAATAAAATTGTAATGAATCAGAATAAAAAAAAAAGAATTCAAGTGTATAGAGCTCTGACCACTATGGGAATGTGGTTATTATTGTTAGAATTCACAAAGATAGACCCTGGAGTTGTCTATAAATGTATATGAAACACTTGGATTACTAGTAAATAAAGCCTTAATATCTGAAGGGAAGTACTAAAACACTGAGAGTTCACGTTTAATCAGCTGTGAAATGACCAGTATACTGTTGCTATTTATATTTCTGATTCAATGAGATGGGTTCTTTAAGAAAGTGCTTAAAAGCCTTTATAATTCAAGTGTATAAAGCTCAGAACACTATGTGAAGGTGGTTATTACTCTTAGAATTCTCAATGATAGACCCTGGAGTTGCCGGGAAAGTATAGCAAACATTTGCATTAAAAATAAATAGAGCCTTACTATCTGAAGCGCAGTACTAAAACACTGAGAATTCACATTTAAACAGCTGTGAAATGATGAATATACTGTTTACATTTATATTTCAGGTTCAATGAGTTGGTGTTCTTTAAGGAAAGTGCTTAAAATCCTTAAGAATTCAAGTCTGTAGAGCTGAGAACACTACGTGAATGTGGTTATTACTGTTAGAATTCACACTGATAGACCCTGGAGTGGTCTAGAAATGTATATGAAACACTTGGATTACTAGTAAATAGAGCCTTAGTATCTGAAGGGCTTTACAAAAACACTGAGAATTGATGTTCATACAGCTGTGAAATGATGAGTATATTGTTTCCATTTACATTTCAGGATCAATGAGTTGGGAGTTTTAAGGAAAGTGATTAAAGCCCTTAATAATTCAAGTCTATAGAGCTCAGAACACTATGTAAAGGTGTTTATTACTCTTAGAATTCACTATGATAGACCCTGGAGTTGCCTGCAAATGTATATGTAACATTTGTACTACATGTCAATAGAAGTGCAGTACTAAAACACTGAGAATTTCCATTCAAATAGCTGTGAAATGTTGAGTACAATGATTAGATTTATATTTCTGGTTCAATGAGATGGTATTCTTTGAGGAAAGTGGTTAAAACCCTTAAAAATTCAGGGCTATAGAGCTCAGAACCCTATGTAAATGTTGTTATTACACTTAGAATTCACAATGATAGACCCTGCAGTTGCCTGGAAATGTATATGAAACACTTGGATTACAAGCAAATAGAGTCTTAATTTCTGAAGCACAGTACTAAAACACTCAAAATTCATAAACAAACTGATGTGAAAAGATGAGTATACTATTTACATTTCTGGTCCAATTAGTTGGTTTTGTTTAAGGAAAGTGGTTAAATCCATTAAGAATTCAAGTCGATAGAGCTCAGACCACTATGGGAATGTGGTTATTATTGTTAGAATTCACAAAAATAGACCCTGGAGTTGTCTAGAAATGTATATGAAACACTTGGATTACTGGTAAAGAGAGTCTTAATATCTGTAGGGCAGTACTAAAAGACTGAGAGTTCATGTTTAAATAGCTGTGAAATGAAGCGTATACTGTTTACATTTATATTTCCGGTTCAGGAACTCCAGTGGCACAATCGGTTAGCATGCGGTACTTATATTTCCAGTTCAATGGGTTGGCATTTTTTTAAGGAAAGTGGTTAAAACCCTTAAGAATTCAAGTCTATAGAGTTCAGAACACTATGTGAATGTGGTTATTACTCTTAGAATTCACAATGATAGACCCTGGATTGCCTGGCAATGTATATGAAACATTTGTATTACAAGTGAATAGAAGCACAGTACTAAAACACTGAGAATTTACATTCAAACAGCTGTGAAATGATGAGTGCACTGTTTAGATTTATATTTCCGGTTTGAAGAGTTGGTGTTTTTTAAGGAAAATGGTTACTACCATAACGAATTCAAGCCTATAGAGCACGTAACACTGTGTGAAGACAGTTATTACTCTTAGAATTCACAATGATAGACCCTGCTGTTGCCTGTAAAAAATATATCAAACATTTGGATTAAAAGTAAATAGAGCCTTACTATCTGAAGGAGGACAGCAGTAAAACACTGAGAATTCATGTTCTAACAGCTGCGAAATGACGAGTATACTGTTTATAGTACCATTTCAATGATTTGTCATTTTTTAATGAACCTGGTAAAAGCCTTAAGAAATCAAGTCTCTAAAGCTGAGAACACTATGTGAATGGGGTTATTACTGTTAAAATTCACAATGATAGACGCTGGAGTTGCCTAGGAATGTATATGAAACACTTAGATTACGAGTAAATAGAGCCTTAATATCTGAAGAGCAGTACAAAAAAACTGATAATTTACCTTCAAACAGCTGTGAAATGATGAGTATACTCTTTACGTTTACAATTCCAGTACAATGAGTTGACGTTTTTTAAGAAGTGTGGTTACAACCCTTAAGGATTCAAGTCTATAGAACTCAGAACACTATGTTGAATATGGTTATTATAGTTATATTATTCACAATGATAGATCCTGAAGTTGGCTAGAAATGTATATGAAACACTTGGATTACTAGTAAATAGAACATTTATATGTGAAGTGCAGCAAAACAACACTGAGAGTTCATGTTTAAAAGCTGTGAAATGACCAGTATACTGTTTATATTTATATTTCCGGTTCAATGAGTTGATATTTTTAAAGGAAACTTCTTTAAACCCTTAAGAATGAAAGTCTATAACACTATGGAGTTAGATTAAAACTCTTAGAATTCAAAATGATAGAATCTGGAATTTTATTGAACTATGGAGTTAGATTAAAACTCTTAGAATTCAAAATGATAGAACCTGGAATTTTATTGAAATGTATGGAAAATTCTAAGAATACATGTAAATAGAATGTTACTGTATGGGAGCAGTGTTCAAACTCAAAACTCACATTGAAACAGCTGTGAAATGACAAGTATACTGATTACATTTATAATTTTTGTTTAATGAGACGGCGTTTTTAAAGGAAACTTCTTAAAACCCTTAAGAATTCAGGTGTACATATCTTAGAACACTATGTGAGTTAGATTAAAACTCTTAGAATTCAAAATGATAGAACCTGGAATTGTATAGGAATATATACGAAGCCCTAAGAATACAGGGAAATGGAGCCTTACTCCATGTGGGGCACTGTTCAAACTGAAAAATCATGTTCAAACTGCTGTGAAATGACAAGTATACTGATTACATTTATATTTCTGGCTCAATGAGTTGGCTTTTTATAAGGAACCTAGTTAAAACCCTCAAGAATTCAAGTCTATAGAGTTCAGAACACTATGTGAGTTAGGGTAAAACTCTTAGAATTCAAAATGATAGAAATTGGAATTGTTTAGGAATATATATGAAATGCTGGGAATACATGTAAACAGAGCCTTAATATATGTGGGGCAGTGTTCAAATTGAAAACTCACTTTCAAAAAGCTGTGAAATGATGAGTATACTGATTACATTTGTAATTCTGGTTTAATAAGATGGCGTTTTTAAAGGAAACTGCTTAAAACCCTTAAAACTTGAAGTCTAAAGAGCACAGAACACTATGTCAGTTAGATTAAAACTCTTAGTATTTAAAAGGATAGAGCCTGGAATTGTGTAAGAATATATATGAAACGTTAGGAATACATGTAAACAGAGCCTTAATGCATGTGGGTCAGTGTTCAAACTGAAAACTCACTTTCAAACAGCTGTGAAATGACAAGGATAATGATTACATTTATATTTCTGGTTCAATGAGTTGGTGTTTTGGTGTTTTTAAAATAATCTGCTTAAAAACCCTAAGAATTCAAGTATATAGAGGTCAGAACACTGTGAGTTAGATTAAAACTATAAGAATACAAAATGATAGAATCTGGAATTGTATAGGAAAGTATATGACACGTCAGGAACACATGTAAATAGAGCTTTAATGTCTGTGGGGCAGTGTTCAAACAGAAAACTCACCGTAAAACAGTTGTGAAATGACGAGTATAGTGGTTACATTTATACTTCGGGTGCAATGAAATGCTGTTTTTAAAGGAACTTCTTAAAATCCTTAGGATCAATTATATAGAGCTAAGAACACTATGTGAGTTAGATTAAAACGCTTAGAATTCAAAATATTGAAGCTGGAATTGTACAGGAATATATCTGAAACACTAGGAATACCTGTAAATAGAGCCTTAATATCTGTGAGGTAGTTTCAAACAGAATACTCTCATTAAAACAACTGTGAAATGAAGGATATCCTGATTGCATTCATATTTTCCATTCAATTAGGTGGCCTTTTTAAAGGAAACTGCTTAAAAAACCTTAAGAATTCAAATATATAAAGCTCAGAACACTACGTGAGTTAGATTAAAACTCTTAGAATTCAAAATGGTAGATACTCGTATCATATAAGAAAGTATATGACACACTAGAAACACATGCAAATAGAGCCTTAATGAATGTGGGCCAGTGTTCAATGAGGAAAATCATGAAAAAACAGCTGTGAAGTGACGAGTATAGTGGTTATATTTATAATTCGGATTCAGTGAAATGGCGTTTTTAAAGAAAATTCTTAAAAACCTTAGGATTCAGGTGTATAGAACTCAGAACACTATGTGAGTTAGATTAAAAATCTTTGAATTCAAAATGATGTTATGGGTTCACTCAGTGAGATAGACCACTGACTCAGAATTTAAATTTAGGAGCCTTTATTAAGCTTGCCAGCAACTACAGTTACAGCACCCTGCTGAAGCAGAAGCTGAACTGCAGCTCAGACTATAGGAATTACAGCATTTTTATTTGCAAAACCCACAAAGTTACAAAACCTTAGTTCCCGACACAGTAGAGAATCATTACAGTGACTACGTTCTTATCTATGTGTTCTAGGAACAGAGAGTATAGCATGCTGGGAAGGGGCCATGAGACCATATCTCAAGGCCTGGCCTGATGTCAGTACCTTCCTATCTATGTGTTTTAGGAACAGACAGCACAGCATGACCCGTCTGGCCAAAGCACCAGATATGCAGCCCAGTACATTCCCCACTGGTTTATGAATATGAGTCAAATCATTGACTCTTTTGGGTCATTGTTGGGGAGGGAGTTATAACATTGTTGGGGAGGGACTATAAGATTGAAAGAATTAATTCTTTGCCGAATAATGTCAGTGGGCCTGTTTATAAGATAAGGGCCTAGAATGATCTCTAGAGGGTCTGAAGTGTCCTAGACTCTCTTTTTGCCTGGGCTGTCTTAAGCTGGGTGTGATGAAGCCACATCAGGATCCCGTCGACCTTGACTGACGTGGGAGCGGTCTCTTCCAGGTAGGAGTCAGTCCTTGGGTGGCAAATTTCTTTACCCAAACAGAGTCACCAGGTTGGAAGGGATGAACCAGATACAGGCAGATCATCTCAGACGTGCTTCTAGTCTGCTTTCTGGGTAGACTGTAAAGCCTGAAAGAACTTGAGTAAACTGGTGAGATGAGTAGTTCAGGGTCTGGAAGAGTCACTAGAATCTGTAAAGGCCCCACTGGTTTTAGGGCAGCCTCCTGGGCTGCTTCATCTGCAGCCTAGTTCCCTTTTGCTTCTGGGGAGTACCCTTGTCTTACATTTATAGCTGGCAGTGCCAATTGGCCCATCATCCTTGCTCTGTTCATATCTGTCTAACTGCCCACTATATTACCTCAAGGATCCTGGCTCTGAATTTTTTCAGGGAAAATGGACGTTGAATTTTCTTCTGTAGCTGCTGCGTGCTGAGGAGGGACCCAAGTTTCTCTCAGAGCCAAGTGATCCAGGGCGACCATGAGGTCTGGGCACAGAAGGAGGTGGGCTTGTGACCTGATGGAGACAAACTGTAACAAATGGTCTGGTGGGAGGGAAAGAAAATATTTCAGTTTTAATAACCTCTATTGAAATAGAGTTTTCCTCCTTAAAATTACCTCTCTGTTTATTAAAATACTAATTTATTTACTGTATTTAATTTGGCCTGATTGTTTGAATAAACACAAGAATGGTAACTGACTGCCTTTACTAGCATGTCATGATTGAATCTTAATGTGCCCCATAGGGCCAGGAAGCCAAACCATCCAGCCACCATCAGGCCTGCCTGCAGTATCTGCTGCCCATTGTCCTTGCTTTGAGACCCTTCTCAGCATCCCTCCTACTCATTGCGGCCCAGAGTGCATGGGGGTTCCGTGCTTCCCTTCTACTCTGACCAACCGCCAGTGATGGTAGGGCATGGGCCTGACGCTCCAGCGCCAGCTATTTTCAGGGCTACCAAGCAGGATACTAGGCTTTCTCTATGGCACTCTTATTGGCTTCAAGTCTTCAGAGCTCAGACAGGGCTCCCTAAAACATGATACTCCAGTCAAAGTTTCTGATCAATAAAACCACTATTGGAAACTGGTCTTATTGAATTTATGCAAAGAAATGTATTGCCATGATTTATTTAGCATTGCCAAATTTCAGAGGAATTACATAAGGAGAAAAAGCTACTGGCCTGCCTTAAGATCTTCTTATTTTCCTTGCCAGTCCTTTTTATGGACTCTCCAGAGTTATAAGAAAACAGTAAATGTTGGATTTCTTTTATCATTCCCCCCTAAGTACTTTGGCATAAATATTTACCCTATGTTTAGAAGGCAGAATGTAAATTATTTACTCTCTCTGTCTTACTGGCCTGTATCATTTGATTAATTTCCTTTCAACATTTCTCTTCTCCTTCTTATCACATACACAACCTTTCTAAATTTCATACTTTCAAATTAGCCTTTAAACCTTCTTTCTATGTACTTTAAAAATGCATAACCATGCCTCAGAACTTCTACTCAGTAATTCCTTATTCTTAGAAACCTCAATCCTTTACAGCCAGTATTTCTTAGATTACTAAGAGCAGGTGCTTCCTCCTTATGAAATTTTAAGTATACTGTATGAGTCTAATTTAGTCTTGGAGGGTTAAAGAGAACAAAACGGGGCAGAGAAAAACTTACTGTGCTTATTAGCAGCTTGCAGCCTTGAGTCTAGTATAGTTCAGATAAGTACAAATCAAAAAAACTATCTCTCCCTGCTCTCCCCACTCATGCCCCACCCTTTTTCTGTATTAACCATTTACTCTGTCCTTAGCTGCTCTCCCTCCTAGATTTTTCCTTTTTTACTCTAAGTCCCAGAGGCTCAAATAGTTCTTCTCTTTTACCACTTTTGATCTATCTGACTATCCCCCTGTGCCACAGGCTAGGGCTCCTCCATCTTAGCAAGCTGAGAGCCTACTACCCTATCTAGTGAATCCTACCACCACTACCTCATCTCACACCTTCTTTGGAGCAGTTTTCAGCTCTCTTACTCCCCCAGCCAGAGCAGATGCTGTCCTCAACAGAGACCTACTGTAAATCTATCAAGGAGGGCTGGCAAGTCGCAGGTCTTGGGACCACATGATAAAAATCCAGCAGTCCCTCTCCCTCACCCTACACAGGCTATGAGAAAATGTACTAATCTTAACCTAAAAAGCCTTTATTTAAACTTCTCTAGGTTGCAACCTTATACCTTTAAATTAACCATAGACTTCTAAAAATTTAACCTAATACAACAAAATTATACATCAGAGCAAAGCAATTAAAAGTTCTCTATTATCTTCCCCTTAAAGGAGGGTTTTCCCTATTTTTAAACAAACAACAGAGATAACAAATACTCTCATGTGCACAGCCAGACAGCACAAAGTAGCTTTCACTTCACACAGACACTCACACTTACATTCATACACCAGACAGTCTGAGTTTTTGACTTCTACCAAATGTTTACTCAGAGTTTAAGCAATCTAACCAATTCCTGAATAATTGCCTAAGGGACCTCTATGGCTTCCAGGGAGGTGATCAAGCTCCCCTTCCACTCACTTGGAGTGGGCCTGATTGATAGGGGGTCGACGAAGACGACTGACCCTGACCCGTTTTGACAAAGACAAAGACAACAAACAACAAAGACAACACAAACACCAGACAACAAACACCAGACAAACAAACCTGGTGCAGCATAAAGCCGCACAAATCAGGGACCCCGGCCACCTTCATGGCCACGGGTCAGGACCAGGAGTACCGCTGCGTCCAGCCCTCCATATAGGTCCTTCCGTGGGATATCCCAATTCCAGATTAACGTCCGGTCTTCCTTACCTTTCCCGAGAGTCCAGGTGGCTCAGTTTCCGAATTGAAAGTTTTGGGTGGAGTCTCCTCCACCTCCCTGGGACCCGGGACAGAGACTGGAGGTCTCCTTGGTAGTTGTTCCCCACAGGCATGTGGGGTATCTCGCTGTGTGCCCAGCAATAAATGGGAAGAGCCTCCTACCTTAAATAGGAGGTCCCTCTCACCCCTGCTGGAGGAGAGTCTCCTGCCTTAAATAGGGGGTCCCTCTCACCCCTGACAGGAGAGAGCCTCCTGCCCTAAATAGGGGGTCCCTCTCACCCCTGCTAGGGATCTCACTGGGGCCTCCAAAAGTTATGGGTTCACTCAGTGAGATAGACCACCGACTCAGAATTTAAATTTAGGAGCCTTTATTAAGCTGGCCAGTGACTACAGTTACAGCACACTGCCTAAGCAGAGGCTGAACTGCAGCCCAGACTACAGGAATTACAGCAATTTTATTTGCAAAACCCACAAAGTTACAAAACCTTAGTTCCCGACACAGTATAGTATCATTACAGTGACTACCTTCTTATCTATGTGTTCTAGGAACAGAGAGTATAGCATGCTGGGAAGGGGCCATGAGACCATATCTCAAGGCCTGGCCTGATGTCAGTACCTTCCTATCTATGTGTTTTAGGAACAGACAGCACAGCATGACCCGTCTGGCCATAGTGCAAGATATGCAGCCCAGTACAATGATAGAACATGGAATTGTAAAGGAATGTATTTGAAACACTAGGAATACCTGTAAATAGAGCCTTAATATTTGTGGGGCAGTTTGAAACTGAAAACTCTGGTTAAAACAGCTGTGAAATGAAGAATATCCTTATTACACTTATATTTCTGGTTTAATTAGTTGGCGTTTTGAAAAACAACTTCTTAAAAACCTTAAGAATTCAAATATATAGAGCTCATAACAGTATGTGAGTTAAATTAAAACTTAGAATTCAAAATGATAGAACCTGGAATTCTATTGGAATGTATATGAAACCTCAGTAATACATGCAAATAGAGCCTTAATGTCTGTTGGCCAGTGTTAGAACAGAACACTCATGTTAAAATAGGTGTGAAATGAGAGAATACTGTTTACATTATAATTCAGGTTCAATGAAATGGCCTTTTTAAAGATAACTCTTTAAAATCCTGAAGAATTCAAGTATATAGAGCTTAGAACACTATGTGAGTTAGATTAAAACTCTTAGAATTCAAAATGATAGAATCTGGAATTGTATAGGAATGTATCTGAAACACTAGGAATACCTGGAAATAGAGCACTAATATCTGCGGGGCAGTGTCCAAACTGCAAACTCACATTCAAACAGCCATGAAATGAAGAATATCCTGATTACATTTATATTTTCTGTTCAATTAGTTGGCTTTTTAAAGGAAACTCTAAAAAACCTTAAGAATTTAAATATATAGAGCTCATAACAGTCTGTGAGTTAGATTAAAACTGTTAGAATTCAATATGATAGAACATGGAATTGTATAGACATGTATATGAAAAGCCAGGAACACATGTAAATAGAGCCTTAATGTCTGTGGGGCAGTGTTCAGAGAGAAAACTTATGTTAAAAAAGCTGTGAAACGATGATTATAGTGGTCACATATATAATTCAGATTGAATGAAATGGCATTTTTAAAGCAACTTCTTTAAAAACTTAGTATTCAAATATATAGAGCTTAGAACATGATGTGAGTTAGATTAAAACCGTTAGAATTTAAAATGATAGAACCTGGAATTGTATACGAATGTATCTGAAATGCTAGTAATACAAATAAATAGAGCCTTAATATTTGTGGGGCAGTTTCAAACTGAAAACTCTTGTTCAAACAGCTGTGAAATGAAGACTATCCTGATTACATTTATATTTTCCATTCAATTAGGTAGAGTTTTTAAAGGAAACTTTTTAAAAAATCTTAAGAATTCTAGTATATAGCGCTCAGAACACTATGTGAGTTAGATTAAAACTCTTAGAATTCAAAATAAAACGTGGAATCTTATAGGAATATATATGAAACTCCAGGAATACATTTAAATAGAGCATTAATGTCTGTGGGGTAGGGCTCAAACAGAAAACTCATGTTGAAACAACTGTGAAATGATGAGTATAGTGTTTACATTTATAATTTCAGTTCAATTATTTGATATTCTTAAAGGAAACTTCTTAAAATTCTTAAGAATTCAAATATATAGAGCTCAGAACACTATGTGAGTAATATTAAAATTGTTAGAATTCAAAATGATAGAACCTGGAATTGTATAGGAATGTATCAGAAATGATAGGAATACCTGTAAATAGAGTCTTTATATTTTTGGTCAGATTATAATTGAAAATACTCATTCAAACTGCTGTGAAATGAATAATACCATGATTACATTTATATTTCTGGCTCAATTAGTTGGCTTTTTTTAAAGGAAACTTTGTAAAATCGTTAAGAATTCAAGTATATAGAGCTCAGAACACTATGTGAGTTAGATTAAAACTGTTAGAATTCAAAACAATAGAATATGGAATTTAATAGGAATGTATATAACACACCAGGAATACATGTAAATAGAGACTTAATGTCTTGGGTAAGTGTTCAAACACAAAATACATGTTAAAACAGCTGTGAAATGACTAGTATACTGTTTATAATTATGTTTCCAGTTCAATGAAATGGATTTTTAAAAGATAACTGCTTTAAACCCTTAAGAATTCATGTCTATGGAGCTCAGAACACTATTTGTGTTTGATTAAAACTCTTAGAATTCATGTATATAGAGATCAGAACACTGTGAGTTTGATAAAACTGTTAGAATTCAAAATGATAGAACCTGGAATTGTATAGGAAAGTATATGACACGCCAGGAACACATGTAAATAGAACCTAATGTCTGTCGGGCAGTGTTCAAACAGAACACTCATGTTAAAACAGCTGGGAAATGAAGAATATCCTGATTACATGTTTATTTACAGTTCAAATTGTTGGCGTTTTAAGAGGAAACTTGTTAAAAACCTTAAGATTTCATCTATATAGTGCTGAGAACACTATGTGAGTTAGATAAAACTGTTAGAATTCAAAATGATAGAATCTGGAATTGTGTAGAAAAGTATGGGACACAGCAGGAACACATGTAAATAGAGCGTCAGTGTGTTTGGCAGTGTTCAAACAGAAAACTCACGTTAAAACAACTGTGAAATGAAGCATATCCTGCTTACATTTTTATTTGCGGTTCAATTTGTTGGCACTTCAAAGGAAAACTGTTTAAAACATTAAGAATTCAAGTATATAGAACTCAGAACACTATAGGACTTAGATTAAAACTTAGAATTCAAAACGATGGAACCGGGAATTATATAGGAAAGTATATGACATGCCAGGAACACATGTTAATAGAGCCTTAATATCTGTGGGGCAGTATTCAAATAAAAAACTAACGTTAAAACAGCTGTGAAATGAAGAATATCCTGATTATATTTTTATTTCTGGTTCAATTTGTTGGCGTTTTAAAAGGTAACTTCGTAAAAACCTTAAGAATTCATGTATTTAGAGTTAAGAACACTTTGTGAGTTAGATTAAAACAGTTAAAATTCATAATGATAGAACCTGGATGTTGTAAGTGTTTCCCTCCACGTCCTGCATTTTTCAGGGTTTGGGTCTGGAAGAGGAGCCGTACAACAAATGAAAAAGGAAAGACAGCAGATAATTTGGGAATATTGGGGGACCAGGCGGCAAGTCCAACTCAAGAGGAAGGACTTCCACTGTTCTCAGGCCTCACCAAGCTTTTTATAGTGAGTGGTAAACAAGGTAGTGGTTACCAAAGCTACTTTTCTTTTGAGTTTCACTTGTTTTTGTTCTTGTGAGTTTCACTTGTTTACACCATGGTTATACTTCCTGCACTTCCTCAGCCCATTAGATTCCCAGATAAGATCTAGGGAGTGTTATAAGGTCAAGCCTAATTATGCTAAGAGGACTGTGCCCTCTAAGCTAGGACTTGTTTGTGACTTTGACAGCAGGTCAGTCTGAGGCTTAACCCTATATCAGTTTCCCACATCTCACCCTTTTTTTTATTATTAAGCTACTATAGCTTACATATCAAGAACAAAACTCTGGCTATTAAAACAATAACAATGCCAATCCGTAACCCAAAACATTTTAAAACTTAAGCATAACATTTCAAGAACAAAAAATGTTTTAAGTCCCAATTTCAATGTCCAACAGTTCTGTGTCCAAGTTTCAATGTCTGACAGTTCCTTATGTGTACATGTCAGCAATGATATTTCAGTTCTGGATGATGGAAAAATGGTGGCAATGCAGGTCTGACCCTCTCTGGTTTGATCCTGGGCAACCTGCAGTGACACACAGCTGCTAACTGCTAGCATGGCAAAGCATCATCAGCATCTCCATCTCTGAACTGTCTCTCCTCTTGTCTTCATGGCTAGAGCATTCCTGAGAATTCCTCTCTGTTGCAGGAATCCATATGGTCTTGAAGTTGTTTCCTGAAAATATACGAACATATTCTCTATCGAAGGTTAACAAAGGAAATTTTTCTTAGGGTCCTTTTTATATTTGCCCAAATGATTTTCCTTTGGCTTATTTTGACACCATCTGTATTTTCCTGGGTGTCTCGCTGTTAGCATTATAAATGAAAAAATTTTTCTAGATGTAATTTAGTTACAGGATATTTTTCCTTACATGGTATTCTTCCACTATCCCCCCTTTTTTGATGTAATTATTAGGAAGCTTTTTGGAAAATTTATAATGCAGTCTAGATAACTCTAAATTTTAATTTTTTGCACAAAAATATGACTGCTTTAGGATCACTGCATGTTAAGCAAATTTACTCTGAAATGAAAATTTTGGTTAATACTTCTTGAGCCAATTTTAATCTGAAAACCTGACTGCTATTTTACTGTCAAATTTAATCTCTAACAACAATCTCAGTTTACACTGTAAATATTAATGGAAAGGATTATTTTGAATCCTTGAGAAAGCCCTCAGCATTCCTGGTGTTAGGCTGGATGTAGATATAGGGTAGCTGTTGTCAGCCAAGTCTCTGTTGTCTGGGTACTGATCTCAGCTGGGCCAAGTCTCTTTCTGTTACCTGGGTCTTGATCTGGGCTGGGCATGGGAAGCAAGAAGCAGCCATGGGGGCAGGAGACCTCCTTCAGAAGGGGCGAGTGTTCAAACCCCTGCATAGTTGGGGGAGTGAGGATCTGTGCCCCACCTCTGTTGACCCCCAAGTTCTCTTATTCTGCCCCCCTCTGCAACTGTGCCTGTCTTAGGTTGTTCCTCCCTGAAGAATCTTACCTGTCTTTGACTAACTAGCCATCCTCCGGGGCCAAGCAGGGTGATGTGAGGTTCAGTTCTGTCTCCTTGGTAGCCTATGCCCCTGTGGCCTCCATGCCCAGCAACTGCCTTGGGATCCCCCTTGCTTGCTGGCGGGGCCCCGGCATTGATCATGGGGAACCCAGGTTTTCTTCTCCAGGGAGTGCCCAACTCATGCCATTGGGCGAGAGACAGATCCATGGCACCAGCCACCACGAGGCTTCAACCTCAGCATCAACAGAGCTCAGGCAACAGCTGTAGGCAATTGAATTGTAAGAAGAGGGACCCTCTTGGCAAAAAGGGCAAGAGAGGTCAATACAGAATGCTCAAGTACCTTTTCAGGGAGGCCTTCCACACCGTGGAAGGGATTAAATCAGTTCATGTCCTTAATTAAATTAGTGCCAAACATTCAAAGAATTAATTTGTAAGTTTCTTTGGGATAAATGTACAATAATGACATTGTAGAGCAATATCATGTAAGGATATTCTTTGCTCTAGGCCATAGCAATTCAATTTTAAACTGGCTGTTAATTTCTTTTTGTATAGAGAAGATCTTAGTTACGTTTTCCTTGACCTGTTGTACAAAATGAGAGGTCTGAACAGTCTGTACCATAGATGAAACAGCAATGCCCACATAAGTAAGTAACATTACAAGGGCAAAGATTCTTGCAATTAACATTCCAAAAGAAATTTTTTGTCTTTTTAAGATTTTTTTTATTAGATCATGCAATAGTTTGTAGGTTTGATGAGATTCCCATGGTTCAGTTAAGTTAGTGGGAACCCAAGCAAAAGCTGGTTGTTTTAAAATCATGAGGGAGTTCTTTTGAACAATAGAATTGATACAATGGGATAATGTACAAGCTGTGCATGACATCTCATACAGATGGCTTGTAACATTAAGATGCATCTGAATGGGGCCTGATAGGAGCACAAACGGATCAAACATACAGGCAGTAGCAAACACTGTCTTATTGTGAGTTCCTCGTAAAGCAAAAATGGAACTATTTGAGCTATAATTGAAACTATACCATTTTATAGGTACAAGTGCAGCAGATAATTTTCACTGTGTACTTTGTAGAGGCCAGTTGTCATGTTGTAATTGAGGCCCAACAAAGTCTCCTCCATGAGATGGAGTAATTTTCTTCAACATATAGATAGGATGCATTCCCTTTCCATTTAGGGGTGTGGTTGTTACTATACAGAGAATCATAAGGGCTCCAGTGTATAAAGAAAAAAATTATTAAGTTTGCTGGTGGTAGGATAATTACTATAACAATCTTGCCAATTAACTTCTTCCTCAGTGGGATTCCATACATAAGACCATTTACGTAAAGGCCTGGTGGGGGAGGGGGGGCCTTAGCACACATATTTTCTGCACCTTTCCCCGGAGCAAGTAGAGATAATACATGTACTTGTGCCGTTTCTTCCCCATTCTTTGGGGTCCAGGCTGGCCAAAAACTTCTCTTTAATTTTACACACAAGGGGCAGTGGCTTGATTAAGAGTCATACAAAAGGGAAGTGGGGTGGCAACAACTGTGTAATAATACCTTGTCCATATGCTTCCTTGCCCCACCTGTGGTCTTCCTGGAAGGATCAGCCCACATAAGGTTTCTTACCCATGAAGGGTCAGGAGTGTAAGTCTGAAATACTTCCATATTTGCCCTTGGTAATATTACCATACAGATGATTACTGCTAGCATGGCAAGAAAGACGTTCTCTGTACAGTCTTCTTTACCATGCCCCAGGTGGTCTCCAGGCTGTTTGTTGTCTGGCTCGTCCTCCTCCTGCTGGGTTAGACTTGGAAAACTTCAATTTAAAAAATCTCTTTTCTTTTACACTAAGTAACCTACAGGGTTACTTCCTGGATGTTGACTGATATTGCCGCAAGGCCATGTATTTCAAGTCAAAATCATTAAACATTTATGGTGACTGTACTTATTTTCAGATTCGATATTTTAACAGCAAATCATTAGATTATCCTATAAATATTAGTGGAAGATATTTCAAAATTTTAAAATTTCTCCTTTTTATTAAATTTAAGATAATATTTTAAAACAGCATTCCCTTTCAGCTTATTTGCATATACAGAGGGATCATGGGAAGCCTTCAGTAACTTTTTTTTTTTAAGAAGAATTTTACTTTACTAGGAGTCAATTGCTTACAAAGATACTGGCTTCTTATAGTAGGTACTTTTATTAATAAAGTTAGTAAATTTAGTAGAGTTTTATGTCTGATTCACGAGTGCAAACGCTGCCTCACCGCCAGCCTAATTTAAAATGCAGCGGAGAGGAGCTTTTGTTATTTTAAATTACATCTTAAAATTTTACTGCTACATTTTAAGAAATATCAAACAAAATAACTTGTTTTTCCCTTTCTTAGAGGCAAAAACTTAAAATATATTTATTAATTTATATTTGATAAATCTTTCCATGTGATTCCAAGTACATTAAATTGGCTTTATTAAAAAATCCTTTAAGAAGAGAGAATAAACTTTTGAAAACATTTCAGGGCCCGTGAAATGTCTCAAAGTCATTCCTTGGTTATGGTTTTGAAATTCACTTGAAAGACCATCAAATATATATGTGTACATATGATATAAAGATTATATACTTTTTATAATTATTAAGAGAAATCAATTAAATTAAAACTGATCTTTGTATATAAAAATTTTGGTTGGGATCACAGAATTTATCCTCTTTTTTAATCAGATCAATGAGTAACATATTTTGAATTCTAATTATTTCAGAGAAAACAAAAATTGAAAGGGCGAGGACTATCCCCTCCATTTTGCCCTGTACCCTCCATGTTGGGGCAGCCGCCATGTGCTCAGGAGAGTACCTTCTTCCCGGAAGCCCAGGCCCCTGATGACCACGCCCAGGATTTCTTTAAACTAACCAATGACAATCAAGGGATGTGTGTGCCATAGAGATGACCACATCCTGTGTAAGAAGGCCCGACTTGCGACTGGCCAATCGGCAGGGCCCACAGTCAGCTCCCCTCCCTTCATTCCACCCCCTATTAAAACCCTGTTTCTCCCATGGTGGTGGCACTCTGCTTCCGGTCGCTGCACCAACCAGAAGGGAGAGTGGAGCTAGCTCAATAAAGGACCCTCTGCTTTTGCATCGGATTGGCTGGCTCCCTGGCATGGTTTTATTGGGGATCTTGAAATCTGGGCATAACAAAACTTATTTTTTCAAAGATAAATCTCTATACTTTAGGCATTTAGCTACCTCAATTACACAATTTTTCCCAATTCAATCCAAACCTTAAACTTTTAGCTGGCAAGTCAAATATTTAGCATTTCTCAATCAATAACATTTTTAAGAATAAACTTAAAAAATGCAAGACATAATCAACCAACAGATTTAATTCTGTCCTCTAGATTTTTCATGAGGCAGATTCAGCAATTTAGCAAACTCCCAAAGCCCTGTGCTGCCATTGACTGGAAACAGGTAACCATTAAAATGCAAATTAGTTACATTCTTTCTACCAAGGATGGGAAACTGGGAAGCAAGCCTCTCTTTAGAGGTTGCCACTGGTGGGAAATTTTTTTGGCCTGCCTGCTTGTTCTGTTGGGGGAAGGGAGGTTAGCCCTTCCTCCATTAGAAATTGCCCTGGGAAGCCAGCCTTAATTAAAGAGCATAGCCGTCTTTTACCTGGGCTACTTAGATTTTTATAATTAATATAGTTCAATAATTCTTGAGATTCAAATCCAAATTATTATTTTAAGGCATACTCTTTAGCAAATTTTTGTAACAGAGACAATTTTACTGAATTTCCTTTTTGGCCTTGAAGTTAACTTTTTAACACCCATCATTAGCATTTAAAAACTGTTCTTTATTATGGAAATATACCAATCTTGTTGTTAGAATCTAGCCAGCATCTTTTTTCCTTTGCGTAAAATTTGCCATTTTTCTTAGGAAATAATCAGTCTTGGGTTTTATTCTGTACACCTGGAAAGAGATTTCAGCTCAAAACTCTATCTAAATGTCCAAAATCGGACGATGCGCGCATTAGTTCCAAGCCAGTTTCTCTTTACACATGCACAGAAATCCCAGACGCATTTTTAAATTTTGTAAAACTTTTCAATCACGAGAAGAGTTTAAATTAGAATACTTGGGGAGGAGGCGTCCATATTGGATCGCCATGTGCTCCTTCTTCGCTTTCCCCACATCCTGCTTTGGAGGAAGTTTCAGCCAATGACTCAGATGGCATATTTTTCACAAAGTCATGCTTAATAGAAAAAGACATTTTAAATTTTTTCCTTTTTCACTTTCCAAAGTTATGGCTAGCACCCAAGGTTATCTTGGCCAAACTTTGCACTTCCCGACATGTTCTCTGGTAATTTTTAAACAATATATTAAGTAATCTCATTGCCGGAGAGCTTAGAGCTCTGCCCTCTCCTGCCACCTTTGAATCTCTCCACACCAGAGGCGGACTCAGCAGCAGGGTTTCATTTCTTATTACAGATTTTAGATTCCAAATACAAATTAAGATTTTAATTTGAACAAGAAACCACATTGAGGTGACCATAGCACTCTTTTTTCAGTCTGATTTAAAGGGGTACCTTTTAATATTCCAACTGCTTTATAATTTGGCCTTTTAGCACAGGTGATTCTATTAACAGGGAATTAAACATTTCAGGATTAGAACATGGAGGTGGAGGGAGCCATGAAGGCCATTCCTCCCATTTTTTCTTTTCTTTCTGCTCCTCGTTAGGAGCAGAGGGTGCAAGAGGAGGAGATTTATCCTCCTTGGCCTCTCTTAAAGGCTCTAGCAAATTAAATACTGTGTTTCACAAGGAAAAACAGTTTGGAGGCAAGTTTTTCCCTGCTGCTGACCTTTTTTCAAGTTCTAACTTTTTGGCAAACTTTTAAGATCTAATGTACCTTTTTCAAGAAACCAAAAGTTCTGTTCTGTAACAACATGCAAAAACTATAAGAGATTACCTTCTGAAACTTTTAACTCCTTAAACATGCAACTCAAAAGTCTATATTAAAATTTCTTACTTTTTTAAAAGCCCAATCTACTTTTTTAAAGCTGAATCCTGGCCAGTTAGCCTGGTTGAGAAAACGTTCCCACACAGCCTACAGCTCCAGACTACTGTAGCTGATTGTGGCCGTTTGTGTGCGGTGAAATAACCCCTCACCTGTACGGTGAATTTTCCTACCTTTATGGTGAATTCTTTGTTCCTCACTTTGCCTTCACTTCCAGAGTCCCCGTCGGGCGCCAGATGTCATAAGTGTTTCCCTCCATGTCCTGCATTGTTCAGGGTTCGGGTCTGGAAGAGGAGCCGTACAACAAATGAAAAAGAAAAGACAGAAGATAATTTGGGAATATTGGGGGACCAGACAGCAAGTCCAACTCAAGAGGAAGGACTTCCACTGTGCTCAGGCCTCACCAAGCTTTTTATAGTGAGCGGTAAACAAGATAGTGGTTACCAAAGCTACACTTTTCTTGTGAGTTTCACTTGTTTTTGTTCTTGTGAGTTTCACTTGTTTACACCATGGTTATACTTCCTGCACTTCCTCAGCCCATTAGATTCCCAGATAAGATCTAGGGAGTGTTATAAGGTCAAGCCTAATTATGCTAAGAGGACTGTGCCCTCTAAGCTAGGACTTGTTTGTGACTTTGACAGCAGGTCAGTCTGAGGCTTAACCCTATATCAGTTTCCCACACCTGGAGCTGTATAAGAAAGTATATGACACTCCAGGAACACATGTAAATAGATCCTTGGGGTCTGTTGGGCAGTGTTCAAACAGAAAACTCACATTAAAACAGCTGTGAAAAACAAGTATAGTGTTTACATTTATGATTCTGGTTCAATCAGTTGCTGTTTTTCAAGGAAACATCTTTAAAACCTTAAGAATTTAGGTATATAGAATTCAGAACACAATGTGAGTTCATTAAAACTGTTAGAATTCAAAATGTTAGAATCTGGACTTGTATAGGAAAGTATATGACACACCAGGAACATAAGTAAATAGAGCCTTAATGTCTGTGGGGTAGTGTTCAAACAGAAAACTCACATTAAAACAGTTGTGAAGTGAAGAATATCCTGATTACATATTTATTTTCTGTTTAATTTGTTGGCGTTTTAAAAGGAAACTTCTTAAAAACCTTAAGATTTCATGTATATAGAGCTCAGAGCACTATGTGAGTTAGATAAAACTGTTGGAATTCAAAATCATATAACCTGGTATTGTATAGGAAAGTATATGACACACCAGGAACACATGTAAATAGAGCTGTAATGTCTGTGGGGTAGTGTTAAAACAGAAAACTCACAATAAAACAGCTGATAAAAGATGAGTATAGTGTTTACATTTATGATTCAGGTTCAATCAGTTGCCATTTTTAAAGGCAACTTCGTGAACACTTTAGTAATTCAAGTATATGGAGCTCAGAACACAATGTCAGTTAGATTAAAACTGTTAGAATTCAAAGTGATATAACCTGGAATTGTATAGGAAAGTACAGGAACATAAATAAATAGAGCCTTAATGTCTGTGGGGCAGTGTTCAAACATAATACTCGTGTTAAAACAGCTGTGAAATGAAGAATATCCTGATTACATTTTTATTTCCGGTTCAATTTGTTGGTGTTTTAAAAGGAAACTTCTTAAAAACATTAAGATTTTTTGTAGATACAGCTCCGAACACTATGTGAGTTAGATAAAACTGTTAGAATTCATAATGATAGAATCTGGAATTGTATAGAAAAGTATAGGACACAGCAGGAACACATGTAAATAGAGCGTCAGTGTGTTTGGCAGTGTTCAAACAGAAAACTCACGTTAAAACAGCTGTGAAATGAAGCATATCCTGCTTACATTTTTATTTGCGGTTCAAATTGTTGGCACTTTTAAGGAAAACTTCTTCAAAACCTTAAGAAATCAAGTAAATAGAACTCAGAACACTATATGAGTTATATTAAAACTGTTAGAATTCAGCCCTAGCTGGTTTGGCTCAGTGGATAGAGCGTCAGCCTGCGGACTCAAGGGTCCCGGGTTCGATTCCGGTCAAGGGCATGTACCTGGGTTGCGGGCACATCCCCAGTGGGGGGCGTGCAGGAGGCAGCTGAATCGATGTTTCTCTCTCGTTGATGTTTCTAACTCGCTATCCCTCTCTCTCTCTCCCTTCCTCTCTGTACAAAAATCAATAAAATATATTTTAAAAAAACCTGTTAGAATTCAAAATGATGGAACCAGGAATTGTATAGGAAAGTATATGACAAGCCAGAAACATATGTTAATAGAGCCTTAATACTGTGGGGCAGTGTTCAAACAGAACTCACGTTAAAATTTCTGGGAAATGAAGAATATCCTGATTACATTTACATTTCCAGTTTGATTAGATGGTGTTTTTAAGCAAAAAAAATTAAAAAAAACCCTTAGGAATTCAAGTATATAGAGGTCAGAACACTATATGAGTTAGATTAAAACTCTCAGAATTCACAATGATGGAACTGGTAATTGTATAGGAAAGTATATGACATGCCAGGAACACATGTTAATAGAGCCTTAATATCTGTGAGGCAGTGTTCAAACAGAAAACTCACAATAAAACAGCTGTGTAAAGATGAGTACAGTGTTTACATTTATGATTCAGGTTCAATCAGATGCCCTTTTAAATGCAACTTCTTAAAAACTTTAATAATTCAAGTCTGTGGAGCTCAGAACACAATGTCAGTTAGATTAAAACTGTTAGAATTCAAAATGATATAACCTGAAATTATATAGGAAAGAATATGACACACCAGGAACACATGTTACTAGAGCCTTAGGGTCTGTTGGACATTGTTCAAACTGCACTCATGTTCAAAATAGCTGTGAAATAAAGAATATCCTGATTACATTTATCTTTCTGGTTTAATTAGTTGGCTTTTTAAGGAAAACTTCGTAAAAATCTTAAGAATTCAAGTATATAGAGCTCAGAACACTATGTGAGTTAGATTAAAACAGAATTCAAAATGATAGAACCTGGAATTGTATAGGAAAGTACAGGACACGCAAGGCACACATGTAAATAGAGCCTTAATGTCTGTGGGGCAGTGTTCAAACATAATACTCACATTCAAATAGCTGTGAAATGAAGAATCTCCTGATTTCATTTATATTTACGGTTCAATTTGTTGGAATTTTAAAAGGAAACGTCTTAAAAACCTTAAGAATTCAAGTATATAGAGCTCATAATACTATATTACTTAGATTAAAACTGTTAGAATTCAAAATGATAGAACCTGAAATTGTATACGAAAGTATATGAAAATCCAGGAACACATGTACATAGAGCCTTGGTGTCTGTTGGGCAGGGGTCAAACAGAAAACTCATGTTAAAACAGTGGTGAAATGAAGAATATCCAGCTTACATTTTTATTTCTGGTTCAATTTGTTGGTGCTTTTAAGGAAAACTTCTTAAAAACCTTAACAATTCAAGTGTATAGAGCTCAGAACACTCTATGAGTTAGATTAAAACTGTTAGAATTCAAAGTGATGGGACTAGTAATTGTATAGGAAAGTATATGACACGCCAAGAACACAAGTTAATAGAGCCTTAATATATGTGAGGCAGTGTTCAAACAGAAAACTCACATTAAAACAGCTGTGTAAAGACGAGTACAGTGTTTACATTTATGATTCAGGTTCACTCAGTTGCCGTTTTTAAAGGAAACTTTTTCAAAACTTTAAGAATTCAGGTATATAGTTCTAAGAACACTATTTGAGTTGGATTTAAACTGTTAGAATTCAAAATCATAAAACCCAGAATTGTATAGGAAAGTATATGACATGCCAGGAACACATGTTAATAGAGCCTTAATATCTGTAGGCCAGTGTTAAAACAGAAAACTAATGTTAAAACAGCTGTGAAAAACGAGTATAGTGTTTACATTTATGATTCTGGTTCAATCAGTTGTTGTGTTTAAAGGAAACATCTTAAAAACCTTAATAATTTAAGTATATAGAGCTCAGAACACTCGTGCGTTATATTAAAACTTAGAATTCAAAATGATAGAACCTGGAATTGTATAAGAAAGTATATGACATACCAGGAACACATGTAAATAGAGCCTTAATATCTGTAGGGCAATGTTCAAACAGAAAACTCACATTCAAATAGCTGTGAAATGAAGAATATCCTGATTTCATTTATATTTCCACTTCAATTAGTTGGTGTTTTAAAAGATAACTTTTTTTTAAAATATATTTTATTGATTTTTTACAGAGAGGAAGGGAGAGAGACAGAGAGTTAGAAACATCGATCAGCTGCCTCCTGCACACTCCCCACTGGGGATGTGCCCGCAACCCAGGTACATGCCCTTGCCCGGAATCGAACCTGGGACCTTTCAGTCCGCAGGCCGACGCTCTATCCACTGAGCCAAACCGGTTTCGGCTTAAAAGATAACTTCTTAACTTTAAGAATTCAAGTATATAGAGCTCAGAAAACTATGAGATTTACAATAAAACTGTTAGAATTCAAAATGATAGAGCCTGGAATTGTATAGGAAAGTACAGGACACACCAGGCACACATGTAGTTAGAAACTTAATGTCTGTAGGACAGTGCTCAAACAGAAAACTCACTTTTAAAAAAGCTGTGAAATGAAGAATATCCTGACTACATTTTTATTTCCAGTTCAATTTGTAGACCTTTTAAAATGTAACTTCTTAAAAACCTTAAGAATTCATGTATATAGAGCTTAGGACACTATGTGAGTTAGATTAAAACAGATAGAATTCAAAATGATAGAACCTGTAATTTTATAGGAAAGTATACGGCACTCCAGGAATACATGTAAATAGAGCCTTGGTGTCTGTTGGGCAGTGTTCAAACAGAAAACTCACATTAAAACAGTTGTGAAATGAAGACTATCTAGCTTACATTTCTATTTGCGGTTCAATTTGTTCACACTTTTAAGGAAAATTTCTTAAAAACGTTAAGAATTCAAGTATATAGAGCTCAGAACACTATATGAGTTAGATTAAAACTGTTAGAATTCAAAATAATAGAATCTGGAATTGTATAGGAAATTGTATGACACTCCAGGAACACATATAAATAGAGCCTTAATATCTGTAGGGCAGTTTTCAAACAGAAAACTCACATTCAAATCGCTGTGAAATGAAGAATATCCTGATTTTACTTATATTTCTGATTCAATTATTTGGCGTTTTAAAAGGAAACTTTTAAAAAACTTTAAGAATTTAAGTATATAGATTTCAGAACACTATGAGATTTATAATAAAACTGATAGAATTCAAAATGATAGAACCTGGAGTAATATCAGAAATTAGGGTACATGCCAGGAACACAATTAAATAGAACTTTAATGTCTATGGGGCAGTGTTCAAACAGAATATTCACGTTAAAACAGCTGTGAAATGAAGAATATCCAGATTACATTTTTATTTTTGGTTAAATTTGTAGGCACTTTAAAGGAAAGCTTAAAAACCTTAAAAATTCAAGTATATAGAGCTCAGAACACTATATAAGTTAGATTAA
Source organism: Myotis pilosus (assembly GCA_036010255.1). NCBI lineage: Eukaryota > Metazoa > Chordata > Mammalia > Chiroptera > Vespertilionidae > Myotis > Myotis pilosus. The sequence goes on from JASKON010000034.1 coordinate 7,507,918, forward strand.
AACTGTTAGAATTCAAAATGATGGAACCGGGAATTGTATAGGAAAGAATGGGACAGGCCAGGAACACATGTAAATAGAGCCTTAATGTTTTTGGTGCAGTTTTCAAACAGAAAACTCACAATAAAACAGCTGTGAAAAGATGAGTATAGGAGAACCAAGATGGCGGCATAGGTTAATGCTAGAGATTGCTGCCTCGAACAACCAATTCAGGGATACACCTAGAAGACGGAACGGACATCATCCAGAACCACAGGAGGGCTGGCTGAGTGAAAATTCTGCAACTAGGAGGAAAGAGAATATCATACCCAGACTCAGAGGAGGCGCAGTGCTGAAGTGAAATACTCAGGTGCGGAGTGCACGCGGAGCGGGCTGGCGGTGGAGGGCGCAGTTGGTGTTTTCAATTGGGAGGGAGTTTCAGACTCTGAGCTCCAGAGCCGAGCGAGTCTCTAGGGACCCAGACTCAAACGGGAGAAGCGGGACTGTCTAGCTTCGGTCGAAACTCGAAGGCAGCTTTCTCTCTGAGGTTTTCAGCAGTTGCTGGGACTCTGTAAGGCAGAGCCTCTAGGGACGGAACTGAGAGCAGCCATAATTGCTCCCTCTACCCACCCTGTAGATCCCCTGGGACCCGCCCAACCCAAGCCCTGTGCAGAGCCATTTGCCAGATAGCCTCAGGCAAATGCTAGATTAGCACCGCCCTACAGATCCAGCACAGAAGCTCTCCCACTGCAGACACAGCTGACTCTCATAGCCAGTTAGCCTGGAGGTCAAATCACCCCCAACAACAATCAAGGCTTAACTACAACAAGACTGCACACAAAGACCGCTAGGGGTTGAACCAAGAAAGCATAAAAAATGCAGAGACAAAGAAACAGGACGCAAATGTCAGAATTGGAGGATATAGAGCTTAAAACCACACTTTTAAGGTCTTTTAATAATTTTCTAGAAACTGCCGATAAACTTAATGAGATCTACAAGATATCTAATGAGACCCTCGATGTTGTGATAAAGAACCAACTAGAAATTAAGCATACACTGACTGAAATAAAGAATATTATATGGACACCCAACAGCAGACCAGAGGAGCGCAAGAATCAAGTCAAAGATTCGAAATGCAAAGAAGCAAAAAACACCCAACTGGAAAAGCAAAATGAAAAAAGAATCTGAAAATACGAAGATAGTGTAAGGAGCCTCTGGGACAGCTTCAAGTGTTGAGTGTTTCCTTCCACGACCCGTGTGGAGTAGGGTTCGGTATCTGAAAGAGGAGCCGCACAACAAATGAGAGAAAAAGACACAAGATAATTTTGCAATATTGGGGGACCAGGCGGCCAAGTCCCGAAGGACTTCCTCTCCATGCTCAGGCCTCACCAAGCTTTTATTGATTCTGGGATGCACCCATAGCATAGCCCTTAGGCAGGTGACCCCTGGCAACAGGCAGACTAGCCCATCAGCAAGGATTTACATAATAATAAATGGGGGAGTAGTTTCAGCTACCACTGTCTGGACAAACAGAGGTGACGCCTAGCTCCGAGCTTTGCTAGGGCTTCAAAGGCACCAAGCCTTTGGGGGGTTTCTGTCTATGCTTATCAGATAGTGAAGGCAATAAACAGTTTCCCACATTCAAGTGTACCAACATCAGAATTATAGGGGTGCCAGAAGATGAGAGAGACCAAGATATTGAAAACCTATTTGAAGAAATAATGACAGAAAACTTCCCCCACCTGGTGAAAGAAATAGACTTACAAGTCCAGGAAGCACACAGAACCCCAAACAAAAGGAATCCAAAGAGGACCACACCAAGACACATCATAATTAAAATGCCAAGAGTAAAAGACAAAGAGAGATTCTTAAGAGCAGCAAGAGAAAGAAACTCAGTTACCTTCAAGGGAATACCCATACGACTGCCAGCTGATTTCTCAACAGAAACTTTGCAGGCTAGAAGGGAATGGCAAGAAATATTCAAAGTGATGAATGCCAAGAACCTACAACCAAGCTTACTTTATCCAGCAAAGCTATCATTCAGAACTGAAGGTCAGATAAAGAGCTTCACAGATAAGGAAAAGCTAAAGGAATTCATCACCACCAAACCAGTATTATATTAAATGCTGAAAGGTATCCTTTAAAAAGAGGAAGAAGAAGAAAAAGGCAAAGATACAAAGTATGAACAACAAACATGCATCTATCAACAAGTGAATCTAAGAATCAAGTGAATACATAATCTGGAGATCATAATAGAATCAGGGACATAGAAAGGGAATGGACTGACTATTCTTGGGGGGGGGGAAGGGGTGTGGGAGATTCGGGAAGAGACTGGACAAAAATCGTGCACCTATGGACAAGGACAGTGGGTGGGGAGTGAGGGTTGGAGGGTGGGGCGGGAACTGGGAGGAGGGGAGTTATGGGGGGGAAAAGAGGAACAAATGTAATAATCTGAACAGTAAAGATTTAATTTAAAAAAAAAGAAAGAAAAGATGAGTATAGTGTTTACATTTATGATTCCGGTTCAATCAGTTGTAGTTTTTAAAAGAAACTTCTTTAAAACCTTGAGATTTCATGTATATTGAGGTCAGAACACTATGTGAGTTAGATTAAAACTCTCAGAATTAAAAATGATAGAACCTGGAATTGTATAGGCAAATAGAGGACACGCCAATAACACATATAAAAGGATCCTTAATGTCTGTGGGGCAGTGTTCAAACAGAAAACTCAAGTTAAAACAGCTGTGAAAAGTGACTGTAGTGTCTACATTTAGGATTCTGGTTCAATCTGTTGCTGTTTTTAAAGGAAACTTCTTAAAAACCTTAAGATTTCATGTATATAGAGGTAGGAACACTATGTGAGTTAGATCAAACTCTCAGAATTAAAAATGATAGAATCTGGAATTGTATAGGAAAGTATTTGACATGCCGGAAACACATGTAAATAGAGACTTAATGTCTATGGGGCAGTGTTCAAACAGAAAACTCACATTGAAATAGTGGTGAAATGAAGAATATTGTGATTTCATTTAAATTTCCGGTATAATTAGATAGCATTTTTAAGCAAAACTTTTTGAAAACCTTAAGAATTACAGTATATAGAGGTCAGAACACTGAGTTAGATAAAAACTCTCAGAAAAATGAGTATAGTGTTTACATTTAGGATTCTGGTTCAATCAGTTGCTGTTTTTAAAGGAAACTTCTTAAAAACCTTAAGAATTCAGGTATATAGAGCTCAGAACACTATGTGAGTTAAATAAAATTAAAAATTATAGAACCTGGAATTGTATAGGAAAGTATATGACATGCCAGAAACACATGTAAATAGAGCCTTAATGTCTGTGGGGCAGTGTTCAAACGGAAAACTCAAATTGAAATAGCTATGAATTGAAGACTATTCTGATTTCATTTATATTTCTGATTCAATAGAATTCAGAACACTATGTGAGTTAGTTTAAAACTCTCAGAATTCAAAATAATAGAACCTGGAATTGTATGGGAAAATATAGGACACGCCAGTAACAAATATAAATAGATTCTTAATGTCTGTGGGGCAGTGTTCAAACAGAAAATTCACGTTAAAACAGCTGTGAAATGAAGAATATCCTGATTACATTTTTATTTCTGATTCAATTTGTTGGCGTTTTCAAAGGAAACTTCTTAAAAACTTTAAGAATTCAAGTATATAGAACTCAGAACACTATGTGAGTTAGATTAAAACTTTTAGAAATTAAAATGATAGAACCTCGAATTGTATAAGAAAGTATGGAACATGCCAGCAACACATGTAAATAGAGCCTAAATGTATGTGGCTATAAAGATAGTACGGCTCTATTTACTTGTATTTCAAGGGTTTCTTACACATTCCTAATCATTTCCTGGGACTATAATTGTGTATTTTAAGAGTTTTTCCACAATTACAGAGTTTTTCTTAAAAGTATATACGTATATCTTCAATTTTAAATATAAACAGTATTCTCATCATTTAAGGCTTTATAAAAAAATTCTGAGCTCTACAAACAGGAATTCAAATGTTTGAAGGAACTTTCTTCTGAAAACACCAACTAATGTAGCCAGAATTGTAAACATTATCAGTAATCTCGTCATTTCACAGCTTTCTACCTTTAATCTCGGTGATTGATGATGGCGGTAAGGATAGTATGGCTCTATTTTCTTGAATTTCAAGAGTTTCTTACACTTCCCAAATAATTTCCCGGGACTATCATTGTGTATTTTAAGAGTTTTACCACAATTAGACAGTTTCTTATAAGTATATACATGAATCTTCAGGATGTAAACTGTTTCATTTAAAAAACGCCAACCAGTTCAGCCTCACTTGTAAATATAAACAGTATTCTCCACATTTAAAGGCTTTATACTCAAATTCTGAGCACTATAAACAGGAATTCTTAATGTTTTAAAGCACTGTCTTCTGAAAGCACAAACTAAATAGCCGGAATTGTAAACATTATCAGTATTCTTGTCATTTCAAAGCTTTCTACATGTAATCAAGTTGATTGAATATGGCCATAGAGTTATTACGACTATACTTGTATTTCAAGTGTTTCTTACACATTCCTATTCATTTCCTGGGACTACCATTGTGCATTTTAAGAGCTTTACCACAATTACAGAGTTTTCTTAGAAGTATAAACATGTTTCTTCAGGAATTAAATGGTTTTATTTAGAAAACACCAAACAATTCATCCTCAACTGTAAATATAAACAGTATTCTCATCACTTAAAGGTTTTATAAACAAATTCTGAACTATATAAACAGGAATTTTTAATGTTTAAAGGCACTTTCTTCTGAAAACGCCAGCCAAAGTAGCCAGAATTGTAAACATTATTGGTATTCTCATCATTTCACAGCTTTCTTCCTGTAATCAAGTTGATTGAAGAAGGCTATAGAGATGTTATGACTCTATTTACTTGTATTTTCTGTGTTTATGACACGTTCCTAATCATTTCCTGTGACTATGATTGTGTATTATAAGAGTTTTACTACAATTATACAGTTTTCGTAGAAATATGTACTTGAATCTTCAGGATTTAAACTGTTTTATTCAAAAAACGCCAACCAATTCAGCCTCAATTGTAAATATAAACAGTATTCTCCTCATTTAAAGGTTTTATACACATTGCCAAAACCGGTTTGGCTCAGTGGATAGAGCGTCGGCCTGCGGACTGAAAGGTCCCAGGTTCGATTCCGGTCAAGGGCATGTACCTGGGTTGAGGGCACATCCCCAGTGGGAGATGTGCAGGAGGCAGCTGATTGATGTTTCTCTCTCATCGATGTTTCTAACTCTCTATCTCTCTCCCTTCCTCTCTGTAAAAAATCAATAAAATATATTAAAAAAAATAAAGGTTTTATACACAAATTCTGAGATCTATAAACAGGAATTCTTAATGTATGAGAGCACATTCTCCTCAAAAGGCAAACCTACATATCTGGAATTATGAACATTATCAGCGTTCTCTTCATTTCACAGCTATCTACCTGTAATCTAGTTGATTGAATATGGCCATAGAGATGTTATGACTCTATTTACTTGTATTTCAAGTGTTTCTTACACGTTCCTAATTTTTTTCCTTGACTATCATTGTGTATTTTAAGAGTATTTACACAGTTAGACAGTTTTCTTAGAAGTATATACATTAATCTTCAGGATATAAGCTTTGTCCCTCAAAAAAGGCCAAACCAATTCATCCTCAATTGTAAAAACAAACAGTATTTTCTACATTTAAAGGCTTTACACACAAATCCTGAGCTCTATAAACATGAATTCTCAATGTTTGAAAGCAGTTTCTTCTGAAAATGCAAACAAATATCTGGAATTTTAAACATTATCAGTATTTTCGTCTTTTAAAGGTTTCTACCTGTAATCAAGTTGATTGAATATGGCCATGGAGATATTATGACTCTATTTACTTGTATTTCAAGTGTTTCTTACACTATCATAATTATTTCCCTATGAAGCAGGGGGTCCCTCCGGGTTGAGGACGACGGAACCACAAAGCGCTAGGGCGTCTGCATGCATGACTCCGGAGACCAGGTTCATTGACGCAGATCCATTTTATTGTGGAACTACAGGGGTATATATAGCATGAGGGGACCAATCAGAGGGAGACATGTTGCTATAGGCGACCAATCAGAAAGAGACACATTGCTATAGGCAACCAATGGCTGAAAGAGCCACTGTGCACGTGGCTCTAGGAGTTAGTTCAGGCGGGCATTGCTACTTCCTGGTGTGCCGAGGAAGCATGTCATGGTGGAGTGTGCTCACACCATTGCATCAGCCACAGCACTGAGACATACTTCCTGAGCTCTACTACATCCCTGGACTATCATTGTGTATTTTAAGAGTTTCACTACTATTAGACAGTTTTCAAAGATTCAGGTATATACCTGAATCTTCAGGATTTAAACTGTTTCATTCAAAAAACGCCAGCCAATTCAGCCTTCATTGAAAACATTAACAGTATTCTCTTCATTTAAAGGCTTTATACACAAATTCAGAGCTCTCTAAACAGGAATTATTATTATTATTATTATTTAAATATGTTTTATTGATTTTTTACAGAGAGGAAGGGAAAGAGATAGAGAGTTAGAAACATCGATGAGAGAGAAACATCAACCAGCTGCCTCCTGCACGCCTCCTACTAGGGATGTGCCTGCAACCCAGGTACATGCCCTTGACCGGAATCGAACCTGGGAACTTACAGTCCCCAGGCCGATGCTCTATCCACTGAGCCAAACTGGATTCGGCTAAACAGGAATTCTTAATGTTTGAAAGCACATTCTCCTGATACGCTACTGAGAGTAGCTGGAGTTGTAAATATTATCATCATTTAAAGGCTTACTACCTGTAATCTGGGTTATTGAACATGGCAGTAAATGTAGTTATTCTCTATTTACTTGTATTTCAAGTGTTTCTTACATGACCGTAATCATTTCCCGTGAATATGATTGTGTATTACAAGAGTTTTACCACAATTAGACAGTTTTCTTAGAAGTATATACTTGAATCTTCAGGATAGTAATTGTTTCATTCCAAATACAAAAACCAATTCAGCCTCAATTGTAAACATCAACAGTATTCTCCTCATTTATTGGTTTATACACAAATTATGAGCTATACAAACAGGAATTCTTAGTGTTTGAAAGCACATTCTTCTGAAAATGCCACCTAAAGTAGACAGAGTTGTAAATATTTTCAGTATTCTCTTCATTTCACAGCTTTCTATCTGTAATCTTGGTAATTGAACTCGGCATTAAATGTAGTAAGACTCTATTTATTTGTATTTCAACAGTTTTTTACACGTTCATAATAATTTCCCAGGTATATCATTGTGTATTTTGAGTTTTTTACCACAATTTGACAGTTTTCTTAGAAGAATATACTTGAACCTTAACGATGTGAACTATTTCAGTCAAAAAACGCCAAACCAATTCAGCCTCAATTGTAAACATAAACAGTATTCTTCTCCTTAAAAGCTTTATACACAAATTCTGAGCTTTATAAACAGAATTGTTAATGTCTGAAAGCGCATCCTTGTGAAATTGCCACCGAAAGTAGCCGGTGTTGTAAATATTATCAGTATTCTCGTCATTTCAGACCTTTCTACCTGTAATCTCTGTGATTGAACTCGGCAATAAATGTAGTAAGGCTCTATTTCCTTGTATTTTGACTGTTTTGTACACGTTCATAATCATTTCCCGGGACTATAATTGTGTATTTTAAGAGTTTTACCACAATTGGACAGTTTTCTTAGAAGTATATCCATGAACCTTCAGTATGTGAACTGTTTCAGTCAAAAACGCCAAAACAATTCAGCCTCAATTGTAAACATAAAAAGTATTCTCCTCATTTAAAACCTTTATACACAAATTCTGAGCTCTATAAACAGGAAAAACAGGAATTCTTAGTGTTTGAAAGTACATTCTTTAGAAAACGCCACCTAAAGTATACGGAGTGGTAAATGTTATCAGTATTTTCTTCATTTCACTGCTTTCTACCTGTAATCTTAGTAACTGAACTTGGCATTCAATGTCGTAAGACCCTATTTCCTTGTATTTCAAATGTTTGTAACACGTTCATAATCATTTCCCAGGAATATCATTGTGTATTTTAAGAGTTATACCAAACTTTGACAGTTTTTTATAAGCATATCCATGAACCTTCAGTATGTGAACTGTTTCAGTCAAAAACGCCAAAACAATTCAGCATCAATTGTAAACATAAAAAGTATTCGGGTTTTTTAAAGGCTTTAAACACAAACTCTGAGCCCTACAAATAGGAATTCTTAGTGTTTAAAAGCACATTCTTGTGAAAACGCCACCTAAAATAGATGGAGTTGTAAATATTTTAAGTATTCTCTTCATTTCACAGCTTTCTAGCTGTAATCTTGGTAATTGAACTCGGCATTAAATGAAGTAAGAACCTATTTTCTTGTATTTCAACTGTTTCTTACACATTCATAATCATTTCCCGGGACTATCATTTTGTATTTTAACAGTTTTACCACAAATTGACAGTTTTCTTAGAAGTTTATCCGTGAAACCTCAGAATGTGAACTATTTCTGTCAAAAATGCCAAACCAATTCATTCTCAATTGTAAACATAAACAGTATTCTGCTAATTTAAGGTTTTTATACACAATTTCTGAGCTGGACAAACAGGAATTCTTAATGTTTGAAAGGACATTCCTGTGAAAACACCACCTAAAGTACCAGAGTTGTAAATATTATCAGTACTATCATCATTTCAGAGATTTCTACCTGTAATCTTGGTATATGAATGCGGCATTAAATGTAGTAAAACTCTATTTCCTTGTATTTCAACTGTTTTTATATGTTCATAATTATTTTCTGAGGAATATGTTTGGTATTTTAAGTTTTTTACAACAATTTGACAGTTTTCTTAGAAGTATATACTTGGACATTCAGGATGTGAAATATTTCAGTCAAAAAACGGGAAACCAATTTAGCCTCAATTGTAAACCTAACAGTATTCTCCTCAATTATAGGCTTTAAACACAAATTCTGAGCTGTATAAACAGGAATTTTAAATGTGTGAAAGCACATTCTTGTGAAAATGAAACCGATAATAGACGGAGTTGTAAATATTTTGAGTATTCTCTTCATTTCACAGCTTTCTACCTGTAATCTCTGCATGTGAACTCGGCAATAAATGTAGAAAGACTCTATTTAATTCTATTTCTACTGTTTCTTACATGTTCCTAATCATTTCCCAGGAATATCATTGTGTATTTTAAGTTTTTTACCACAATTTGACAATTTAGTTAGAAGTATATGCTTGAATGTGAACGATGTGAACTATTTCAGTCAAAAATTGCGAAACCAATTCTGACTCAACTGTAAACATAAACAGTATTCTATTCATGGAAAGGTTTTATACACAAATTTTGAGCTGTTTATACAGGAATTCTTAATGTTTGAAAACACGTTCTTGTGAAAAGGCCTCCTAAAATAGCTGGAGTTGTAAATATTACCAGTATTCTCGTCATTTCAGAGCTTTCTACATGTAATCTTGGTGATTGAACTCAGAATTAAATGTAGTAACACTCTATTTCCTTGTATTTCATCTGTTTCTTACATGATCATAATAATTATCTGGGAGTATCATTGTGTATTTTAAGAGTTTTACCAGAATTTGTCAGTTTTCTTAGAAGTATATACTAGAAACTTCAGGATAGAAACCCTTTCAGTCAAAAAACGGGTCACCAATTAAGCCTCAGTTGTAAACATACAGAGTATTCACCTCATTTAAAAGCTGTATACACAAATTCTCAGGTCTGTAAACACGATTTCATAATGTTTGACAGAACATTATTGTGGAAACTCCACGAAAAGGAGCCGGAGTTGGAAACATTATCAGTATTCTCGTCATTGCAGGGCTTTCTACCTGTAATCTCAGGAATTGAACTTGGCAATTAATGTATTAGACTCTACTTACCTGTATTTAGACAGTTACTTACACGTTCATAATCATTTCCCCGGATTATCATTGTGTATTTCAAGAGTAGTACAATAATTCGACATTTTTCATAAAAGAATTTACTAGAACCTTCAGGATATCAACTCTTTCAGTCAAAAAACGCCACACCACTTAAGCCTCAATTGAAAACACCCAAAGTATTCACCTCATTTAAAAGCTTTATACACAAATTCTCAGCTCTATAAACAGGAATTCTTAATGTTTACAAGTACATTCTTGTGAAAACGCCACCAAAAGTAGCCGAAGTAGTAAATATTACGAGTATTCACGTCATTTCAGAGGTTTCTACCTGTATACTCAGTAATTGAACTAAGCATTAAATGTAGTAAGACTCTACTTACTTGTATTCAGAGGTTTCTTACACATTCATGGACATTTTCCGAAATACCATTGTATATTATATGAGTTTTACCACAATTTGTCAGTTTTCTTAGAAGTATATACTAGAAAACTCAGGATAGAAACCGTTTCAGTCAAAAACGCGTCACCGATTAAGCCACAATTGGAAACCTACACAGTATTCACCTAATTTCAAAGCTGTATACACAAATTCTCAGCTCTGTAAACAGGATTTCTTAATGTTTGAGAGCACATTATTTTGAAAACTCCAACAAAAGTAGCCGGAGTTGTAAATGTTATCAGTATTCTCGTCATTTCAGGGCTCTCTACCTGTAATCACAGGAATTGAACTCGGCATTAAATGTAGTTAGACTCTACTTACTTGTATTTAGACAATTACACATTCATAATAATTTCCCCGGATGATCATTGTGTGTTTCAAGAGTTGTACCATAATTTGACATTTTTCTTAGCAGTATTTACTAGAACCTTCAGGATATAAACTCTATTAGTCAAAAAACGCCACACCAATTCAGCCGCAATTGAAAACATCCACAGTATTCACCTCATTTCAAAGCTTTATACACAAATTCTCAGCCGTCTAAACAGGAATTCTTAATATTTACAAGTACATTCTGTGAAACTCCACCAAAAGTAGCCACAGTTGTAAGTATTACCAGTATTCACGTCATTTCAGAGCTTTCTACCTGTATACTGGCTAATTGAACTAGGCATTAAAAGTAGTAAGATACTACTTACTTGTATTTAGACAGTTTCTAACACATTCATAAACATTTTCCGGGAATGCCGTTGTGTCTAATAAGAGTTTTAACCAAAATTTGTCAGTTTTCATAGAAGTGTATTCGAGAAACTTCAGGATAGAAACCCTTTCAGTCAAAAACGCGTCACCAATTAAGGCTCCATTGGAAACATACACAGCATTCAACTCATATCAAAGCTGTATACACAAATTCTCAGCTCTGAAAACAAGATTTCTTAATGTTTACAAGGACATTCTTGTGAAAACTCCTCCAAAAGTAGCCGTAGTAGTAAATATTACCAGGATTCACGTCATTTCAGAGCTTTCTACCTGTGTACTCGGTAATTGAAATAGGCATAAAAAGTAGAAAGACCCTATTTACTTGTATTTAGACTTTCTCTAACACAGCCATTAATATTTTGAGGTAATTCCGTTGTTTCTTATAAGAGTTTTACCAAAATTTGTCAGTTTTCATAGAAGTATGTACTAGAAAACTCAGGATAAAAACCCTTTCAGTCAAAAACGCGACACCAATTAAGCCTCAATTGGAAACATACACAGTATTCAACTCATTTCAAAGCTGTATACACAAATTCCCAGCTCTGAAAACAGGATTTCTTAATGTTTGAGAGCACATTAATGTGAAAACTCCACCAAAAGTACCCGGAGTTGTAAATATGATCAGTATTCTCATCATTTCAGGGCTTTCTACTTGTAATCTTGGGAATTGAACTCGGCCTTAAATGTAGTTAGACTCGTCTTACCTGTATTCAGACTGTTCTTTCACATTCATAATCATTTCCCCGGATTATCATTGTGTGTTTCAAGAGTTGTACCATAATTTGACATTTTTCTTAGAAGTATTTACTAGAACCTTCAGGATATAAACTCTTTCGGTCAAAAAACGCCACACCAATAAAGACTCAATTGAAAACATCGGCAGTATTCACCTCATTTGAAACCTTTATACACAAATTCTCAGCTCTATAAACAGGAATTCTTAATGTTTACAAGGACTTTTTTTGTGAAAACTCCTCTAAAAGTAGCCGTAGTAGTTAATATTACCAGGATTTCGCCATTTCAGAGCTTTCTTCCTGTACACTCAGTAATTGAACTCGGCATTAAATGTAGTAAGACTCTACTTACTTGTATTTAGACAGTTTCTTACACATTCATAAACATTTTCCGGGAATACGGTTGTATCTTATAAGCGTTTTACCCAAATTTGTCAGTTTTCATAGAAGTATGTACTAGAAAACGCAGCATAGAAACCCTTTCAGTCAAAAACGCGTCACCAATTAAGCCTCAATTGGAAACATACACAGTATTCAACTCATTTCAAAGCTGTATACACAAATTCCCAGCTCTGAAAACAGGATTTCTTAACGTTTGAGAGCACATTAATGTGAAAACTCCACCAAAAGTAGCCGGAGTTGTAAATATTATCAGTATTCACGTCATTTCAGGGCTTTCTACCTGTAATCTTCGGAATTGAACTCGAACTTAAGTGTAGTTACACTCGTCTTACTTGTATTCAGACAGTTCCTTCACATTCATAATCATTTCCCCGGATTATCATTTTGTGTTTCAAGAGTTGTACCATAATTTGACATTTTTCTTAGAAGTATTTACTAGAACCTTCAGGATATAAACACTTTCGGTCAAAAAACGCCAACCCAATTAAGACTCAATTGAAAACTTCCGCAGTATTCAATTCATTTAAAAGCATTATACACAAATTCTCAGCTCTATAAACAGGAATTCTTAAGGTTTACAAGGACATTTTTTTGTGAAAACTCCTCTAAAAGTAGTCGCAGTAGTTAATATTACCAGGATTTCGCCATTTCAGAGCTTTCTACCTGCACACTCAGTAATTGAACTCGACATTAAATGTAGTAAGACTCTACTTACTTGTATTTAGACAGTTTCTTACACATTCATAAACCTTTTCCGGGAATACGGTTGTGTCTTATAAGAGTTTTACCAAAATTTGTCAGTTTTCATAGAAGTATGTACTTGAAAACTCAGCATAGAAACCCTTTCAGTCAAAAACGCGTCACCAATTAAGCCTCAATTGGAAAAATACACAGTATTCACCTCATGTAAAAGCTGTATACCCAAGTTCTCAGCTCTGTATACAGTATTTCTTAATGTTTGAGAGCAAATGATTGTGAAACTCCACCAAAAGTAGCCAGAGATGTAAATGCTATCAGTATTCTCGTCATTTCAGGGCTTTCTACCTTTAATATCAGGAATTGAACTCGGCATTAACTGTAGTTAGACTCTACTTACTTGTATTTAGACAGTTACTTAAACGTTCATAATCATTGCCCCGGATTATCATTGTGTGTTTCAAGAGTTGTACCATAATTTGACATTTTTCTTAGAAGTATTTGCTAGAACATTCAGGATATAAACTCTTTCAGTCAAAAAACGCCACACCAATTAAGCCTCAATTGAAAACTTCTGCAGTATTCAATTCATTTAAAAGCATTATACACAAATTCTCAGCTCTATAAACAGGAATTCTTAATGTTTATAAGGACATTCTTGTGAAAACTCCTCCCAAGTAGCCGTAGTAGTAAATATTACCAGGATTGACGTCATTTCAGAGCTATCTTCCTGTACACTCAGTAATTGAACACGGCAATAAATGTAGTAAGACTCTACTTACTTGTATTTAGACAGTTTCTTATACATTCATAAACATTTTCCGGGAATACGGTTGTATCTTATAAGCGTTTTACCCAAATTTGTCAGTTTTCATAGAAGTATGTTCTTGAAAACTCAGTATAGAAACCCTTTCAGTCAAAAACGCGTCACCAATTAAGCCTCAATTGGAAACATATACAGCATTCAAATCATATCAAAGCTGTATACACAAATTCTCAGCTCTGACAACAGGATTTCTTAATGTTTACAAGGACATTCTTGTGAAAACTCCTCCAAAAGTAGCCGTAGTAGTAAATATTACCAGGATTCAGGTCATTTCAGAGCTTTCTACCTGTGTACTCGGTAATTGCAATAGGCATTAAAAGTAGAAAGACCCTATTTACTTGTATTTAGACTTTCTCTAACACAGCCATAAATATTTTTCGGTAATTCATTGTTTCATATAAGAGTTTTACCAAAATTTGTCAGTTTTCATAGAAGTATGTACTAGAAAACTCAGCATAGAAACCCTTTCAGTCCAAAATGCGACACCAATTAAGCCTCAATTGGAAACATACACAGTATCCAACTAATTTCAAAGCTGTATAAACAAATTCCCAGCTCTGAAAACAGGATTTCTAAATGTTTGAGAGCACATTAATGTGAAAACTTCACCAAAAGTAGCCGGAGTTGTAAATATTATCAGTATTCTCATCATTTCAGGGCTTTCTACCTATAATCTTCGGAATTGAACTCGACCTTAAGTGTACTTACACTCGTCTTACTTGTATTCAGACAGTTCCTTCACATTCATAATCATTTGGGGGGATTATCATTGTGTGTTTCAAGAGTTGTACCATAATTTGATATTTTTCTTAGAAGTATTTACTAGGACCTTCATGATATATAGTCTTTCGGTCAAAAAACGCCAAACCAATTAAGACTCAATTGAAAACATCCGCCGTATTCACCGCATTTAAAAGCTTTGTACACAAATTATCAGCTCTATAAACAGGAATTCTTAAGGTTTACAAGGACATTTTTTTGTGAAAACTCCTCTAAAAGTAGCCGTAGTAGTTAATATTACCAGGATTTCGCCATTTCAGAGCTTTCTACCTGTACACTCAGTAATTGAACTTGGCATTAAATGTAGTAAGACTCTTCTTACTTGTATTTAGACAGTTTCTTACACATTCATAAACCTTTCCGGGAATACGGTAGTGTGTTATAAGAGTTTTACCAAAATTTGTCAGTTTTCATAGAATTATGTACTAGAAAACTCAGGATAGAAACCCTTTCAGTCAAAAACGCGTCACCAATTAAGCCTCAATTGGAAAAATACACAGTATTCACCTCATGTAAAAGCTGTATACCCAAATTCTCAGCTCTGTATACCGTATTTCTTAATGTTTGAAAGCAAATGATTGTGAAACAACAACAAAAGTAGCCAGAGATGTAAATGTTATCAGTATTCTCGTCATTTCAGGGCTTTCTACCTGTAATCTTCGGAATTGAACTCGACCTTAACTGTAGTTACACTGGTCTTACCTGTATTCAGACACTTCCTTCACATTCATAATCATTTCCCCGGATTATGATTGTGTGTTTCAAGAGTTGTACCATAATTTGTCATTTTTCTTAGAAGTATTTACTAGAACCTTCAGGATATAAACTCTTTCGGTCAAAAAACGCCACACCAATTAAGACTCAATTGAAAACATCCGCAGTATTCACCACATTTAAAAGCTTTGTACACAAATTCTCAGCTCTATGAACAGGAATTCTTAAGGTTTACAAGGACATTTTTTTGTGAAAACTTCTGTAAAAGTAGCCGTAGTAGTTAATATTACCAGGATTTCGCCATTTCAGAGCTTTCTACCTGCACACTCAGTAATTGAACTCGGCATTAAATGTAGAAAGACTCTACTTACTTGTATTTAGACAGTTTCTTACACATTCATAAACCTTTCTGAGAATACGATTGGGTCTTATAAGAGTTTTACCAAAATTTGTCAGTTTTCATAGTATTATGTACTAGAAAACTCAGGATAGAAACCCTTTCAGTCAAAAACGCGTCATCAATTAAGCCTCAATTGGAAAAATACACAGTATTCACCTCATGTAAAAGCTGTATACCCAAATTCTCAGCTCTGTATACAGTATTTATTAATGTTTGAGAGCAAATGATTGTGAAACTCCACCAAAAGTAGCCAGAGATGTAAATGTTATCAGTATTCTCCTCATTTCAGGGCTTTCTACCTGTAATATCAGGAATTGAACTGGGCATTAACTGTAGTTAGACTCTACTTACTTGTATTTAGACAGTTACTTAAACGTTCATAAGCATTTCCCCGGATTATCATTGTGTGTTTCAAGAGTTGTACCATAATTTGACATTTTTCTTAGAAGTATTTGCTAGATCATTCAGGATATAAACCATTTCAGTCAAAAACGCGTCACCAAATAAGCCTCAATTGGAAACATACACAGCATTCAACTCGTATCAAAACTGTATACACAAATTCTCAGCTCTGAAAACAGGATTTCTTAATGTTTACAAGGACATTCTTGTGAAAACTCCTCCAAAAGTAGCCGTAGTAGTAAATATTACCAGGATTCACGTCATTTCAGAGCTTTCTACCTGTGTACTCGGTAATTGAAAGAGGCATTAAAAGTAGAAAGACCCTATTTACATGTATTTACACTTTCTCTAACACAGCCATAAATATTTTGCGGTAATTCTGTTGTTTCTTATAAGAGTTTTACCCAAATTTGTCAGTTTTCATAGAAGTATGTACTTGAAAACTCAGCATAGAAACCCTTTCAGTCAAAAACGCGACACCAATTAAGCCTCAGTTGGAAACATACACAGTTTTGAACTCATTTCAAAGCTGTATACACAAATTCCCAGCTCTGAAAACAGGATTTCTTAATGTTTGAGAGCACATTAATGTGAAAACTCCACCAAAAGTAGCCGGAGTTGTAAATATTATCAGTATTCTCATCATTTCAGGGCTTTCTACCTGTAATCTTCGGAATTGAACTCGCCCTTAAGTGTAGTTACACTCGTCTTAGTTGTATTCAGACAGTTCCTTCACATTCATAATCATTTCCCCGGATTATCATTGTGTGTTTCAAGAGTTGTACCATAATTTGACATTATTCTTAGAAGTATTTGCGAGATCATTCAGGATATAAACTCTTTCAGTCAAAAAACGCCACTCCAGTTAAACCTCAATTGAAAACATCCGCATTATTCACCTCATTTAAAAGCTTTGTACCCAAATTCTCAGCTCTATAAACAGGAATTCTTAATGTTTATAAGGGCATTCTTGTGAAAACTCCTCCAAAAGTAGCCGTAGCAGTAAATATTGCCAGGATTCACGTCATTTCAGAGCTTTCTTCCTGTACACTCAGTAATTGAACTCGGCATTAAATGTAGTAAGACTCTACTTACTTGTATGTAGACAGTTTCTTACACATTCATAAACATTTTCCGGGAATACTGTTGTATCTTATAAGCGTTTTACCCAAATTTGTCAGTTTTCATAGAAGTATGTACTTGAAAACTCAGCATAGAAACCCTTTCAGTCAAAAACGCGTCACCAATTAAGCCTCAATTGGAAACATACACAGCATTCAACTCATATCAAAGCTGTATACACAAATTCTCAGCTCTGACAACAGGATTTCTTAATGTTTACAAGGACATTCTTGTGAAAACTCCTCCAAAAGTAGCGGTAGTAGTAAATATTTACAGGATTCACGTCATTTCAGAGCTTTTACCTGTGTACTCGGTAATTGAAATAGGCATTAAAGTAGAAAGACCCTATTAACTTGTATTTAGACTTTCTCTAACACAGCCATAAATATTTTGCGGTAATTCCGTTGTTTCCTATAAGAGTTTTACCAAAATTTGTCAGTTTTCATAGAAGTATGTACTAGAAAACTAAGCATAGAAACCCTTTCAGTCAAAAACGCCACAGTAATTAAGCCTCAGTTGGAAACATACACAGTATTCAACTCATTTCAAAGCTGTATACACAAATTCCCAGCTCTGAAAACAGGATTTCTTAATGTTTGAGAGCACATTAATGTGAAAACTCCACCAAAAGTAGCCGGAGTTGTAAATATTATCAGTATTCTCGTCATTTCAGGGCTTTCAACCTGTAATCTTCGGAATTGAACTCAACCTTAAGTGTAGTTACACTCGTCTTACTTGTATTCAGACAGTTCCTTCACATTCATAATCATTTCCCCGGATTGTCATTGTGTGTTTCAAGAGTTGTACCATAATTTGACATTTTTCTTAGAAGTATTTACTAGAACCTTCAGGATATAAACTCTTTCGGTCAAAAAACGCCACACCAATTAAGACTCAATTGAAAACATCCGCAGTATTCACCACATTTAAAAGCTTTGTACCCAAATTCTCAGCTCTATAAAAAGGAATTCTTAAGGTTTACAAGGACATTTTTTTGTGAAAACTCCTCTAAAAGTAGCCATAGTAGTTAATATTACCAGGATTTCGCCATTTCAGAGCTTTCTACCTTTACACTCAGTAATTGAACTCGGCATTAAATGTAGTAAGACTCTAGTTACTTGTATTTAGACAGTTTCTTACCCATTCATAAACCTTTTCCGGGAATACGATTGTGTCTTATAAGAGTTTTACCAAAATTTGTCAGTTTTCATAGAATTATGTACTAGAAAACTCAGGATAGAAACCCTTTCAGTCAAAAACGCGTCACCAATTAAGCCTCAATTGGAAAAATACACAGTATTCACCTCATGTAAAAGCTGTATACCCAAGTTCTCAGCTCTGTATACAGTATTTCTTAATGTTTGAGAGCAAATGATTGTGAAACTCCACCAAAAGTAGCCAGAGATGTAAATGCTATCAGTATTCTCGTCATTTCAGGGCTTTCTACCTGTAATATCAGGAATTGAACTCGGCATTAACTGTAGTTAGACTCTACTTACTTGTATTTAGACAGTTACTTAAACGTTCATAATCATTGCCCCGGATTATCATTGTGTGTTTCAAGAGTTGTACCATAATTTGACATTTTTCTTAGAAGTATTTGCTAGAACATTCAGGATATAAACTCTTTCAGTCAAAAAACGCCACACCAATTAAGCCTCAATTGAAAACTTCCGCAGTATTCAATTCATTTAAAAGCATTATACACAAATTCTCAGCTCTATAAACAGGAATTCTTAATGTTTATAAGGACATTCTTGTGAAAACTCCTCCCAAGTAGCCGTAGTAGTAAATATTACCAGGATTGACGTCATTTCAGAGCTATCTTCCTGTACACTCAGTAATTGAACTCGGCATTAAATGTAATAAGACTCTACTTACTTGTATTTAGACAGTTTCTTACACATTCATAAACATTTTCCGGGACTACGGTTGTATCCTATAAGCGTTTTAACCAAATTTGTCAGTTTTCATAGAAGTATGTACTAGAAAACTCAGCATAGAACCCCTTTCAGTCAAAAACGCGTCACCAATTAAGCCTCAATTGGAAACATACACAGCATTCAACTCATATCAAAGCTGTATACACAAATTCTCAGCTCTGAAAACAGGATTTCTTAATGTTTACAAGGACATTCTTGTGAAAACTCCTCCAAAAGTAGCTGTAGTAGTAAATATTACCAGGATTCACGTCATTTCAGAGCTTTCTACCTGTGAACTCGGTAATTGAAATAGGCATTAAAAGTAGAAAGACCCTATTTACTTGTATTTAGACTTTCTCTAACACAGCCATAAATATTTTGCGGTAATTCGTTGTTTCATATAAGAGTTTTACCAAAATTTGTCAGTTTTCAAAGAAGTATGTACTAGAAAACTCAGCATAGAAACCCTTTCAGTCAAAAACGCGACACCAATTAAGCCACAATTGGAAACATACACAGTATTCAACTCATTTCAAAGCTGAATACACAAATTCCCAGCTCTGAAAACAGGATTTCTTAATGTTTGAGAGCACATTAATGTGAAAACTCCACCAAAAGTAGCCGGAGTTGTAAATATTATCAGTATTCTCATCATTTCAGGGCTTTCTACCTGTAATCTTCAGAATTGAACTGACCTTAAGTGTACTTACACTCGTCTTACTTGTATTCAGACAGTTCCTTCACATTCATAATCATTTCCCCGGATTATCATTGTGTGTTTCAAGAGTTGTACCATAATTTGATATTTTTCTTAGAAGTATTTACTAGGACCTTCATGATATATAGTCTTTCGGTCAAAAAACGCCAAACCAATTAAGACTCAATTGAAAACATCCGCCGTATTCACCGCATTTAAAAGCTTTGTACACAAATTATCAGCTCTATAAACAGGAATTCTTAAGGTTTACAAGGACATTTTTTTGTGAAAACTCCTCTAAAAGTAGCCGTAGTAGTTAATATTACCAGGATTTCGCCATTTCAGAGCTTTCTACCTGTACACTCAGTAATTGAACTTGGCATTAAATGTAGTAAGACTCTTCTTACTTGTATTTAGACAGTTTCTTACACATTCATAAACCTTTCCGGGAATACGGTAGTGTGTTATAAGAGTTTTACCAAAATTTGTCAGTTTTCATAGAATTATGTACTAGAAAACTCAGGATAGAAACCCTTTCAGTCAAAAACGCGTCACCAATTAAGCCTCAATTGGAAAAATACACAGTATTCACCTCATGTAAAAGCTGTATACCCAAATTCTCAGCTCTGTATACCGTATTTCTTAATGTTTGAAAGCAAATGATTGTGAAACAACAACAAAAGTAGCCAGAGATGTAAATGTTATCAGTATTCTCGTCATTTCAGGGCTTTCTACCTGTAATCTTCGGAATTGAACTCGACCTTAACTGTAGTTACACTGGTCTTACCTGTATTCAGACACTTCCTTCACATTCATAATCATTTCCCGGATTATGATTGTGTGTTTCAAGAGTTGTACCATAATTTGTCATTTTTCTTAGAAGTATTTACTAGAACCTTCAGGATATAAACTCTTTCGGTCAAAAAACGCCACACCAATTAAGACTCAATTGAAAACATCCGCAGTATTCACCACATTTAAAAGCTTTGTACACAAATTCTCAGCTCTATGAACAGGAATTCTTAAGGTTTACAAGGACATTTTTGTGAAAACTTCTGTAAAAGTAGCCGTAGTAGTTAATATTACCAGGATTTCGCCATTTCAGAGCTTTCTACCTGCACACTCAGTAATTGAACTCGGCATTAAATGTAGAAAGACTCTACTTACTTGTATTTAGACAGTTTCTTACACATTCATAAACCTTTCTGAGAATACGATTGGGTCTTATAAGAGTTTTACCAAAATTTGTCAGTTTTCATAGTATTATGTACTAGAAAACTCAGGATAGAAACCCTTTCAGTCAAAAACGCGTCATCAATTAAGCCTCAATTGGAAAAATACACAGTATTCACCTCATGTAAAAGCTGTATACCCAAATTCTCAGCTCTGTATACAGTATTTATTAATGTTTGAGAGCAAATGATTGTGAAACTCCACCAAAAGTAGCCAGAGATGTAAATGTTATCAGTATTCTCCTCATTTCAGGGCTTTCTACCTGTAATATCAGGAATTGAACTGGGCATTAACTGTAGTTAGACTCTACTTACTTGTATTTAGACAGTTACTTAAACGTTCATAAGCATTTCCCGGATTATCATTGTGTGTTTCAAGAGTTGTACCATAATTTGACATTTTTCTTAGAAGTATTTGCTAGATCATTCAGGATATAAACCATTTCAGTCAAAAACGCGTCACCAAATAAGCCTCAATTGGAAACATACACAGCATTCAACTCGTATCAAAACTGTATACACAAATTCTCAGCTCTGAAAACAGGATTTCTTAATGTTTACAAGGACATTCTTGTGAAAACTCCTCCAAAAGTAGCCGTAGTAGTAAATATTACCAGGATTCACGTCATTTCAGAGCTTTCTACCTGTGTACTCGGTAATTGAAAGAGGCATTAAAAGTAGAAAGACCCTATTTACATGTATTTACACTTTCTCTAACACAGCCATAAATATTTTGCGGTAATTCTGTTGTTTCTTATAAGAGTTTTACCCAAATTTGTCAGTTTTCATAGAAGTATGTACTTGAAAACTCAGCATAGAAACCCTTTCAGTCAAAAACGCGACACCAATTAAGCCTCAGTTGGAAACATACACAGTTTTGAACTCATTTCAAAGCTGTATACACAAATTCCCAGCTCTGAAAACAGGATTTCTTAATGTTTACAAGGACATTCTTGTGAAAACTCCTCCAAAATAGCGGTAGTAGTAAATATTTACAGGATTCACGTCATTTCAGAGCTTTTACCTGTGTACTCGGTAATTGAAATAGGCATTAAAAGTAGAAAGACCCTATTTACTTGTATTTAGACTTTCTCTAACACAGCCATAAATATTTTGCGGTAATTCCGTTGTTTCCTATAAGAGTTTTACCAAAATTTGTCAGTTTTCATAGAAGTATGTACTAGAAAACTAAGCATAGAAACCCTTTCAGTCAAAAACGCCACAGTAATTAAGCCTCAGTTGGAAACATACACAGTATTCAACTCATTTCAAAGCTGTATACACAAATTCCCATCTCTGAAAACAGGATTTCTTAATGTTTGAGAGCACATTAATGTGAAAACTCCACCAAAAGTAGCCGGAGTTGTAAATATTATCAGTATTCTCGTCATTTCAGGGCTTTCTACCTGTAATCTTCGGAATTGAACTCGACCTTAAGTGTAGTTATACTCGTCTTACTTGTATTCAGACAGTTCCTTCACATTCATAATCATTTCCCCGGATTGTCATTGTGTGTTTCAAGAGTTGTACCATAATTTGACATTTTTCTTAGAAGTATTTACTAGAACCTTCAGGATATAAATTCTTTCGGTCAAAAAACGCCACACCAATTAAGATTCAATTGAAAACATCCGCAGTATTCACCACATTTAAAAGCTTTGTACCCAAATTCTCAGCTCTATAAACTGGAATTCTTAAGGTTTACAAGGACATTTTTTTGTGAAAACTCCTCTAAAAGTAGCCGTAGTAGTTAATATTACCAGGATTTCGCCATTTCAGAGCTTTCTACCTGCACACTCAGTAATTGAACTCGGCATTAAATGTAGTAAGACTCTAGTTACTTGTATTTAGACAGTTTCTTACCCATTCATAAACCTTTTCCGGGAATACGATTGTGTCTTATAAGAGTTTTACCAAAATTTGTCAGTTTTCATAGAATTATGTACTAGAAAACTCAGGATAGAAACCCTTTCAGTCAAAAACGCGTCACCAATTAAGCCTCAATTGGAAAAATACACAGTATTCACCTCATGTAAAAGCTGTATACCCAAGTTCTCAGCTCTGTATACAGTATTTCTTAATGTTTGAGAGCAAATGATTGTGAAACTCCACCAAAAGTAGCCAGAGATGTAAATGCTATCAGTATTCTCGTCATTTCAGGGCTTTCTACCTGTAATATCAGGAATTGAACTCGGCATTAACTGTAGTTAGACTCTACTTACTTGTATTTAGACAGTTACTTAAACGTTCATAATCATTGCCCCGGATTATCATTGTGTGTTTCAAGAGTTGTACCATAATTTGACATTTTTCTTAGAAGTATTTGCTAGAACATTCAGGATATAAACTCTTTCAGTCAAAAAACGCCACACCAATTAAGCCTCAATTGAAAACTTCCGCAGTATTCAATTCATTTAAAAGCATTATACACAAATTCTCAGCTCTATAAACAGGAATTCTTAATGTTTATAAGGACATTCTTGTGAAAACTCCTCCCAAGTAGCCGTAGTAGTAAATATTACCAGGATTGACGTCATTTCAGAGCTATCTTCCTGTACACTCAGTAATTGAACTCGGCATTAAATGTAATAAGACTCTACTTACTTGTATTTAGACAGTTTCTTACACATTCATAAACATTTTCCGGGACTACGGTTGTATCCTATAAGCGTTTTAACCAAATTTGTCAGTTTTCATAGAAGTATGTACTAGAAAACTCAGCATAGAACCCCTTTCAGTCAAAAACGCGTCACCAATTAAGCCTCAATTGGAAACATACACAGCATTCAACTCATATCAAAGCTGTATACACAAATTCTCAGCTCTGAAAACAGGATTTCTTAATGTTTACAAGGACATTCTTGTGAAAACTCCTCCAAAAGTAGCTGTAGTAGTAAATATTACCAGGATTCACGTCATTTCAGAGCTTTCTACCTGTGAACTCGGTAATTGAAATAGGCATTAAAAGTAGAAAGACCCTATTTACTTGTATTTAGACTTTCTCTAACACAGCCATAAATATTTTGCGGTAATTCGTTGTTTCATATAAGAGTTTTACCAAAATTTGTCAGTTTTCAAAGAAGTATGTACTAGAAAACTCAGCATAGAAACCCTTTCAGTCAAAAACGCGACACCAATTAAGCCACAATTGGAAACATACACAGTATTCAACTCATTTCAAAGCTGAATACACAAATTCCCAGCTCTGAAAACAGGATTTCTTAATGTTTGAGAGCACATTAATGTGAAAACTCCACCAAAAGTAGCCGGAGTTGTAAATATTATCAGTATTCTCATCATTTCAGGGCTTTCTACCTGTAATCTTCAGAATTGAACTGACCTTAAGTGTACTTACACTCGTCTTACTTGTATTCAGACAGTTCCTTCACATTCATAATCATTTCCCCGGATTATCATTGTGTGTTTCAAGAGTTGTACCATAATTTGATATTTTTCTTAGAAGTATTTACTAGGACCTTCATGATATATAGTCTTTCGGTCAAAAAACGCCAAACCAATTAAGACTCAATTGAAAACATCCGCCGTATTCACCGCATTTAAAAGCTTTGTACACAAATTATCAGCTCTATAAACAGGAATTCTTAAGGTTTACAAGGACATTTTTTTGTGAAAACTCCTCTAAAAGTAGCCGTAGTAGTTAATATTACCAGGATTTCGCCATTTCAGAGCTTTCTACCTGTACACTCAGTAATTGAACTTGGCATTAAATGTAGTAAGACTCTTCTTACTTGTATTTAGACAGTTTCTTACACATTCATAAACCTTTCCGGGAATACGGTAGTGTGTTATAAGAGTTTTACCAAAATTTGTCAGTTTTCATAGAATTATGTACTAGAAAACTCAGGATAGAAACCCTTTCAGTCAAAAACGCGTCACCAATTAAGCCTCAATTGGAAAAATACACAGTATTCACCTCATGTAAAAGCTGTATACCCAAATTCTCAGCTCTGTATACCGTATTTCTTAATGTTTGAAAGCAAATGATTGTGAAACAACAACAAAAGTAGCCAGAGATGTAAATGTTATCAGTATTCTCGTCATTTCAGGGCTTTCTACCTGTAATCTTCGGAATTGAACTCGACCTTAACTGTAGTTACACTGGTCTTACCTGTATTCAGACACTTCCTTCACATTCATAATCATTTCCCCGGATTATGATTGTGTGTTTCAAGAGTTGTACCATAATTTGTCATTTTTCTTAGAAGTATTTACTAGAACCTTCAGGATATAAACTCTTTCGGTCAAAAAACGCCACACCAATTAAGACTCAATTGAAAACATCCGCAGTATTCACCACATTTAAAAGCTTTGTACACAAATTCTCAGCTCTATGAACAGGAATTCTTAAGGTTTACAAGGACATTTTTTTGTGAAAACTTCTGTAAAAGTAGCCGTAGTAGTTAATATTACCAGGATTTCGCCATTTCAGAGCTTTCTACCTGCACACTCAGTAATTGAACTCGGCATTAAATGTAGAAAGACTCTACTTACTTGTATTTAGACAGTTTCTTACACATTCATAAACCTTTCTGAGAATACGATTGGGTCTTATAAGAGTTTTACCAAAATTTGTCAGTTTTCATAGTATTATGTACTAGAAAACTCAGGATAGAAACCCTTTCAGTCAAAAACGCGTCATCAATTAAGCCTCAATTGGAAAAATACACAGTATTCACCTCATGTAAAAGCTGTATACCCAAATTCTCAGCTCTGTATACAGTATTTATTAATGTTTGAGAGCAAATGATTGTGAAACTCCACCAAAAGTAGCCAGAGATGTAAATGTTATCAGTATTCTCCTCATTTCAGGGCTTTCTACCTGTAATATCAGGAATTGAACTGGGCATTAACTGTAGTTAGACTCTACTTACTTGTATTTAGACAGTTACTTAAACGTTCATAAGCATTTCCCCGGATTATCATTGTGTGTTTCAAGAGTTGTACCATAATTTGACATTTTTCTTAGAAGTATTTGCTAGATCATTCAGGATATAAACCATTTCAGTCAAAAAACGCGTCACCAAATAAGCCTCAATTGGAAACATACACAGCATTCACCTCATTTCAACGCTGTATACACAAATTCCCAGCTCTGAAAACAGGATTTCTTAATGTTTACAAGGACATTCTTGTGAAAACTCCTCCAAAAGTAGCCGTAGTAGTAAATATTACCAGGATTCACGTCATTTCAGAGCTTTCTACCTGTGTACTCGGTAATTGAAAGAGGCATTAAAAGTAGAAAGACCCTATTTACATGTATTTACACTTTCTCTAACACAGCCATAAATATTTTGCGGGAATACGGTTGTATCTTATAAGCGTTTTACCCAAATTTGTCAGTTTTCATAGAAGTATGTTCTTGAAAACTCAGTATAGAAACCCTTTCAGTCAAAAACGCGTCACCAATTAAGCCTCAGTTGGAAACATGCACAGTATTCAACTCATTTCAAAGCTGTATACACAAATTCCCAGCTCTGAAAACAGGATTTCTTAATGTTTACAAGGACATTCTTGTGAAAACTCCTCCAAAATAGCGGTAGTAGTAAATATTTACAGGATTCACGTCATTTCAGAGCTTTTACCTGTGTACTCGGTAATTGAAATAGGCATTAAAAGTAGAAAGACCCTATTTACTTGTATTTAGACTTTCTCTAACACAGCCATAAATATTTTGCGGTAATTCCGTTGTTTCCTATAAGAGTTTTACCAAAATTTGTCAGTTTTCATAGAAGTATGTACTAGAAAACTAAGCATAGAAACCCTTTCAGTCAAAAACGCCACAGTAATTAAGCCTCAGTTGGAAACATACACAGTATTCAACTCATTTCAAAGCTGTATACACAAATTCCCATCTCTGAAAACAGGATTTCTTAATGTTTGAGAGCACATTAATGTGAAAACTCCACCAAAAGTAGCCGGAGTTGTAAATATTATCAGTATTCTCATCATTTCAGGGCTTTCTACCTGTAATCTTCGGAATTGAACTCGACCTTAAGTGTAGTTATACTCGTCTTACTTGTATTCAGACAGTTCCTTCACATTCATAATCATTTCCCCGGATTGTCATTGTGTGTTTCAAGAGTTGTACCATAATTTGACATTTTTCTTAGAAGTATTTACTAGAACCTTCAGGATATAAATTCTTTCGGTCAAAAAACGCCACACCAATTAAGACTCAATTGAAAACATCCGCAGTATTCACCACATTTAAAAGCTTTGTACCCAAATTCTCAGCTCTATAAACAGGAATTCTTAAGGTTTACAAGGACATTTTTTTGTGAAAACTCCTCTAAAAGTAGCCGTAGTAGTTAATATTACCAGGATTTCGCCATTTCAGAGCTTTCTACCTGTACACTCAGTAATTGAACTCGGCATTAAATGTAGTAAGACTCTACTTACTTGTATTTAGACAGTTTCTTAACCATTCATAAACCTTTTCCGGGAATACAATTGTGTCTTATAAGAGTTTTACCAAAATTTGTCAGTTTTCATAGAATTATGTACTAGAAAACTCAGGATAGAAACCCTTTCAGTCAAAAACGTGTCACCAATTAAACCTCAATTGGAAAAATACACAGTATTCACCTCATGTAAAAGCTGTATACACAAATTCTCAGCTCTGTATACAGTATTTGTTAATGTTTGAGAGCAAATGATTGTGAAATTGCACCAAAAGTAGCCAGAAATGTAAATGTTATCAGTATTCTCGTCATTTCAGGGATTTCTACCTGTAATATCAGGAATTGAACTCGGCATTAACTGTAGTTAGACTCTACTTACTTGTATTTAGACAGTTACTTAAACGTTCATAATCATTTCCCCGGATTATCATTGTGTGTTTCAAGAGTTGTACCATAATTTGTCATTTTTCTTAGAAGTATTTTCTAGATCATTCAGGATATAAACTCTTTCGGTCAAAAAACGCCACACTAATTAAGACACAATTGAAAACATCCGCAGTATTCACCACATTTAAAAGATTTGTACACAAATTCTCAGCTCTATAAACAGGAATTCTTAATGTTTATAAGGACATTATTGTGAAAACTCCTCCAAAAGTAGCCGTAGTAGTAAATATTACCAGGATTCACGTCATTTCAGAGCTTTCTACCTGTGTACTCGGTAATTGAAATAGGCATTAAAAGGAGAAAGACCCTATTTACTTGTATTTAGACTTTCTCTAACACAGCCATAAATATTTTGCGGTAATTCCGTTGTTTCTTATAAGAGTTTTACCCAAATTTGTCAGTTTTCATAGAAGTATGTACTAGAAAACTCAGCATAGAAACCCTTTCATTCAAAAACGCGACACCAATTAAGCCTCAGTTGGAAACATACACAGTATTGAACTCATTTCAAAGCTGTATACACAAATTCCCAGCTCTGAAAACAGGATTTCTTAATGTTTGAGAGCACATTAATATGAAAACTCCACCAAAAGTAGCCGGAGTTGTAAATATTATCAGTATTCTCATCATTTCAGGGCTTTCTACCTGTAATCTTCGGAATTGAACTCGACCTTAAGTGTACTTACACTCGTCTTACTTGTATTCAGACAGTTCCTTCACATTCATAATCATTTCCCCAGATTATCATTGTGTGTTTCAAGAGTTGTACCATAATTTGACATTTTTCTTAGAAGTATTTACTAGAACCTTCAGGATATAAACTCTTTCGGTCAAAAAACGCCACACCAATTAAGACACAATTGAAAACATCCGCAGTATTCACCACATTTAAAGCTTTGTACACAAATTCTCAGCTCTATAAACAGGAATTCTTAAGGTTTACAAGGACATTTTTTTGTGAAAACTCCTCTAAAAGTAGCCGTAGTAGTTAATATTACCAGGATTTCGCCATTTCAGAGCTTTCTACCTGTACACTCAGTAATTGAACTCGGCATTAAATGTAGTAAGACTCTACTTACTTGTATTTAGACAGTTTCTTACCCATTCATAAACCTTTTCCGGGAATACGATTGTGTCTTATAAGAGTTTTACCAAAATTTGTCAGTTTTCATAGAATTATGTACTAGAAAACTCAGGATAGAAACCCTTTCAGTCAAAAACGTGTCACCAATTAAGCCTCAATTGGAAAAATACACAGTATTCACCTCATGTAAAAGCTGTATACACAAATTCTCAGCTCTGTATACGGTATTTCTTAATGTTTGAGAGCAAATGATTGTGAACTTCCACCAAAAGTAGCCAGAGATGTAAATGTTATCAGTATTCTCGTCATTTCAGGGCTTTCTACCTGTAATATCAGGAATTGAACTCGGCATTAACTGTAGTTAGACTCTACTTACTTGTATTTAGACAGTTACTTAAACGTTCATAATCATTTCCCCGGATTATCATTGTGTGTTTCAAGAGTTGTACCATAATTTGACATTATTCTTAGAAGTATTTGCTAGATCATTCAGGATATAAACTCTTTCAGTCAAAAAACGCCACTCCAGTTAAGCCTCAATTGAAAACATCCGCAGTATTCACCTCATTTAAAAGCTTTATACACAAATTCTCAGCTCTATAAACAGGAATTCTTAATGTTTATAAGGGCATTCTTGTGAAAACTCCTCCAAAAGTAGCCGTAGCAGT
This sequence comes from Myotis pilosus, assembly GCA_036010255.1. Taxonomy (NCBI): domain Eukaryota; kingdom Metazoa; phylum Chordata; class Mammalia; order Chiroptera; family Vespertilionidae; genus Myotis; species Myotis pilosus. The sequence continues at coordinate 7,537,623 of JASKON010000034.1, forward strand.
AAATATTTCCAGGATTCACGTCATTTCAGAGCTTTTACCTGTGTACTCGGTAATTGAAATAGGCATTAAAAGTAGAAAGACCCTATTTACTTGTATTTAGACTTTCTCTAACACAGCCATAAATATTTTGCGGTAATTCCGTTGTTTCCTATAACAATTTTACCAAAATTTGTCAGTTTTCATAGAAGTATGTACTAGAAAACTAAGCATAGAAACCCTTTCAGTCAAAAACGCCGCAGTAATTAAGCCTCAGTTGGAAACATACACAGTATTCAACTCATTTCAAAGCTGTATACACAAATTCTCAGCTCTGACAACAGGATTTCTTAATGTTTACAAGGACATTCTTGTGAAAACTCCTCCAAAAGTAGCCGTAGTAGTAAATATTTCCAGGATTCACGTTATTTCAGAGCTTTCTACCTGTGTACTCGGTAATTGAAATAGGCATTAAAGGTAGAAAGACCCTATTTACTTGTATTTAGACTTTCTCTAACACAGCCATAAATATTTTGCGGTAATTCCGTTGTTTCTTATAAGAGTTTTACCAAAATTTGTCAGTTTTCATAGAAGTATGTACTAGAAAACTCAGCATAGAAACCCTTTCCGTCAAAAACGCGACACCAATTAAGCCTCAGTTGGAAACATGCACAGTATTCAACTCATTTCAAAGCTGTATACACAAATTCCCAGCTCTGAAAACAGGATTTCTTAATGTTTGAGAGCACATTAATGTGAAAACTCCACCAAAAGTAGCCGGAGTTGTAAATATTATCAGTATTCTCGTCATTTCAGGGCTTTCTACCTGTAATCTTCGGAATTGAACTCGCCCTTAAGTGTACTTACGCTCGTCTTACTTGTATTCAGACAGTTCCTTCACATTCATAATCATTTCCCCGGATTATCATTGTGTGTTTCAAGAGTTGTACCATAATTTGACATTTTTCTTAGAAGTATTTACTAGAACCTACAGGATATAAACTCTTTCGGTCAAAAAACGCCACAACAATTAAGACTCAATTGAAAACATCCGCAGTATTCACCACATTTAAAAGCTTTGTACAAAAATTCTCAGCTCTATAAACAGGAATTCTTAAGGTTTACAAGGACGTTTTTTTGTGAAAACTCCTCTAAAAGTAGCCGTAGTAGTTAATATTACCAGGATTTCGCCATTTCAGAGCTTTCTACCTGTACACTCAGTAATTGAACTCGGCATTAAATGTAGTAAGACTCTACTTACTTGTATTTAGACAGTTTCTTACACATTCGTAAACATTTTCTGGGAATACGGTTGTATCTTATAAGCGTTTTACCCAAATTTGTCAGTTTTCATAGAAGTATGTACTTGAAAACTCAGCATAGAAACCCTTTCAGTCAAAAACGCGTCATCAATTAAACCTCAATTGGAAACATATACAGCATTCAACTCATATCGAAGCTGTATACACAAATTCTCAGCTCTGTATACAGTATTTCTTAATGTTTGAGAGCAAATGATTGTGAAACTCCACCAAAAGTCGCCAGAGATGTAAATGTTATCAGTATTCTCGTCATTTCAGGGCTTTCTACCTGTAATATCAGAAATTGAACTCGGCATTAACTGTAGTTAGACTCTACTTACTTGTATTTAGACAGTTACTGAAACGTTCATAATCATTTCCCCGGATTATCATTGTGTGTTTCAAGAGTTGTACCATAATTTGACATTTTTCTTAGAAGTATTTACTAGAACCTACAGGATATAAACTCTTTCAGTCAAAAAACACCACACCAATTAGCCACAATTGAAAACATCCGCAGTATTCACCTCATTTAAAAGCTTTGTACACAAATTCTCAGCTCTATAAACAGGAATTCTTAATGTTTATAAGGACATTATTGTGAAAACTCCTCCAAAAGTAGCCGTAGTAGTAAATATTACCAGGATTCACGTCATTTCAGAGCTTTCTACCTGTGTACTCGGTAATTGAAATAGGCATTAAAAGGAGAAAGACCCTATTTACTTGTATTTAGACTTTCTCTAACACAGCCATAAATATTTTGCGGTAATTCCGTTGTTTCTTATAAGAGTTTTACCCAAATTTGTCAGTTTTCATAGAAGTATGTACTAGAAAACTCAGCATAGAAACCCTTTCATTCAAAAACGCGACACCAATTAAGCCTCAGTTGGAAACATACACAGTATTGAACTCATTTCAAAGCTGTATACACAAATTCCCAGCTCTGAAAACAGGATTTCTTAATGTTTGAGAGCACATTAATATGAAAACTCCACCAAAAGTAGCCGGAGTTGTAAATATTATCAGTATTCTCATCATTTCAGGGCTTTCTACCTGTAATCTTCGGAATTGAACTCGCCCTTAAGTGTAGTTACACTCGTCTTACTTGTATTCAGACAGTTCCTTCACATTCATAATCATTTCCCCGGATTATCATTGTGTGTTTCAAGAGTTGTACCATAATTTGACATTTTTCTTAGAAGTATTTACTAGAACCTTCAGGATATAAACTCTTTCGGTCAAAAAACGCCACACCAATTAAGACTCAATTGAAAACATCCGCAGTATTCACCACATTTAAAAGCTTTGTACCCAAATTCTCAGCTCTATAAACAGGAATTCTTAAGGTTTACAAGGACATTTTTTTGTGAAAACTCCTCTAAAAGTAGCCGTAGTAGTTAATATTACCAGGATTTCGCCATTTCAGAGCTTTCTACCTGTACACTCAGTAATTGAACTCGGCATTAAATGTAGTAAGACTCTACTTACTTGTATTTAGACAGTTTCTTACCCATTCATAAACCTTTTCCGGGAATACGGTTGTGTCTTATAAGAGTTTTACCAAAATTTGTCAGTTTTCATAGAATTATGTACTAGAAAACTCAGGATAGAAACCCTTTCAGTCAAAAACGCGTCACCAATTACGCCTCAATTGGAAAAATACACAGTATTCACCTCATGTAAAAGCTGTATACCCAAATTCTCAGCTCTGTATACAGTATTTCTTAATGTTTGAGAGCAAATGATTGTGAAACTCCACCAAAAGTCGCCAGAGATGTAAATGTTATCAGTATTCTCGTCATTTCAGGGTTTTCTACCTGTAATATCAGGAATTGAACTCGGCATTAACTGTAGTTAGACTCTACTTACTTGTATTTAGACAGTTACTTAAACGTTCATAATCATTTCCCCGGATTATCATTGTGTGTTTCAAGAATTGTACCATAATTTGACATTTTTCTTAGAAGTATTTGCTAGATCATTCAGGATATAAACTCTTTCAGTCAAAAAACACCACACCAATTAGCCACAATTGAAAACATCCGCAGTATTCACCTCATTTAAAAGCTTTGTACACAAATTCTCAGCTCTATAAACAGGAATTCTTAATGTTTATAAGGACATTATTGTGAAAACTCCTCCAAAAGTAGCCGTAGTAGTAAATATTACCAGGATTCACGTCATTTCAGAGCTTTCTACCTGTGTACTCGGTAATTGAAATAGGCATTAAAAGGAGAAAGACCCTATTTACTTGTATTTAGACTTTCTCTAACACAGCCATAAATATTTTGCGGTAATTCCGTTGTTTCTTATAAGAGTTTTACCCAAATTTGTCAGTTTTCATAGAAGTATGTACTAGAAAACTCAGCATAGAAACCCTTTCATTCAAAAACGCGACACCAATTAAGCCTCAGTTGGAAACATACACAGTATTGAACTCATTTCAAAGCTGTATACACAAATTCCCAGCTCTGAAAACAGGATTTCTTAATGTTTGAGAGCACATTAATATGAAAACTCCACCAAAAGTAGCCGGAGTTGTAAATATTATCAGTATTCTCATCATTTCAGGGCTTTCTACCTGTAATCTTCGGAATTGAACTCGCCCTTAAGTGTAGTTACACTCGTCTTACTTGTATTCAGACAGTTCCTTCACATTCATAATCATTTCCCGGATTATCATTGTGTGTTTCAAGAGTTGTACCATAATTTGACATTTTTCTTAGAAGTATTTACTAGAACCTTCAGGATATATACTCTTTCGGTCAAAAAACGCCACACCAATTAAGACTCAATTGAAAACATCCGCCGTATTCACCGCATTTAAAAGCTTTGTACACAAATTATCAGCTCTATAAACAGGAATTCTTAAGGTTTACAAGGACATTTTTTTGTGAAAACACCTCTAAAAGTAGCCGTAGTAGTTAATATTACCAGGATTTCGCCAATTCAGAGCTTTCTACCTGTACACTCAGTAATTGAACTCGGCATTAAATGTAGTAAGACTCTACTTACTTGTATTTAGACAGTTTCTTACACATTCATAAACCTTTTCCGGGAATGCGGTTGTGTCTTATAAGAGTTTTACCAAAATTTGTCAGTTTTCATAGAATTATGTACTAGAAAACTCAGCATAGAAACCCTTTCAGTCAAAAACGCGTCACCAATTACGCCTCAATTGGAAAAATACACAGTATTCACCTCATGTAAAAGCTGTATACCCAAATTCTCAGCTCTGTATACAGTATTTCTTAATGTTTGAGAGCAAATGATTGTGAAACTCCACCAAAAGTCGCCAGAGATGTAAATGTTATCAGTATTCTCGTCATTTCAGGGTTTTCTACCTGTAATATCAGGAATTGAACTCGGCATTAACTGTAGTTAGACTCTACTTACTTGTATTTAGACAGTTACTTAAACGTTCATAATCATTTCCCCGGATTATCATTGTGTGTTTCAAGAATTGTACCATAATTTGACATTTTTCTTAGAAGTATTTGCTAGATCATTCAGGATATAAACTCTTTCAGTCAAAAAACACCACACCAATTAGCCACAATTGAAAACATCCGCAGTATTCACCTCATTTAAAAGCTTTGTACACAAATTCTCAGCTCTATAAACAGGAATTCTTAATGTTTATAAGGACATTATTGTGAAAACTCCTCCAAAAGTAGCCGTAGTAGTAAATATTACCAGGATTCACGTCATTTCAGAGCTTTCTACCTGTGTACTCGGTAATTGAAATAGGCATTAAAAGGAGAAAGACCCTATTTACTTGTATTTAGACTTTCTCTAACACAGCCATAAATATTTTGCGGTAATTCCGTTGTTTCTTATAAGAGTTTTACCCAAATTTGTCAGTTTTCATAGAAGTATGTACTAGAAAACTCAGCATAGAAACCCTTTCATTCAAAAACGCGACACCAATTAAGCCTCAGTTGGAAACATACACAGTATTGAACTCATTTCAAAGCTGTATACACAAATTCCCAGCTCTGAAAACAGGATTTCTTAATGTTTGAGAGCACATTAATATGAAAACTCCACCAAAAGTAGCCGGAGTTGTAAATATTATCAGTATTCTCATCATTTCAGGGCTTTCTACCTGTAATCTTCGGAATTGAACTCGCCCTTAAGTGTAGTTACACTCGTCTTACTTGTATTCAGACAGTTCCTTCACATTCATAATCATTTCCCCGGATTATCATTGTGTGTTTCAAGAGTTGTACCATAATTTGACATTTTTCTTAGAAGTATTTACTAGAACCTTCAGGATATAAACTCTTTCGGTCAAAAAACGCCACACCAATTAAGACTCAATTGAAAACATCCGCAGTATTCACCACATTTAAAAGCTTTGTACCCAAATTCTCAGCTCTATAAACAGGAATTCTTAAGGTTTACAAGGACATTTTTTTGTGAAAACTCCTCTAAAAGTAGCCGTAGTAGTTAATATTACCAGGATTTCGCCATTTCAGAGCTTTCTACCTGTACACTCAGTAATTGAACTCGGCATTAAATGTAGTAAGACTCTACTTACTTGTATTTAGACAGTTTCTTACCCATTCATAAACCTTTTCCGGGAATACGATTGTGTCTTATAAGAGTTTTACCAAAATTTGTCAGTTTTCATAGAATTATGTACTAGAAAACTCAGGATAGAAACCCTTTCAGTCAAAAACGTGTCACCAATTAAGCCTCAATTGGAAAAATACACAGTATTCACCTCATGTAAAAGCTGTATACCCAAATTCTCAGCTCTGTATACAGTATTTCTTAATGTTTGAGAGCAAATGATTGTGAAACTCCACCAAAAGTAGCCAGAGATGTAAATGTTATCAGTATTCTCGTCATTTCAGGGCTTTCTACCTGTAATATCAGGAATTGAACTCGGCATTAACTGTAGTTAGACTCTACTTACTTGTATTTAGACAGTTACTTAAACGTTCATAATCATTTCCCCGGATTATCATTGTGTGTTTCAAGAGTTGTACCATAATTTGACATTATTCTTAGAAGTATTTGCTAGATCATTCAGGATATAAACTCTTTCAGTCAAAAAACGCCACTCCAGTTAAGCCTCAATTGAAAACATCCGCAGTATTCACCTCATTTAAAAGCTTTATACACAAATTCTCAGGTCTATACACAGGAATTCTTAATGTTTATAAGGACATTATTGTGAAAACTCCTCCAAAAGTAGCCGTAGTAGTAAATATTACCAGGATTCACGTCATTTCAGAGCTTTCTACCTGTGTACTCGGTAATTGAAATAGGCATTAAAAGGAGAAAGACCCTATTTACTTGTATTTAGACTTTCTCTAACACAGCCATAAATATTTTGCGGTAATTCCGTTGTTTCTTATAAGAGTTTTACCCAAATTTGTCAGTTTTCATAGAAGTATGTACTAGAAAACTCAGCATAGAAACCCTTTCATTCAAAAACGCGACACCAATTAAGCCTCAGTTGGAAACATACACAGTATTGAACTCATTTCAAAGCTGTATACACAAATTCCCAGCTCTGAAAACAGGATTTCTTAATGTTTGAGAGCACATTAATATGAAAACTCCACCAAAAGTAGCCGGAGTTGTAAATATTATCAGTATTCTCATCATTTCAGGGCTTTCTACCTGTAATCTTCGGAATTGAACTCGCCCTTAAGTGTAGTTACACTCGTCTTACTTGTATTCAGACAGTTCCTTCACATTCATAATCATTTCCCCGGATTATCATTGTGTGTTTCAAGAGTTGTACCATAATTTGACATTTTTCTTAGAAGTATTTACTAGAACCTTCAGGATATAAACTCTTTCGGTCAAAAAACGCCACACCAATTAAGACTCAATTGAAAACATCCGCAGTATTCACCACATTTAAAAGCTTTGTACCCAAATTCTCAGCTCTATAAACAGGAATTCTTAAGGTTTACAAGGACATTTTTTTGTGAAAACTCCTCTAAAAGTAGCCGTAGTAGTTAATATTACCAGGATTTTGCCATTTCAGAGCTTTCTACCTGTACACTCAGTAATTAAACTTGGCATTAAATGTAGTAAGACTCTACTTACTTGTGTTTAGACAGTTTCTTACCCATTCATAAACCTTTTCCGGGAATACGGTTGTGTCTTATAAGAGTTTTACCAAAAATTGTCAGTTTTCATAGAATTATGTACTAGAAAACTCAGGATAGAAACCCTTTCAGTCAAAAACGCGTCACCAATTAAGCCTCAATTGGATAAATACACAGTATTCACCTCATGTAAAAGCTGTATACCCAAATTCTCAGCTCTGTATACAGTATTTCTTAATGTTTGAGAGCAAATGATTGTGAAACTCCACCAAAAGTAGCCAGAGATGTAAATGTTATCAGTATTCTCGTCATTTCAGGGCTTTCTACCTGTAATATCAGGAATTGAACTCGGCATTAACTGTAGTTAGACTCTACTTACTTGTATTTAGACAGTTACTTAAACGTTCATAATCATTTCCCCGGATTATCATTGTGTGTTTCAAGAGTTGTACCATAATTTGTCATTTTTCTTAGAAGTATTTTCTAGATCATTCAGGATATAAACTCTTTCAGTCAAAAACGCCACACCAATTAAGCCTCAATTGAAAACATCCGCAGTATTCACCTCATTTAAAAGCTTTATACACAAATTCTCAGCTCTGTATACAGTATTTCTTAATGTTTGAGAGCAAATGATTGTGAAACTCCACCAAAAGTCGCCAGAGATGTAAATGTTATCAGTATTCGCGTCATTTCAGGGTTTTCTACCTGTAATATCAGGAATTGAACTCGGCATTAACTGTAGTTAGACTCTACTTACTTGTATTTAGACAGTTACTTAAACGTTCATAATCATTTCCCCGGATTATCATTGTGTGTTTCAAGAATTGTACCATAATTTGACATTTTTCTTAGAAGTATTTGCTAGATCATTCAGGATATAAACTCTTTCAGTCAAAAAACACCACACCAATTAGCCACAATTGAAAACATCCGCAGTATTCACCTCATTTAAAAGCTTTGTACACAAATTCTCAGCTCTATAAACAGGAATTCTTAATGTTTATAAGGACATTATTGTGAAAACTCCTCCAAAAGTAGCCGTAGTAGTAAATATTACCAGGATTCACGTCATTTCAGAGCTTTCTACCTGTGTACTCGGTAATTGAAATAGGCATTAAAAGGAGAAAGACCCTATTTACTTGTATTTAGACTTTCTCTAACACAGCCATAAATATTTTGCGGTAATTCCGTTGTTTCTTATAAGAGTTTTACCCAAATTTGTCAGTTTTCATAGAAGTATGTACTAGAAAACTCAGCATAGAAACCCTTTCATTCAAAAACGCGACACCAATTAAGCCTCAGTTGGAAACATACACAGTATTGAACTCATTTCAAAGCTGTATACACAAATTCCCAGCTCTGAAAACAGGATTTCTTAATGTTTGAGAGCACATTAATATGAAAACTCCACCAAAAGTAGCCGGAGTTGTAAATATTATCAGTATTCTCATCATTTCAGGGCTTTCTACCTGTAATCTTCGGAATTGAACTCGCCCTTAAGTGTAGTTACACTCGTCTTACTTGTATTCAGACAGTTCCTTCACATTCATAATCATTTCCTCGGATTATCATTGTGTGTTTCAGGAATTGTACCATAATTTGACATTTTTCTTAGAAGTATTTACTAGAACCTTCAGGATATAAACTCTTTCAGTCAAAAAACGCCACACCAATTAAGACTCAATTGAAAACATCCGCAGTATTCACCACATTTAAAAGCTTTGTACCCAAATTCTCAGCTCTATAAACAGGAATTCTTAAGGTTTACAAGGACATTTTTTTGTGAAAACTCCTCTAAAAGTAGCCGTAGTAGTTAATATTACCAGGATTTCGCCATTTCAGAGCTTTCTACCTGTACACTCAGTAATTGAACTCGGCATTAAATGTAGTAAGACTCTACTTACTTGTATTTAGACAGTTTCTTACCCATTCATAAACCTTTTCCGGGAATACGATTGTGTCTTATAAGAGTTTTACCAAAATTTGTCAGTTTTCATAGAATTATGTACTAGAAAACTCAGGATAGAAACCCTTTCAGTCAAAAACGTGTCACCAGTTAAGCCTCAATTGGAAAAATACACAGTATTCACCTCATGTAAAAGCTGTATACACAAATTCTCAGCTCTGTATACAGTATTTCTTAATGTTTGAGAGCAAATGATTGTGAAATTCCACCAAAAGTAGCCAGAGATGTAAATGTTATCAGTATTCTCGTCATTTCAGGGCTTTCTACCTGTAATATCAGGAATTGAACTCGGCATTAACTGTAGTTAGACTCTACTTACTTGTATTTAGACAGTTACTTACACGTTCATAATCATTTCCCCGGATTATCATTGTGGGTTTCAAGAGTTGTACCATAATTTGTCATTTTTCTTAGAAGTATTTTCTAGATCATTCAGGATATAAACTCTTTCAGTCAAAAACGCCACACCAATTAAGCCTCAATTGAAAACATCCGCAGTATTCACCTCATTTAAAAGCTTTATACACAAATTCTCAGCTCTATAAACAGGAATTCTTAATGTTTATAAGGACATTCTTGTGAAAACTCCTCCAAAAGTAGCCGTAGCAGTAAATATTGCCAGGATTCACGTCATTTCAGAGCTTTCTTCCTGTACACTCAGTAATTGAACTCGGCATTAAATGTAGTAAGACTCTACTTACTTGTATTTAGACAGTTTCTTACACATTCATAAACATTTTCCGGGAATACGTTTGTATCTTATAAGCGTTTTACCCAAATTTGTCAGTTTTCATAGAAGTATGTACTTGAAAACTCAGCATAGAAACCCTTTCAGTCAAAAACACGTCACCAATTAAGCCTCAATTGGAAACATACACAGCATTCAACTCATATCAAATCTGTATTCACAAATTCTCAGCTCTGACAACAGGATTTCTAAATGTTTACAAGGACATTCTTTGAAAACTCCTCCAAAAGTAGCCGTAGTAGTAAATATTTCCAGGATTCACGTCATTTCACAGCTTTTACCTGTGTACTCGGTAATTGAAATAGGCATTAAAAGTAGAAAGACCCTATTTACTTGTATTTAGACTTTCTCTAACACAGCCATAAACATTTTGCGGTAATTCCGTTGTTTCCTATAAGAGTTTTACCAAAATTTGACAGTTTTTAGAAGTATGTACTAGAAAACTCAGCATAGAAACCCTTTCAGTCAAAAACGCGACACCAATTAAGCCTCAGTTGGAAACATACATAGTATTCAACTCATTTCAAAGCTGTATACACAAATTCCCAGCTCTGAAAACAGGATTTCTTAATGTTTGAGAGCACATTAATGTGAAAACTCCACCAAAAGGAGCCGGAGTTGTAAATATTATCAGTATTCTCATCATTTCAGGGCTTTCTACCTGTAATCTTCGGAATTGAATTCGACCTTAAGTGTAGTTACACTCGTCTTACTTGTATTCAGACAGTTCCTTCGCAATCATAATCATTTCCCCGGATTATCATTGTGTGTTTCAAGAGTTGTACCATAATTTCACATTTTTCTTAGAAGTATTTACTAGAACCTTCAGGATATAAACTCTTTCGGTCAAAAAACGCCACACTAATTAAGACACAATTGAAAACATCCGCAGTATTCACCACATTTAAAAGATTTGTGCACAAATTCTCAGCTCTATAAACAGGAATTCTTAAGGTTTACAAGGACATTTTTTTTTGAAAACTCCTCTAAAAGTAGCCGTAGTAGTTAATATTACCAGGATTTTGCCATTTCAGAGCTTTCTACCTGTACACTCAGTAATTAAACTTGGCATTAAATGTAGTAAGACTCTACTTACTTGTGTTTAGACAGTTTCTTACCCATTCATAAACCTTTTCCGGGAATACGGTTGTGTCTTATAAGAGTTTTACCAAAAATTGTCAGTTTTCATAGAATTATGTACTAGAAAACTCAGGATAGAAACCCTTTCAGGCAAAAACGCGTCACCAATTAAGCCTCAATTGGATAAATACACAGTATTCACCTCATGTAAAAGCTGTATACCCAAATTCTCAGCTCTGTATACAGTATTTCTTAATGTTTGAGAGCAAATGATTGTGAAACTCCACCAAAAGTAGCCAGAGATGTAAATGTTATCAGTATTCTCGTCATTTCAGGGTTTTCTACCTGTAATATCAGGAATTGAACTCGGCATTAACTGTAGATAGACTCTACTTACTTGTATTTAGACAGTTACTTAAACGTTCATAATCATTTCCCCAGATTATCATTGTGTGTTTCAAGAGTTGTACCATAATTTGTCATTTTTCTTAGAAGTATTTTCTAGATCATTCAGGATATAAACTCTTTCAGTCAAAAACGCCACACCAATTAAGCCTCAATTGAAAACATCCGCAGTATTCACCTCATTTAAAAGCTTTATACACAAATTCTCAGCTCTGTATACAGTATTTCTTAATGTTTGAGAGCAAATGATTGTGAAACTCCACCAAAAGTCGCCAGAGATGTAAATGTTATCAGTATTCGCGTCATTTCAGGGTTTTCTACCTGTAATATCAGGAATTGAACTCGGCATTAACTGTAGTTAGACTCTACTTACTTGTATTTAGACAGTTACTTAAACGTTCATAATCATTTCCCCGGAATATCATTGTGTGTTTCAAGAATTGTACCATAATTTGACATTTTTCTTAGAAGTATTTGCTAGATCATTCAGGATATAATCTCTTTCAGTCAAAAAACACCACACCAATTAGCCACAATTGAAAACATCCGCAGTATTCACCTCATTTAAAAGATTTGTACACAAATTCTCAGCTCTATAAACAGGAATTCTTAATGTTTATAAGGACATTATTGTGAAAACTCCTCCAAAAGTAGCCGTAGTAGTAAATATTACCAGGATTCACGTCATTTCAGAGCTTTCTACCTGTGTACTCGGTAATTGAAATAGGCATTAAAAGGAGAAAGACCCTATTTACTTGTATTTAGACTTTCTCTAACACAGCCATAAATATTTTGCGGTAATTCCGTTGTTTCTTATAAGAGTTTTACCCAAATTTGTCAGTTTTCATAGAAGTATGTACTAGAAAACTCAGCATAGAAACCCTTTCATTCAAAAACGCGACACCAATTAAGCCTCAGTTGGAAACATACACAGTATTGAACTCATTTCAAAGCTGTATACACAAATTCCCAGCTCTGAAAACAGGATTTCTTAATGTTTGAGAGCACATTAATATGAAAACTCCACCAAAAGTAGCCGGAGTTGTAAATATTATCAGTATTCTCATCATTTCAGGGCTTTCTACCTGTAATCTTCGGAATTGAACTCGCCCTTAAGTGTAGTTACACTCGTCTTACTTGTATTCAGACAGTTCCTTCACATTCATAATCATTTCCCCGGATTATCATTGTGTGTTTCAAGAGTTGTACCATAATTTGACATTTTTCTTAGAAGTATTTACTAGAACCTTCAGGATATATACTCTTTCGGTCAAAAAACGCCACACCAATTAAGACTCAATTGAAAACATCCGCCGTATTCACCGCATTTAAAAGCTTTGTACACAAATTATCAGCTCTATAAACAGGAATTCTTAAGGTTTACAAGGACATTTTTTTGTGAAAACACCTCTAAAAGTAGCCGTAGTAGTTAATATTACCAGGATTTCGCCAATTCAGAGCTTTCTACCTGTACACTCAGTAATTGAACTCGGCATTAAATGTAGTAAGACTCTACTTACTTGTATTTAGACAGTTTCTTACACATTCATAAACCTTTTCCGGGAATGCGGTTGTGTCTTATAAGAGTTTTACCAAAATTTGTCAGTTTTCATAGAATTATGTACTAGAAAACTCAGCATAGAAACCCTTTCAGTCAAAAACGCGTCACCAATTACGCCTCAATTGGAAAAATACACAGTATTCACCTCATGTAAAAGCTGTATACCCAAATTCTCAGCTCTGTATACAGTATTTCTTAATGTTTGAGAGCAAATGATTGTGAAACTCCACCAAAAGTCGCCAGAGATGTAAATGTTATCAGTATTCTCGTCATTTCAGGGCTTTCTACCTGTAATATCAGAAATTGAACTCGGCATTAACTGTAGTTAGACTCTACTTACTTGTATTTAGACAGTTACTTAAACGTTCATAATCATTTCCCCGGATTATCATTGTGTGTTTCAAGAATTGTACCATAATTTGACATTTTTCTTAGAAGTATTTGCTAGATCATTCAGGATATAAACTCTTTCAGTCAAAAAACACCACACCAATTAGCCACAATTGAAAACATCCGCAGTATTCACCTCATTTAAAAGCTTTGTACACAAATTCTCAGCTCTATAAACAGGAATTCTTAATGTTTATAAGGACATTATTGTGAAAACTCCTCCAAAAGTAGCCGTAGTAGTAAATATTACCAGGATTCACGTCATTTCAGAGCTTTCTACCTGTGTACTCGGTAATTGAAATAGGCATTAAAAGGAGAAAGACCCTATTTACTTGTATTTAGACTTTCTCTAACACAGCCATAAATATTTTGTGGTAATTCCGTTGTTTCTTATAAGAGTTTTACCCAAATTTGTCAGTTTTCATAGAAGTATGTACTAGAAAACTCAGCATAGAAACCCTTTCATTCAAAAACGCGACACCAATTAAGCCTCAGTTGGAAACATACACAGTATTGAACTCATTTCAAAGCTGTATACACAAATTCCCAGCTCTGAAAACAGGATTTCTTAATGTTTGAGAGCACATTAATATGAAAACTCCACCAAAAGTAGCCGGAGTTGTAAATATTATCAGTATTCTCATCATTTCAGGGCTTTCTACCTGTAATCTTCGGAATTGAACTCGCCCTTAAGTGTAGTTACACTCGTCTTACTTGTATTCAGACAGTTCCTTCACATTCATAATCATTTCCCCGGATTATCATTGTGTGTTTCAAGAGTTGTACCATAATTTGACATTTTTCTTAGAAGTATTTACTAGAACCTTCAGGATATAAACTCTTTCAGTCAAAAAACGCCACACCAATTAAGACTCAATTGAAAACATCCGCAGTATTCACCACATTTAAAAGCTTTGTACCCAAATTCTCAGCTCTATAAACAGGAATTCTTAAGGTTTACAAGGACATTTTTTTTGTGAAAACTCCTCTAAAAGTAGCCGTAGTAGTTAATATTACCAGGATTTCGCCATTTCAGAGCTTTCTACCTGTACACTCAGTAATTAAACTTGGCATTAAATGTAGTAAGACTCTACTTACTTGTGTTTAGACAGTTTCTTACCCATTCATAAACCTTTTCCGGGAATACGATTGTGTCTTATAAGAGTTTTACCAAAATTTGTCAGTTTTCATAGAATTATGTACTAGAAAACTCAGGATAGAAACCCTTTCAGTCAAAAACGTGTCACCAATTAAGCCTCAATTGGAAAAATACACAGTATTCACCTCATGTAAAAGCTGTATACACAAATTCTCAGCTCTGTATACAGTATTACTTAATGTTTGAGAGCAAATGATTGTGAAATTCCACCAAAAGTAGCCAGAGATGTAAATGTTATCAGTATTCTCGTCATTTCAGGGCTTTCTACCTGTAATATCAGGAATTGAACTCGGCATTAACTGTAGTTAGACTCTACTTACTTGTATTTAGACAGTTACTTAAACGTTCATAATCATTTCCCCGGATTATCATTGTGTGTTTCAAGAGTTGTACCATAATTTGACATTTTTCTTAGAAGTATTTGCTAGATCATTCAGGATATAAACTCTTTCAGTCAAAAAACGCCACACCAATTAAGCGTCAATTGAAAACATCCGCAGTATTCACCTCATTTAAAAGCTTTATACACAAATTCTCAGCTCTATAAACAGGAATTCTTAATGTTTATAAGGACATTCTTGTGAAAACTCCTCCAAAAGTAGCCGTAGCAGTAAATATTGCCAGGATTCACGTCATTTCAGAGCTTTCTTCCTGTACACTCAGTAATTGAACTCGGCATTAAATGTAGTAAGACTCTACTTACTTGTATTTAGACAGTTTCTTACACATTCATAAACATTTTCCGGGAATACGTTTGTATCTTATAAGCGTTTTACCCAAATTTGTCAGTTTTCATAGAAGTATGTACTTGAAAACTCAGCATAGAAACCCTTTCAGTCAAAAACGCGTCACCAATTAAGCCTCAATTGGAAACATACACAGCATTCAACTCATATCAAATCTGTATTCACAAATTCTCAGCTCTGACAACAGGATTTCTTAATGTTTACAAGGACATTCTTATGAAAACTCCTCCAAAAGTAGCCGTAGTAGTAAATATTTCCAGCATTCCCGTCATTTCAGAGCTTTTACCTGTGTACTCGGTAATTGAAATAGGCATTAAAAGTAGAAAGACCCTATTTACTTGTATTTAGACTTTCTCTAACACAGCCATAAATATTTTGCGGTAATTCCGTTGTTTCCTATAAGAGTTTTACCAAAATTTGACAGTTTTCATAGAAGTATGTACTAGAAAACTCAGCATAGAAACCCTTTCAGTCAAAAACGCGACACCAATTAAGCCTCAGTTGGAAACATGCACAGTATTCAACTCATTTCAAAGCTGTATACACATATTCCCAGCTCTGAAAACAGGATTTCTTAATGTTTGAGAGCACATTAATGTGAAAACTCCACCAAAAGTAGCCGGAGTTGTAAATATTATCAGTATTCTCATCATTTCAGGGCTTTCTACCTGTAATCTTCGGAATTGAATTCGCCCTTAAGTGTAGTTACACTCGTCTTACTTGTATTCAGACAGTTCCTTCGCAATCATAATCATTTCCCCGGATTATCATTGTGTGTTTCAAGAGTTGTACCATAATTTGTCATTTTTCTTAGAAGTATTTTCTAGATCATTCAGGATATAAACTCTTTCGGTCAAAAAACGCCACACTAATTAAGACACAATTGAAAACATCCGCAGTATTCACCACATTTAAAAGATTTGTACACAAATTCTCAGCTCTATAAACAGGAATTCTTAAGGTTTACAAGGATATTTTTTTGTGATAACTCCTCTAAAAGTAGCCGTAGTAGTTAATATTACCAGGATTTCGCCATTTCAGAGCTTTCTACCTGTACACTCAGTAATTGAACTCGGCATTAAATGTAGTAAGACTCTACTTACTTGTATTTAGACAGTTTCTTACACATTCATAAACCTTTTCCGGGAATACGGTTGTGTCTTATAAGACTTTTACCAAAATTTGTCAGTTTTCATAGAATTATGTACTAGAAAACTCAGGATAGAAACCCTTTCAGTCAAAAACGCGTCACCAATTAAGCCTCAATTGGAAAAATACACAGTATTCACCTCATATAAAACCTCTATACCCAAATTCTCAGCTCTGTATACAGTATTTCTTAATGTTTGAGAGCACATGATTGTGAAACTCCACCAAAAGTAGCCAGAGATGTAAATGTTATCAGTATTCTCGTCATTTCAGGGCTTTCTACCTGTAATATCAGGAATTGAACTCGGCATTAACTGTAGTTAGACTCTACTTACTTTTATTTAGACAGTTACTTAAACGTTCATAATCATTTCCCCGCATTATCATTGTGTGTTTCAAGAGTTGTACCATAATTTGACATTTTTCTTAGAAGTATTTGCTAGAACATTCAGGATATAAACTCTTTCAGTCAAAAAACGCCACACCAATTCAGCCTCAATTGATATCATCCGCAGTATTCACCTCATTTAAAAGCTGTATACACAAATTCTCAGCTCTGACAACAGGATTTCTTAATGTTTACAAGGACATTGTTGTGAAAACTCCTCCAAAAGTAGCCGTAGTAGTAAATATTACCAGGATTCACGTCATTTCAGAGCTTTCTACCTGTGTACTCGGTAATTGAAATAGGCATTAAAAGTAGAAAGACCCTATTTACTTGTATTTAGACTTTCTCTAACACAGCCATAAATATTTTGTGGTAATTCCATTGTTTCTTATAAGAGTTTTACCAAAATTTGTCAGTTTTCATACAAGTATGTACTAGAAAACTCAGCATAGAAACCCTTTCAGTCAAAAACGCCATAGTAATTAAGCCTCAGTTGGAAACATACACAGTATTCAACTCATTTCAAAGCTGTATACACAAATTCCCAGCTCTGAAAACAGGATTTCTTAATGTTTGAGAGCACATTAATGTGAAAACACCACCAAACGTAGCCGGAGTTGTAAATATTATCAGTATTCTCGTCATTTCAGGGCTTTCTACCTGTAATCTTCGGAATTGAACTCGCCCTTAAGTGTAGTTACACTCGTCTTACTTGTATTCAGACAGTTCCTTCACATTCATAATCATTTCCCCGGATTGTCATTGTGTGTTTCAAGAGTTGTACCATAATTTGACATTTTTCTTAGAAGTATTTACTAGAACCTTCAGGATATGAACTCTTTCGGTCAAAAAACGCCACACCAATTAAGACTCAATTGAAAACATCCGCAGTATTCACCACATTTAAAAGCTTTGTACCCAAATTCTCAGCTCTATAAACAGGAATTCTTAAGGTTTACAAGGACATTTTTTTGTGAAAACTCCTCTAAAAGTAGCCGTAGTAGTTAATATTACCAGGATTTCGCCATTTCAGAGCTTTCTACCTGTACACTCAGTAATTGAACTCGGCATTAAATGTAGTAAGACTCTACTTACTTGTATTTAGACAGTTTCTTACACATTCATAAACATTTTCCGGGAATACGTTTGTATCTTATAAGCGTTTTACCCAAATTTGTCAGTTTTCATAGAAGTATGTACTTGAAAACTCAGCAAAGAAACCCTTTCAGTCAAAAAGGAGTCACCAATTAAGCCTCAATTGGAAACATACACAGCATTCAACTCATATCAAAGCTGTATACACGAATTCTCAGCTCTGACAACAGGATTTCTTAATGTTTACAAGGACATTCTTATGAAAACTCCTCCAAAAGTAGCGGTAGTAGTAAATATTACCAGGATTCACGTCATTTCAGAGCTTTTACCTGTGTACTCAGTAATTGAAATAGGCATTAAATGTAGAAATACCCTATTTACTTGTATTTAGACTTTCTCTAACACAGCCATAAATATTTTGCGGTAATTCCGTTGTTTCCTATAAGAGTTTTACCAAAATTTGTCAGTTTTCATAGAAGTATGTACTAGAAAACTCAGCATAGAAACCCTTTCAGTCAAAAACGCCACAGTAATTAAGCCTCAGTTGGAAACAAACACAGTATTCAACTCATTTCAAAGCTGTATACACAAATTCCCAGCTCTGAAAACAGGATTTCTTAATGTTTGAGAGCACATTAATGAGAAATCTCCACTAAAAGTAGCCGGAGTTGTAAATATTATCAGTATTCTCGTCTTTTCATGGCTTTCTACCTGTAATCTTCGGAATTGAACTCGCCCTTAAGTGTAGTTACACTCGTCTTACTTGTATTCAGACAGTTCCTTCACATTCATAATCATTTCCCCGGATTATCATTGTGTGTTTCAAGAGTTGTATCATAATTTCACATTTTTCTTAGAAGTATTTACTAGAACCTTCAGGATATGAACTCTTTCGGTCAAAAAACGCCACACCAATTAAGACTCAATTGAAAACATCCGCAGTATTCACCACATTTAAAAGCTTTGTACCCAAATTCTCAGCTCTATAAACAGGAATTCTTAAGGTTTACAAGGACATTTTTTTGTGACAACTCCTCTAAAAGTAGCCGTAGTAGTTAATATTGCCAGGATTTCGCCATTTCAGAGCTTTCTACCTGTACACTCAGTAATTGAACTCGGCATTAAATGTAGTAAGACTCTACTTACTTGTATTTAGACAGTTTCTTACACATTCATAAACCTTTTCCGGGAATACGGTTGTGTCTTATAAGACTTTTACCAAAATTTGTCAGTTTTCATAGAATTATGTACTAGAAAACTCAGGATAGAAACCCTTTCAGTCAAAAACGGGTCACCAATTAAGCCTCAATTGGAAAAATACACAGTATTCACCTCATATAAAACCTCTATACCCAAATTCTCAGCTCTGTATACAGTATTTCTTAATGTTTGAGAGCACATGATTGTGAAACTCCACCAAAAGTAGCCAGAGATGTATATGTTATCAGTATTCTCGTCATTTCAGGGCTTTCTACCTGTAATATCAGGAATTGAACTTGGCATTAACTGTAGTTAGACTCTACTTACTTGTATTTAGACAGTTACTTAAACGTTCATAATCATTTCCCCGCATTATCATTGTGTGTTTCAAGAGTTGTACCATAATTTGACATTTTTCTTAGAAGTATTTGCTAGAACATTCAGGATATAAAGTCTTTCAGTCAAAAAACGCCACACCAATTAAGCCTCAATTGAAAACATCCGCAGTATTCACCTCATTTAAAATCTTTATACACAAATTCTCAGCTCTATAAACAGGAATTCTTAATGTTTATAAGGACATTCTTGTGACAACTCCTCCAAAAGTAGCCGTAGCAGTAAATATTACCAGGATTCACGTCATTTCAGAGCTTTCTTCCTGTACACTCAGTAATTGAAATAGGCATTAAAAGTAGAAAGACCCTATTTACTTGTATTTAGACTTTCTCTAACACAGCCATAAATATTTTGCGGTAATTCCGTTGTTTCCTATAAGAGTTTTACCAAAATTTGTCAGTTTTCATAGAAGTATGTACTAGAAAACTCAGCATAGAAACCCTTTCAGTCAAAAACGCATCACCAATTAAGCCTCAATTGGAAACATACACAGCATTCAACTCATATCAAAGCTGTATACACAAATTCTCAGCTCTGACAACAGGATTTCTTAGTGTTTACAAGGACATTCTGGTGAAAACTCCTCCGAAATTAGCCGAAGTTGTAAATATTACCAGTATTCACGTCATTTCAGAGCTTTCTACCTGTATACTCGGTAATTGCACTAGGCAATAAAAGAAGTCAGAGCCTACTTACTTGTATATAGACTTTTTCTAACACTATCAGAAACGTTTTCCAGGAATACAGTTGTGTCTAATAAGATTTTTACCAAAATTTGTCATTTTTCGTACAAGTATATGCTAGAAACCTCAGGATAGAATCCCTTTCAGTCAAAAACGCGTCGCCACTTAAGCCTCAATTGGTAACATACACAGTATTCACCTCATTTAAAAGCTGTATACCCAAATTCTCAGCTCTATAAACAGGAATTCTTAATTTTTTCAAGGACATTTTTGTGAAAACTTCTCCAAAGGTAGCCGTAGTAGTAAATATTAC
Organism: Myotis pilosus; assembly: GCA_036010255.1. NCBI lineage: Eukaryota > Metazoa > Chordata > Mammalia > Chiroptera > Vespertilionidae > Myotis > Myotis pilosus. The sequence goes on from JASKON010000034.1 coordinate 7,558,256, forward strand.
CAGGATTCACGACATTTCAGATCTTTCTACCCGTACACTCAGTAATTTAACTCGGCATTAAATGTAGTAAGACACTACTTACTTGTATTTAGACAGTTTCTTACACATTCATAAATATTTTCCGGGAATATGGTTGTGTCTTATAAGAGTTTTACCAAAATTTGTCAGTTTTCATAGAATTATGTACTAGAAAACTCAGGATAGAAACCCTTTCAGTCAAAAACGCGTCACCAATTAAGCCTCAATTGGAAACATACACAGTATTGAACTCATTTAACAGCTGTATACACAAATTCTCAGCTCTGTATAAAGTATTTCTTAATGTTTGAGAGCACATTAAAGTGAAAACTCCACCAAAAGTAGCCGGAGTTGTAAATATTATCAGTATTCTCGTCATTTCAGGGCTTTCTACCTATAATCCCGGAATTGAACTCGGCCTTAAATGTAGTTAGACTCGTCTTACTTGTATTTAGACTGTTCCTTCACATTCATAATTATTTCCCCGAATTATCATTGTGTGTTTCAAGAGTTGTACCATAATTTGACATTTTTCTTAGAAGTATTTACTAGAACCTTCAGGATATAAACTCTTTCAGTCAAAAAACGCGACACCAATTAAGACTCAATTGAAATCATCCACAGTATTCACCTCATTTAAAATTTTTATACACAAATTCTCAGCTCTATAAACAGGAATTCTTAATGTTTACAAGGAAATTTTTTTGAAAACTCCTCCCAAAGTAGCCGTTGTAGTAAATATTACCAGGATTTCGCCATTTTAGAGCTTTCTACCTGTACACTCAGTAATTGAACTCGGCATTAAATGTAGTAACACTCTACTTTCGTGTATTTAGACAGTTTCTTACACATTCATAAACATTTTCCGGGAATACGGTTGTGTCTTATAAGAGTTTTACCAAAATTTGTCAGTTTTCATAGAATTATGTACTAGAAAACTCAGGATAGATACCCTTTCTGTCAAATCGCGTCACCAATTAAACCTCAATTGGAAACATACACAGTATTCACTTCATTTAAAAGCTTGTATACACAAATTCTCAGCTCTGTAAACAGGATTTCTTTTTTTTTCTTTTTTTAATATATTTTTTATTGATTAAGATATTACATATGTGTCCTTGTCCCCCCGTTACCCTCTACCCCCCCGCTCTTGCCCTCCCCCCCGTTGTCAGTGTCCATTGGTTAGACCTATATGCCTGCATGTAAGTCCTTTGGTTGATCTTGCCCCCTTCCCCCCACCCTCCCCTACCCTCCCTCCAAAACCCGACAGTCCCATCAATGCCTCTCCATCTCTGGATCAGTCCTTGTTCATCAGTTTATGTTGTTCATTTTATTCCACAAATGAGTGAGTTCATGTGGTATTTATCTGCTCTCCAGTTCCATCCATGTTGTGGCAAATTGTTAGAGTTCCTTTTTCTTCTTCCTCTTCTTAAATAATACCTTTCAGCATTTCATATAATGCTGGTTTGGTGGTGATGAACTTCTTTAGCTTTTTGTTATCCGTGAAGCTCTTTATCTGACCTTCTATTCTGAATGATAGCTTTGCTGGATAAAGTAATCTTGGTTGTAGGTTCTTGCTATTCATCACTTTGAATATTTCTTGCCACTCTCTTCTGGCCTGCATGGTTTCTGTTGAGAAATCAGCTGACAGTCGTATGGGTACTCCCTTGTAGGTAACTGAGTTTCTTTCTCTTGCTGCTTTTAAGATTCTCTCTTTGTCTTTTGCTCTTGGCATTTTAATTATGATGTGCCTTGGTGTGGTCCTCTTTGGATTCCTTTTGGTTGGAGTTCTCTGCGCTTCCTGGACTTGTAAGTCTATTTCTTTCACCAGGTGGGGGAAGTTTTCTGTCATTATTTCTTCAAATAGGTTTTCAATATCTTGCCCTCTCTCTTCTTCTGGTACCCCTATAATTCTGATGTTGGTACGCTTGAAGTTGTCCCAGAGGCTCCTTACTCTATCTTCATATTTTTGGAATCTCTTTTCTTTTTTCTTTTTCGGTTGGGTATTTTTTTTTTGTTTCTTTGTACTTCAAATCTTTGACTTGATTCTTGGGATCCTCTTGTCTGCTGTTGGATCTCTGTAAATTATTCTTTATTTCAGTCAGTGTATGCTTAATTTCTAGTTGGTCCTTTTTCATGTCCTCCATGGTCTCAGTATACTTATTGAGGGACTCATTAAATTTATTGGCGGTTTCCATAAAATTCTTGAAAAACCTTATAAACATGGCCTTGAACTCTATATCCAATCATTTGCTTTCCTCTATTTCTGCCATTCGTGACCTGTTTCTCTGTCTCCGCATTTTGGCAGCTTCCCTGTGTTGATAGAGAGGCTTTGTGTGCTAGGTGTCCTGTAAGGCCCAGTGGCTCAGCCTCCCTAGTTACCTGAGGTGGACACACTTGGTGCACTCCCTTGTGGGCTTTGTGCACAGTCTTGTTGTAGCTATGCCTTGGTTGTTGTAGGATCACTGGGAGGAATTGACCTCCTGGTCAATTGGCTGTGAGAGTCAGCTGTGTCTGCAGTGGGAAAACTTCTGTGCTGGAGACACCCTTCTGGGGCATGACTTGCTTCAGTGGGGCTTTGGTGCTCACTGAGACTGCACCCTGAGTGTGTCCCTTATGGATCTGAGAAGTTGTGATCTGGATGGTCCCCCTCTGACCACTGGGTACAGTGGCTCTTGAGTCTAAGGAGGTGCTAATTTAGCCTCTGCCTGAGGTTACCCAGCAGGAACTACGAAGAGGGCTGCAGATTCCCCTTCCCCTTTTTTTTGGAGTTTGGAAGTGCCTTGATAAGGCTCAGCTGTGAAGGATGCAAGCGCTGTGGGGCCTTGGGCTTTCTCTTATAAGTTCTGGGTCTGTCTGACCCGGCTGCAGTTAGGTAATTACAGGTTGCAATGGCCAGGGCATTCATATGCAAAAGCCTCTGCCGCAGCCTGGGTGGGGCAGGGTCTCAAGGAATCAAAGGGCGGAGCAAGCAGCTATGGCAGAGCCTCAGCCCTGCCCTAAGGAGCCATGAGTTTCAGTGTCCTGTAATGGCTGCAAACACCTCTGAGGGAAAGCCGCCCTCAAGATCGCCCGCTGCCAGACAGTCCAGTTTCTCCCCGCATGAGTCCTGGGTCCCCAGAGACTTCCCGGACCTGGAGTTCAGAGCCGTCAGGAGCTTGTGACTCCCTCCGGATTCAAAAAGACAGCCGCGTCCTCAGGTGCCAGCCCCTTTCCGTGCGCACGATCCCCCACCTCTGTGCCTTACTTCCGCAGCTCCTCTGGCTCTCAGTGTCCTTTTTTTTCCTGCTAGTTGTAGAATTTACAGTCAGCCAGGCTTCCTGTGGTTCTGGATGATGTCCGTATTGTGTTTCTGAGGTATTATTCCATTGTTGTGAGCAGCAGCAATTTCCCGGTGTTTATCTATGCCGCCATCTTAGTTTCTTCCAACAATTTTTTTTTTAGATTCCACATGTATAAGTGACACCATGCAGTATTTATCTTTGGCTCCCCAAATCTGGAGGAGGCGCCAGGCGAGGAAGGAAGGAGTCGGGTAGAAGAGCGCTCGGTGCGGGAGGGCTACTGTGCGACCAAGGGGCTCCTGAGCACACACGCGGCGACGAGATTGTGGGAACTCTTGCGAGATCTCCTGGTGATTTATGTGGACGCCAAGGACCCGGGTCCTTTCCCAGGTGCGGTTCCATCGTGCTTCACAGAAGCCGTTTCTCTCCGCCCACCTTCTCTCTCACCTGAATGCGTGCTACCACCCCCTGGAAGACTGTATGGACATGGACATGAGCCCTCTGGGGCCCTAGAACTGCCTTTTCGGTAACTACTGGGGGGTTGGAGGGAGGACGAGCAAGGCCTAGTCCAGGATATCTTAATGTTTGAGAGCACATTAATGTGAAAACTCCACCAAAAGTAGCCAGAGTTGTAAATGTTATCAGTATTCTCGTCATTTCAAGGCTCTCTACATGTAATCTCAGGAATTGAACTCGGCATTAACTGTAGTTAGACTCTACTTACTTGTATTTAGACAGTTACTTAAACGTTCATAATCATTTCCCCGGATTATCATTGTGTGTTTCAAGAGTTGTACAATAATTTGACATTTTTCTTAGAAGTATTTACTAGAACTTTCAGGATATAAACCCTTTCAGTCAAAAAACGCCACACCAATTAAGCCTCAATTGAAAACATCCGCAGGATTCACCTCATTTAAAAGGTGTATACACAAATTCTCAGCTCTATAAACAGGAATTCTTAATGTTAACAAGGACATTCTTGTGAAAACTCTCCAAAAGTAGCCGTAGTAGTAAATATTACCAGGATTCACGTCATTTCAGAGCTTTCTTCCTGTACACTCAGTAATTGAACTCGGCATTAAATGTAGTAAGACTCTACTTACTTGTATTTAGACAGTTTCTTACACATTCATAAACATTTTCCAGGAATACGGTTGTATCTTATAAGAGTTTTACCAAAATTTGTCAGTTTTCATAGAAGTATGTACTAGAAAACTAAGGATAGAAACCCTTTCAGTCAAAAACGCATCACCAATTAAGCCTCAATTGTAAACATACACAGTATTCAACTCATTTCAAAGCTGTATACACAAATTCTCAGCTCTGAAAACAGGATTTCTTAATGTTTACAAGGACATTCTTGTGAAAACTCCTCCAAAAGTACCCGTAGTAGTAAATATTACCAGGATTCACGTCATTTCAGAGCTTTCTACCTGTGTACTCGGTAATTGAAATAGGCATTAAAAGTAGAAAGACCCTATTTACTTTTATTTAGACTTTTTCTAACACAGCCATAAACATTTTGCGGTAATTCCGTTGTTTCTTATAAGAGTTTTACCGAAATTTGTCAGTTTTCATAGAAGTATGTACTAGAAAACTCAGGATAGAAACCCTATCAGTCAAAAACTTGACACCAATTAAACCTCAAATGGAAACATACACACTATTCACCTCATTTCAAAGCTGTATACCAAAATTCTCAGCTCTGAAAAGAGCATTCCTTAATGTTTGAGAGAAAATGATTGTGAAACTCCACCAAAAGTAGCCAGAGATGTAAATGTTATCAGTATTCTCGTCATTTCAGGGCTCTCTACCTGTAATCTCAGGAATTGAACTCGGCCTTAACTGTAATTAGACTCGACTTACTTGTATTTAGACAGTTACTTACACGTTCATAATCATTTCCCCGGATTATCATTGTGTATTTCAAGAGTTGTACCATATTTTGACATTTTTCTTAGAAGTATTCACTAGAACCTTCAGGATATAAACTCTTTTAGTCAAAAACGCCACACCAATTAAGCCTCAATTGAAGACATCCGCAGTATTCACCTCATTTAAAAGCTTTATACACAAATTCTCAGCTCTATAAACAGGAATTTTTAATTTTTATAAGGACATTCTTGTGAAAACTCCTCCAAAAGTACCCGTAGTAGTAAATATTACCAGGATTCACGTCATTTCAGAGCTTTCTACCTGTATACTCGGTAATTGAAATAGGCATTAAAAGTAGAAAGACCCTATTTACTTTTATTTAGACTTTTTCTAACACAGCCATAAACATTTTGCGGTAATTCCGTTGTTTCTTATAAGAGTTTTACCGAAATTTGTCAGTTTTCATAGAAGTATGTACTAGAAAACTCAGGATAGAAACCCTATCAGTCAAAAACTTGACACCAATTAAACCTCAAATGGAAACATACACACTATTCACCTCATTTCAAAGCTGTATACCGAAATTCTCAGCTCTGAAAACAGCATTTCTTAATGTTTGAGAGAAAATGATTGTGAAACTCCACCAAAAGTAGCCAGAGATGTAAATATTATCAGTATTCTCGTCATTTCAGGGCTCTCTACCTGTAATCTCAGGAATTGAACTCGGCCTTAACTGTAATTAGACTCGACTTACTTGTATTTAGACAGTTACTTACACGTTCATAATCATTTCCCCGGATTATCATTGTGTATTTCAAGAGTTGTACCATATTTTGACATTTTTCTTAGAAGTATTCACTAGAACCTTCAGGATATAAACTCTTTTAGTCAAAAACGCCACACCAATTAAGCCTCAATTGAAGACATCCGCAGTATTCACCTCATTTAAAAGCTTTATACACAAATTCTCAGCTCTATAAACAGGAATTTTTAATTTTTATAAAGACATTCTTGTGAAAACTCCTCCAAAAGTAGCCGTAGTAGTAAATATTACTAGGATTCACGTCATTTCAGAGCTTTCTTCCTGTACACTCAGTAGTTGAAATCGGCATTAAATGTAGTAAGACTCTACTTACTTGTATTTAGACAGTTTCTTACACATTCCTAAACATTTTCCGGGAATACGGTTGTATCTTATAAGAGTTTTACCAAAATTTGTCAGTTTTCTTATAAGTATGTACTAGAAAACTAAAGATAGAAACCCTTTCAGTCAAAAACGTATCACCAATTAAGCCTCAATTGGAAACATACACAGTATTCAACTCATTTCATAGCTGTGTACACAAATTCTCAGCTCTGAGAACAGGATTTCTTAATGTTTACAAGGACATTCTTGTGAAAACTCCTCCGAAAGTAGCCGAAGTTGTAAATATTACCAGTATTCACGTCATTTCAGAGCTTTCTACCTGTATACTAGGCATTAAAAGTAGTCAGACCCTACTTACTTGTATATAGACTTTTTCTAACACTATCAGAAACATTTTCCAGGAATACAGTTGTGTCTTATAAGATTTTTACCAAAATTTGTCATTTTTCGTACAAGTATATGCTAGAAACCTCAGGATAGAGTCCCTTTCAGTCAAAAACGGGTTACCAGTTAAGCCTCAATTGGTAACATACACAGTATTCACCTCATTTAAAAGCTGTATACCCAAATTCTCAGCTCTATAAACAGTAATTCTTAATTTTTTCAAGGACATTATTGTGAAAACTTCTCCAAAGGTAGCCGTAGTAGTAAATATTACCAGGATTCACGTCATTTCAGATCTTTCTACCTGTACACTCAGTAATTGAACTCGGCATTAAATATAGTAGGACACTACTTACTTGTATTTAGACAGTTTCTTACACATTCATAAACATTTTCCGGGAATACGGTTGTGTCTTATAAGAGTTTTACCAAAATTTGTCAGTTTTCATAGAATTATGTACTAGATAACTTAGGATAGAAACCCTTTCAGTCCAAAACGCGTCACCAATTAAGCCTCAATTGGAAACATACACAGTATTCACCTCATTTAAAAGCTGTATACACAAATTCTCAGCTCTGAAAACAGGATTTCTTAATGTTTCAGAGCACATTAATGTGAAAACTCCACCAAAAGTAGACAGAGTTGTAAATATTATCAGTATTCTCGTCATTTCAGGGCTTTCAAAGTGTAATCTCAGGAATTGAACTCGGCCTTTAATGTATTAAACTCGACTTACTTGTATTTAGACTGTTCCTTCACATTCATAATCATTTCCCCGGATTATCACTGTGTGTTTCAAGAGTTGTACCATAATTTGATAATTTCTTAGAAATATTTATGAAAACCTTCAGGATATAAACTCTTTCATTCAAAAAACGCCACACCAATTAACCCTCAATTGAAAACATCCGCAGGATTCACCTCATTTAAAAGCTGTATACACAAATTCTCAGCTCTGTAAACAGGAATACTTAGTGTTTACAAGGATATTCTTTTGAAAACACCACTGAAAGTAGCCGAAGTCATAAATATTACCAGTATTCACGTCATTTCGGAGCTTTCTACCTGTATACTCGGTAATTGAACTAGGCATTAACAGTAGTAAGACCCTACTTACTTGTATATAGACTTTTTCTAACACTATCATAAACATTTTCTGGGAATACCGTTGTGTCTTATAAGAGTTTTACCAAAATTTGTCATTTATCATACAATATATGGTAGAAACCTCAGGATAGAAACCCTTTCAGTCAAAAACGCGTCACCAATTAAGCGGCAATTGGCAACATACAGAGTATTGACCTCATTTCCAAGCTGTATACACAAATTCTCAGCTCTGTATACAGTATTTCTTAATATTTGAGAGCACAGGATTGTGAAACTCCACCAAAAATAGCCGGAGTTGTAAATGTTATCAGTATTCTCGTCATTTCAGGGCTTTCTACCTGTAATCTCAGGAATTGAACTCGGCATTCAATATAGTTAGACTGTTCTTACTTGTATTTAGACAGTTACTTACTCGTACATAATATTTTCCCCGGATTATCATTGTGTGTTTCAAGAGTTGTAGAATAATTTGACATTTTTCTTAGCAGTATTTAGTAGAACCTTCAGGATATAAACTCTTTCATTCAAAAAACGCCACATCAATTAAGACTCAGTTGAAAACATCCGAGTATTCACCTCATTTAAAACCTTTATGCACAAATTCTCAGCTCTGTAAACAGGAATTCTTAATGTTTAAAAGGATATTCTTTGGAAACACCACTGAAAGTAGCCGAAGTCGTAAATATTACCAGTATTCACGTCATTTCAGAGCTTTCTACCTGTACACTCGGTCATTGAACTAGGCATTAAAAGTAGTAAGACCCTACTTACTTGTACATACACTTTTTCTAACACTATCATAAACGTTTTCCGGGAATACTGTTGTGTCTTATAAGCTTTTTACCCAAATTTGTCATTTATCATACAATATATGCTAGAAACCTCAGGATAGAAACCCTTTCAGTCAAAAACGTGTCACCAATTAAGCCGCAATTGGCAACATACAAAGTATTCACCTCATTTCAAAGCTGTATACACAAATTCTCAGCTCTGTATACAGTATTTCTTAATGTTTGAGAGCATATGACTTATCAACTCCACCTAAAGTAGACGGAGTTGTAAATTTTTTCAGTATTCTCGTCATTTCAGGGCTTTCCACCTGTAATCTCAGGAATTGAACTCGGGATTAACTGTAGTTAGACTCTACTTACTTGTATTTAGATAGTTACTTACTCGTTCATAATCATTTCCCCGGATTATCATTTGCGGGGTCCAGCCCCAGCAGGTCCAGGGGTCCCCAAAGGTGTGGACGGAGTCGGCGAAGAAGGAATGAATGGCACAGAGGCAGTGTTCAGTTCATCAGCATAGTTGGGTTCTATTGTCAGGATCTCCAGCCAGGTTCTGTAGCCATGTTCCCTCGCTAGGTTCTCCAGTCAGGTTCTGTCCAAGTTCTAGTCAGGTTCTCTTGACATGGAGGCAGCCATCGGGTGATCATCATAGCCAGGTTCCTCTAGCCAAGTTCTGTAGCCATGTTCTCTCGCCAGGCTCCCCAGCCAGGCTCGGCCCAGGCTCTCCAGCCAGGCTCGGTCGCCAGGCTCTGTCTAGGCTCTCCAACCAAGCTCCACAGCCAGGTTCTGTCCAGGATCCCCTGCCATGTTCTTTCCAGCGAAGTTCTAGGTTCTGTGTAGGTCCTGTCTGCTAAGTTCTGTCTTCTGAGGTCTGCCTTCTGAGGTCTGCCTTCGGAGGTCTGCCTTCGGAGGTCTGCCTTCGGAGGTCTGCCTTCGGAGGTCTGCCTTCTGAGGTCTGCCGCTAAGTTCTGTCTCCTGTTGTCTTGTTGCATCTGTATTTATACCAGGTGATTCTAATCCTATCAATCTCTATTCCAAAGGTTAGGGTGTTTCTTATCTCCATTACAGGGAGTAAAGATTATGTAGCTTAAGCATGATTGTTCATAGTTAAAGTGATTAACTACCCGCCTGGCACTTAGTTAAGAGGTTTTATTCCCTCCCTAACTTCAGGGGAAAATCCCTACCTGGGGAAACAACCTTTCTCAGAGAAGTGACCTTGGTTAAAACACATAGTGCCAAGAAGGTGATCAAATATATTAAGAACAGTATGCCATATATGCCAGGTCCCTAGAAACAGCAAGGATGGACCGGCTCCCGGCAATCATTGTGTGTTTCAAGAGTTGTACCATAATTTGATAGTTTCTTAGAAATATTTATGAGAACCTTCAGGATATAAACTCTTTCATTCAAAAAACGCCACACCAATTAACCCTCAATTGAAAACATCCGCAGGATTCACCTCATTTAAAAGCTGTATACACAAATTCTCAGCTCTGTAAACAGGAATTCTTAATGTTTACAAGGATATTCTTTTGAAAACACCACCGAAAGTGGCCGAAGTCATAAATATTAGCAGTATTCACGTCATTTCAGAGCTTTCTATCTGTACACTCAGTAATTGAACTCGGCAGTAAATGTAGTAAGACTCTACTTACTTGTATTTAGACAGTTTCTTACACATTCATGAACATTTTCCAGGAATATGGTTGTGTCTTATAAGAGTTTTACCAAAATTCGTCAGTGTTCATAGATTTATGTACTAGAAAACTCAGGATAGAAACCCTTTCAGTCAAAAACGTTTCACCAATTAAGCCTCAATTGGAAACATACACAGTATTCACCTCATTTACAAGCTGTATACACAAATTCTCAGCTCTGAAAACAGGATTTCTTAATGTTTGAGAGCACATTAATGTGAAAACTACACCAAAAGTATCCGTAGTTGCAAATATTATCAGTATTCTTGTCATTTCAGGGCTTTCTACCTGTAATCTCAGGATTTGAACTCGGCATTAACTGTAGTTAGACTCTACTTACTTGTATTTAGACAGTTACTTACTCGTTCATAATCTTTTCCCTGGATTATCATTGTGTGTTTCAAGAGTTGTACCATAATTTGACATTTTTCTTAGAAGTATTTAGTAGAACCTTCAGGATAAAAACTCTTTCATTCAAAAAACGCCACACCAATTAAGACTCAGTTGAAAACATCCGAGTATTCACCTCATTTAAAACCTTTTTACACAAATACTCAACTCTGTAAACAGGAATTCTTAATGTTTGCAAGGATATTCTTTTGAATACACCACCGAAAGTAGCCAAAGTTGTAAATATTACCAGTATTCACGTCATTTCAGAGCTTTCTACCTGTATACTTGGTACTTGAACTAGGCATTCAAAGTAGTAAGACTTTACTTACTTGCATTTAGACTTTCTCTAACACTATCATAAACATTTTCCGGGAATCCCGTTGTGTCTTATAAGAGTTTTACTAAAATATGCCATTTTTCGTACAAGTATATGCTAGAAACCTCAGGATAGAAACCCTTTCAGTCAAAAACGCGTTCCCAATTAAGCCGCAATTGGCAACATACACAGTATTCACCTCATTTCAAAGCTGTATACACAAATTCTCAGCTCTGTATACAGTATTTCTTAATGTTTGAGAGCACATGATTGTGAAACTCCACCAAAAATAGCCGGAGCTGTAAATGTTATCAGTATTCTCGTCATTTCAGGGCTTTCTACCTGTAATCTCAGGAATTGAACTCGGCATTAACTGTAGCTTGACTCTACTTACTTGTATTTAGACTGTTACATACGGGTTCATAATCATATCCCCGGATTATCATTGTTTGTTTCAAGATTTGTACCATAATTTGACATTTTTCTTAGAAGTATTTACTAGAACCTTCAGGATATAAACTCTTTAATTCAAAAAACGTCACACCAATTAAGCCTCAATTGAAAACATCCGCAGTATTCACCTCATTTAAAAGCTTTATACACAAATTCTCAGCTCTATAAACAGGAATTCTTAATGTTTACAAGTACATTCTTGTGAAAATTCCACCACAAGTAGCCGAAGTTGTAAATATTACCAGTATTCATGTCATTTCAGAGCTTTCTACCTGTATACTCGGTAATTGAACTAGGCATTAAATGTAGTAAGACTCTACTTACTTGTATTTAGACAATTTCTTACACATTCATAAACATTTTCTGGGAATACGGTTGTGTCTTATAACAGTTTTACCAAGAAAAATGTTGGAGGTATAAAAGGACGTGTCCCGTGCTTGTCTTGGAGCAGATAAAGGTGAGCAGCTGAAATGGGTAACACACAGCCCGAATAGGCTGAGGATTTTCACCTGAGAGACTGTCTGCAGCTCGGAAAGCCCGAGAAACCCCAGGAAAGAAAGGACGGTTGGAGACTGCAGCTTAAACCTCTCTTGGTGTGCCAGCTAAGCATCGGAGACTGCGCCATCTTGGGCGGTTGTTGCTGGCATCCAGAGACCAGCTACTTACCTGGAAACAAGGGCTCTCAAGCAGCGTGACTGCGTGAACTCAGAGGAGCACTGCTTCTTCTCACCGAAAGGTTAGACTTTCCCTAAAGGTGCAGTTTGCAATTCGGGTTGGAAAGAGGACTGAGCTAGATCCGCGTGCGTGCGAGCGCGTTTGCACTGGTGGGGCAAAATCTGCCCCCCACAGAGTCCGCAGCTGTTGGGACCAGTGTGACCCGCGAGTGGAGAAGGGGCCCCACAGGGCTGCTGGCAGAAGGGAACGCTAAAAATAAGCCCATAGCTGGACTGAATGTAAAAAAGCAGCCTTGGACTCTGCCAATTGCCGGCTGCTTGGTGCCAGGGGAGTGGGCGCGGGGAGACTGTGTGCGCGGAGACTGTGCGCAGACCTGGAAGGTGGTGGCTTGCGAATTCGCACAACGTTTCAGGCTCTTGTTACAGCTCCCCTTAGATCCGTGCATTTGATTATTAAACCCAGTGCATGGGATTCCCCAGTTGGGGTCATTCGCAGAGCCTGTAGGGAAAGGTTCTTTTTGGGGAGCCTGGGAAACAGCAGGCAGTAACTAATAAAGAACCAGCTCTGGGCAGTGGTCTTTCCCAGGTCAGTTCCAGATACCATAGAGAAAAAAAAACCCTACTGATAGAGAGGACTTATAGCCTCGAAGGTCAATCCAGACACACTGCCACCCAGAGGCAGAGTCACAAACTGTCTCTTCTGTGATCACAAATAAAGGCAGTCTGGTAAACAAATACAACCTGCCTTAAAATCAGGTCTGTGGTTTACGGAACGGAGGGACAGTGTATCGCAGGGAAGTTCAACACTCCCCTGAATGCCTGGAAGGACTAAGGCATGCCAAAAAGAAGAGTGGAAGATCTGAAGCACCTTCACTTCCGAATATTTTTATATATATTTTTTTTTAATTCTTTTTTCACCATTTCTTTAAGAACTTATTTATTATTTTTTTATTTTTATTTTTTTCATCACTTGATTTTACCTTTTTAATTACTACATTTTTTAACCAGTATTATTGCTATCCTTTTACCATTTTTTCAAGTGTCATTTTATTTTTTTTATTTTATTTTTCTTTATTTTATTTTGGGATTAGTGTTCTACGCTCTATTTTCATCATTCCTTTAGCATCATTTCTCTCTATCTCACATTTACCCTTAAGCCAAAACTCTCTTCCTCACTTTCCCCCTTTTGTTGTCCTGTTTCTCTACCCTATTCCTGCTTTGGATTTTCCCTATTCCTTCTTTCTACCCACTGTCTAAATTTCACCCTACTTATATATCTAATTTCCAATCCCTCGCTCCAAATCCATATACACCTCTCTCTTATCTTTCTTCACTATCTAATTTTTTTTCTCTCTCTGTGTGTTGTTTTGCTAGTGTTTGCTTGATTTTGTGTATATTGGGGTTTTTTATGCTTGTGTGGGAAATTGTTTTGTTTTTCATTTTCATTTTTCTGTTTTGCTTACTTTTTCTTTATCTGGTTATTTTTGTGCTTCTGTTTTCCCTTGTCTTGCTTGATATTGGTGGTTGTTTGTAGTTTGCATTTGTCTCCAGGGATCTGCTGCTGGAGTTCATTGAGATTGGTTGCAGTTCTCTTGGAGTTTTCTCCCCATACAAATAGCCTCTTCCCCATCTCTATTTCATTCTCTTACTTTTTTTTTGTCTCTTTGTTTTTTTCTTCTCTCCCTTTTCCCAATCTCATTTTGGCACTCCTTTTTGTTTTTTTATTTTTCTCTTTAATCTTTTTCTCTTTTTTCTTCTTTATCCCCTAATTCTCTTCGCTCGGGGGGGGGTCACCTTTATTTGGGGTTATCAATATCGTGAATGCATTTAGTTCGGTGCCTTGTATGTTGTGCCTTGTTGTGTTGTATTTTGTGCCTTTGAATCAGCGCAGCAGAGAGAGAACTACATAACCAAACACCTTGAAAAGAGAAATCATGGTGAAACAAAGAACCAACCCAAATATGAAAGAAAAACAGGCATCATCAGAAAAGGAAGTGAACGAAATGGAGGCAATGGAGGCAAGAAACCTGTCAGAGAAAGAATTCAGAGAAATGGCCATAAGGTGGATGAAAAGAATGGAAGACCAATTCAACAATATGTGTAGGAACCAAGAGGAAATGAAGAAGAACCAAGAGGAAATGAAGAGAAACCAAGAAGAAATGAAAAATGACATCACTGCTATAAAGAACTCAATAGAAAGCATCAACAGTAGACTAGAAGAAGCAGAGGACTGCATCAGTGAGCTAGAAGACAAGGTAGAAAAAAATACCCAAACAGAACAGCTTCTAGAAAAAAAAATTAAAAAGCAGGAGGAGAGCCTAAGAGAACTCTGGGACAATGCTAAACGAAACAACATCCGAATAATAGGGGTGCCAGAAGGAGAGGAAACTGAGCAAGGAATAGAAAACCTGTTTGAAAAAATAGTAACAGAAAATTTCCCTGATATAGGGAGGAAAAACTCACACAAATCCAAGAAGCTCATAGAGTCCCAAACAAAATGAACCTGAAAAGACCAACACCAAGGCACATAATAATTAAATTGGCAAACACCAACGACAAAGCAAGAATCTTAAAAGCAGCCAGAGAGAGACAGAAAGTTACCTACAAAGGATCTCCCATCAGACTAGCGACCGATTTCTCAACAGAAACACATCAGGCAAGAAGGGAATGGAATGAAATATACAAAGTCATGCAAAGGAAGGGTCTGAATCCAAGAATACTGTACCCAGTGAGGCTATCAATCAAAATTGAGGGTCAAATCAGGAGCTTCACAGACAAAAACGGTCTACAGGAGTTTATTACAACCAAACCAGCAATGCAAGAAATGCTAAAGGGTCTGCTGTAAATAGAAAAAAACAGGAAACAAAGAAGGAATGCAGCGGTAAAGAACAAAAATGGTGACTAACAAGTTTCTATCAATAATAACTTTAAATGTAAATGGATTAAATTCCCCAGTCAAAAGGCATAGGGTAAATGAGTGGATAAGAAAACATGACCCATATATCTGCTGTCTACAGGAAACCCACCTCAGAAAAAAAAGAAGCACACAGACTGATGGTGAAGGGATGGAAAAAGGTTTTTCAGGCCAATGGAAGTGAAAAAAAAGCAGGGGTAGCAATACTTAAATCTGACAAATTAGATCTCAAAGTGAAGGACATAAAAAGAGATCAAGAAGGCCACTTCATAATACTAAAGGGAGCAGTCCAACAAGAAGAAATAACTCTGGTAAATATATATGCACCCAATATAGGAGCACCCAAATATGTACGAAATCTTCTGGAGGAGATCAAGGGAGAGATTGACAGCAATACAATCATAGTAGGGGACCTTAACACCCCATTATCTCCACTGGACAAATCCTCTAAACAGAAACTCAGCAAAGAAACATCAATCCTAAGTGACTCACTAGGTGAGATGTAATTAATTGACATCTTTAGAACATTTCATCCCAAAGCCACAGAATATACATTCTCCTCAGGTGCACATTTGTCATCTTCAAAGATAGACCATATATTGGGTCACAGACAAAGTCTCTTCAAATTCAAGAAAATTGAAATCATATCAAGCATCTTCTCAGACCACAAAGGCATAAAACTGGAAATCAACTACAACAAAAACAATCCAAAAAAATCAAACACATGGAGACTAAATAGCATGCTATTAAACAACGACTGGGTTACCAGTGAGATCAAAGAAGAAATAAAAAACATCATGGCAACAAATGACAATGAAAACACAACAATCCAAAACCTATGGGACACAGCAAAAGCAGTCTTGAGAGGGAAGTTCATAGCTCTTCAAGCCTACTGCAAGAAACAAGAAACAATGAGAATAAATGACCTAACTCTACAACTCGAAGAGTTAGAAAGAGAGCAACAAAAAAAGCCCACTGTAAGCAGAAGGAAGGAAATAACAAAGATCAGAGCAGAGATAAACGACATAGAGACCAAAAAAACAATACAAAAGATCAACAAAACCAAGAGCTGGTTCTTTGAAAGGATAAACAAGATTGATACACCTCTAGCCAGGCTCACCAAGAAACAAAGGGAGAGGACCCAAATAAACAAAATCAGAAATGAAAGAGGAGAAATAACAACAGACCCCATAGAAATACAAAGGATTGTTAGAAAATACTATGAACAACTCTACTCCAACACACTAGACAACCTGGAGGAAATGGACATATTCCTAGAAAAATACAACCTTCCAAAACTTAATCAGGAAGAATCTAAAAATCTCAATAGGCCAATAACTATGGAGGAAATTGAAGCAGTAATCAAAAAGCTTCCAGCAAACAAAAGCCCGGGGCCAGATGGCTTCACAGGAGAGTTTTACCAAACATTCAAGGAAGACCTAAAACCTATCCTCCTCAGACTATGTCAAAAGATCCAAGAGGAAGGAATACTTCCCAGCTCATTCTATGAAGCCAACATCACCCTAATCCCAAAACCAGATAAAGACAATACAATGAAAGAGAATTATAGGCCAATATCCCTCATGAACATAGATGCCAAAATCCTCAACAAAATCTTAGCAAATCGGATCCAGCAGTACATCAAAAAGATCATACACCATGACCAAGTAGGATTTATCCCAGGGATGCAAGGATGGTACAATATCCTCAGATCAATAAAAGTGATACATCACATAAACAAATTGAGAGAAAAAAACCACATAGTCATATCAATTGATGCGGGAAAATGTATTTGACAAAATCCAACACCCTTTCTTGATAAAAACTCTCAGCAAGATAGGAATTGAGGGATCATACCTCAACATAATAAAAGCCATATATGACAAACCCACAGCCAACATCATAATCAATGGGCAAAAACTAAAACCATTCCCCCTAAAAACAGGAACAAGACAGGGATGCCCCCTCTCACCACTCCTGTTCAACATAGTACTGGAAGTACTAGCCGTTGCGATCAGACACGAAGAAGAAATAAAAGGCATCCAGATTGGAAAAGAAGAAGTAAAACTGTCCTTATTTGCAGATGACATGATACTGTACATACAGAACCCTAAAGACTCCATCAAAAAATTATTAGACTTAATAAATGAATTCGGCAATGTAGCAGGATACAAAATTAATGCTAAGAAATCCATGGCATTTCTTTACACCAATAGTGAACTTACAGAAGGTGAATCTACAGAAGCAATCCCATTTACCATTGCACCAAAAAAATTAAAATACCTAGGAATAAACTTAACTAAGGAGGTAAAAGACTTATATGCCGAAAACTACAGGACACTGAAAAAAGAGATAGAGGAAGACATAAACAGATGGAAGAATATACCGTGTTCATGGATTGGTAGAATCAACATCATCAAAATGTCCATACTACCCAAAGCAATTTATAGATTCAATGCAATCCCCATTAAATTACCAACGGCATATTTCACAAATCTAGAACGAACGTTCCAAAAATTCATCTGGAATAAAAAAAGACCCCGAATAGCTGCAGCAATCCTGAGAAAGAACAAAGTAGGTGGGATCTCAATACCAGATATCAAACTGTATTACAAAGCCACTGTTCTTAAAACAGCTTGGTACTGGCACAAGAACAGACATATAGATCAATGGAATAGAATAGAGACCCCCGAAATCGACCCAAACCACTATGCCCAATCAATATTCGACAAAGCAGGCAAGAGCATACAACGGAGTCAAGACAGTCTTTTCAATAAATGGTGTTGGGAAAAATGGACAGATACATGCAAAAGGATGAAACTAGACCACCAACTCACACCATACACAAAAATAAACTCAAAATGGATTAAAGACTTAAATGTAAGACGGGAAACCATAAAAATACTAGAGGAATCCATAGGCAGCGAAATCGCAAACATATGCCGAAGAAATTTCTTCTCTGATAATGCTCCTAGGGCAATGGAAACTAAAGAGAAAATAAACAAATGGGACTACATCAAAATAAAAAGCTTTTGCACAGCAAAGGAAACCATCAACAAAACAACAAGAAGACCCACTACATGGGAGAACATATTTGCCAATGATACCACCGATAAGGGTTTAATTTCCAACATTTACAGGGATCTCATGAAACTTAACAAAAGAAAGATAAACAATCCAATAAAAAAATGGGCAACAGACCTAGATAGACACTTTTCGAAAGAGGACTTACAGAAAGCCGAAAGACATATGAAAACCTGCTCAAAGTCACTAATTATACAAGAGATGCAAATCAAAACGACAATGTGTTATCATCTCACACCTGTCAGAATGGCTATCATCAACAAATCAACAAACAACAAGTGTTGGAGAGGATGTGGAGAAAAAGGAACACTTCTGCACTGCTGGTGGGAATGCAGACTGGTGCAGCCACTGTGGAGAACAGTATGGAGCTACCTCAGAAGACTAAAAATGGAACTCCCATTTGACCCAGTGATCCCACTACTAGGAATATATCCCAAGAAACCAGAAACGCCAATCGGAAAGGATATATGCACCCCTATATTCATAGCAGCGCAATACACCATAGCTAAGATTTGGAAACAGCCTAAGTGCCCATCAGCAGATCAGTGGATTAGAAAACTGTGGTACATCTACATGATGGAATACTATGCTGCAGTAAAAAAAAAAGGAACTCTTGCCTTTTGCAACAGCATGGATGGAACTGGAGAGCATTATGCTAAGTGAAATAAGCCAGTCAGAGAAAGATAAATACCACATGATCTCACTCATTTGTGGATTATAGAGAACATAGACTGATGAAAAGGGACAGACCCAAAGACTGAGAAACAGCGATCAGGCTATCAAACCCTAGAAGGGAAGTAGGGGAGGGCGGGGGTAAGGGGAAGAGATCAACCGAAGGACTTGTACACATGTATATAAGCCAAACCAAAGGACATGGACAATAGGGGGATGGGAGCATGAGTGTGTGCTGGGGGGGAGGTTGGGGATTAATGGGGGGGCTGAGGACATATTTGTAATACCTTAATAATAATAAAAAAAGGAAAAAAAAGTAGTAAGACTCTACTTACTTATATTTAGACAGTTTCTAACACATTCACAAACATTTTCCAGGAATATGGTTGTGTCTTATAAGAGTTTTACCAAAATTTGTCAGTTTTCATAGCAGTATATACTAGAAAACTCAGTATAGAAACACTTTCAGTCAACAACACATCATCAATTAAGCCTCAATTGGAAACATACACAGTATTCACCTCATTTCAAAGCTGTATACACGAATTCTCAGGGCTGTATACAGTATTTCTTAATGTTTGAGAGCAAACGATTGTGAAACTCCACCAAAAGTAGCCGGAGTTGTAAAGGTTATCAGTATTCTCGTCATTCCAGGGCTCTCTACCTGTAATCTCAGGAATTGAACCCGGCATTAAATGTAGTTAGAATCTACTTACTTGTATTTAGAAAGTTACATACACGTTTATAATCATTTCCCTGGATTATCATTGTGTGTTTCAAGAGTTGTACCATAGTTTGACATTTTTCTTAGAAGTATTTACTAGAACCTTCAGGATATGAACTCAGTGAAAAAACGCCACACCAATTAAGCCTCAATTGAACACATCCACAGTATTCACCTCATTTATAAGCTTTATATACAAATTCTCAGCTCTATAAACAGGAATTCTTAATGT
The DNA here is from genome assembly GCA_036010255.1 of Myotis pilosus. Classification (NCBI taxonomy): domain Eukaryota; kingdom Metazoa; phylum Chordata; class Mammalia; order Chiroptera; family Vespertilionidae; genus Myotis; species Myotis pilosus. The sequence goes on from JASKON010000034.1 coordinate 7,578,019, forward strand.
TTACAAGTACATTCTTGTGAAAACTCCTCCAAAAGTAGCTGGATTGTAAATATTATCAGTTTTCCCGTCATTTCAGGGCTTTATACCTGTAATCTCAGGAATTGAACTCGGTATTAAATGTAGACTCTACTTACTTGTATTTAGACAGTTACATACACGTTCATAATCATTTCCCCGGATTATCATTGTGTGTTTCAAGAGTTGTACCCTATTTTGACATTTTTCTTAGAAGTATTTACTAGAATCTTCAGGATATAAACTCTTTCAGTCAAAAAACGCCTGGCCAATTAAGCCTCAATTGAAAACATCCGCAGTATTCACCTCATTTATAAGTTTATACACAAATTCTCAGCTCTATAAACAGGAATTCCTAATGTTTACAAGGACATTCTTGTGATAACTCCTCCAAAAGTAGCCGTAGTAGTAAATATTACCAGGATTCTCGTCATGTCAGAGCTTTCTACCTGTATACTCGGTAATTGAACTAGGCAATAAAAGTAGTAAGACCCTACTTACTTGTATTTACACAGTTTCTACACATTCATGAACATTTAACAGGAATACGGTTGTGTCTTATAAGAGTTTTACCAAAATTTGTCAGTTTCCATAGAAGCATGTGCTAGAGAACTCAGGATAGAAACCCTTTCAGTCAAATCGTGTCACCAATTAAGCCTCAATTGGAAACATACACAGTATTCAACTCATTTCAAAGCTGTATACACAAATTCTCAGCTCTGTAAACAGGATTTCTTAATGTTTGAGAGCACATTATTGTAAAAACTCCACCAAAAGTAGCTGGCTTGTAAATATTTTCAGTATTCTCCTCATTTCCGGGCTTTATACCTGAAATCTCAGGAATTGAACTCGGGATTTAATGTAGATAGACTCTCCTTACTTGTATTTAGACAGTTACATAAACGTTCATAATTATTTCCCCGGATTATAATTGAGTGTTTCAAGAGTTGTACCATATTTTGACATTTTTCTTAGAAGTATTTACTAGAATCATCAGGATATAAACTCTTTCACTTAAAAAACGCCACGCCAATTAAGCCACAATTGAAAACATCCGCAGTATTCACCACATTTAAAAGCTTTATACACAAATTCTCAGCTCTAAAAACTGGTATTCTTAATGTTTACAAGGACATTCTTGTGAAAACTCCGCCAAAAGTAGCCATAGTAGTAAATATTACCAGGATTCACGTCAATTCAGAGCTTTCTACCTGTATAATCGGTAATTGAACTAGGCAATAAAAGTAGTAAGACCCTACTGACTTGTATTTAGACAGTTTCTACACATTCATGAACATTTACCGGGAATACGGTTGTGTCTTATAAGATTATTACCAAAATTGGTCGGTTTCCATAGTAGCATGTGCTAGAGAACTCAGGGTAGAAATCTTTTCAGTCAAAAACGCGTCACCAATTAAGCCTCAACTGTAAACATACACAGTATTCACCTCACTTCAAAGCTGTATACACAAATTCTTAGCTCTGTAAACAGGATTACTTAATGTTTGAGAGCACATTATTGTGAAAACTCCACCAAAAGTAGCCAGATTGTAAATCTTATCAGTTTTCCCGTCATTTGCGGGCTTTATTCCTATAATCTCAGGAATAGAACTCGGTATTAAATGGAGTTAGACTCTACTTACTTGTATTTAGACAGTTTCATACACGTTCATAATCATTTCCCGAGATTATCATTGTGTGTTTCAAGAGTTGAAACATATTTTGACATTTTTCTTAGAAGTATTTACTAGAATCTTCAGGATATCAACTCTTTCAGTCAAAAAACGCCACGCCAATTAAGCCTCAATTGAAAACATCCACAGTGTTCACCTCATTTATAAGCTTTATACACAAATTTTCAGCTCTATAAACAGGAATTTTTAATGTTTAGAAGGACATTCTTGTGAAAAATCCTCCAAAAGTAGCCGTAGTAGTAAATATTACCAGGATTCACGTCATTTCAGAGCTTTCTACCTGTATACTCGGTAATTGAACTAGGCAATAAAAGTAGTAAGACCCTACTTACTTGTATTTAGACAGTTTCTACACATTCATGAACATTTACCGAGAATCCGGTTGTGTCTTATAAGATTTTTACCAAAATTTGTCAGTTTCCGTAGAAGCATGTGCTAGAGAACTCAGGATAGAAACCCTTTCAGTCAAATCGTGTCACCAATTAAGCCTCAATTGGAAACATACACAGTATTCACCTCATTACAAAGCTGTATACACAAATTCTCAGCTCTGTAAACAGGATTTCTTAATGTTTGAGAGCACATTATTGTAAAAACTCCACCAAAAGTAGCTGGCTTGTAAATATTTTCAGTATTCTCCTCATTTCCGGGCTTTATACCTGAAATCTCAGGAATTGAACTCGGGATTTAATGTAGATAGACTCTCCTTACTTGTATTTAGACAGTTACATAAACGTTCATAATTATTTCCCCGGATTATAATTGAGTGTTTCAAGAGTTGTACCATATTTTGACATTTTTCTTAGAAGTATTTACTAGAATCATCAGGATATAAACTCTTTCACTTAAAAAACGCCACGCCAATTAAGCCACAATTGAAAACATCCGCAGTATTCACCACATTTAAAAGCTTTATACACAAATTCTCAGCTCTAAAAACTGGTATTCTTAATGTTTAAAAGGACATTCTTCTGAAAACTCCTACAAAAGTAGCCATAGTAGTAAATATTACCAGGATTCACGTCCATTCAGACCTTTCTACCTGTATACTCAGTAATTGAACTACGCAATAAAAGTAGTAAGACACTATTTACTTGTATTAAGACAGTTTCTACACATTCAGGAACATTTACCATGAATACGGTTGCGTCTTATAAGATTTTTACCAAAATTTGTCAGTTTCCATAGAAGCATGTCCTAGAGAACTCAGGATAGAAACCCTTTCAGTCAAATCGCATCACCAATTAAGCCTCAATTGGAAACATACACAGTATTCACCTCATTACCAAGCTGTATACACAAATTCTCAGCTCTGTAAACAGGATTTCTTAATGTTTGAGAGCACATTATTGTGAAAACTCCACCAAAAGTAGCCGGCTTGTAAATATTATCAGTATTCTCCTCATTTCCGGGTTTTCTACCTGTAATCTCAGGAATTGAACTCTGTATTAAATGTAGTTGGACTCTACTTACTTGTATTTAGACAGTTACATAAACGTTCATAATCATTTCCCCGGATTATCATTGTGTGTTTCAAGAGTTGTACCATATTTTGACATTTTTCTTAGAAGTATTTACTAGAATCTTCAGGATATAAACTCTTTCAGTCAAAAAACGCCACGCCAATTAAGCCTCAATTGAAAACATCCGCAGTATTAACCTCATTTCAAAGCTTTATACACAAATTCTCAGCTCTAAAAACAGGTATTCTTAATGTTTACAAGGACGTTCTTGTGAAAACTCCACCAAAAGTAGCCAGATTGTAAATATTATCATTTTTCCCGTCATTTCCGGGCTTTATTCCTATAATCTCCAGAATAGAACTCGGTCTTAAATGTAGTTAGACTCTACTTACTTGTATTTAGACAGTTACATAAACGTTTATAATCATTTCCCCGGATTATCACCATGTGTTTCAAGAGTTGTACCATATTTTGACATTTTTTTAGAAGTATTAACTAGAATCTTCAGGATATAAACTCTTTCAGTAAAAAAACGCCATGCCAATTAAGCCTCAATTGAAAACATCCGCAGTATTCACCTCATTTATAAGCTTTATACAAAAATTCTCAGCTCTATAAACAGGAATTCTTAATGTTTATAAGGACATTCTTGAGAAAACTCCTCCAAAAGTAGCAGTAGTAGTAAATATTACCAAGATTCACGTCATTTCAGAGCTTTCTACCTGTATACTCCGTAATTGAACTAGGCAATAAATGTAGTAAGACCCTACTTACTTGTATTTAGACAGTTTCTACACATTCATGAACATTTATGGGAATACGGTTGTGTCTTATAAGATTTTTACCAAAGTTTGTCAGTTTCCATTGAAGCATGTGCTGCAGAACTCAGAGCTGTTTGAATGTGTTTTCAATGTAATGATGTTGCTCGTTTTGTATTACGGTTCCATTTACTTATAATTCATGTGTTCCATATATATCACAGAAGAATTCCAGTGTTTATTATTGAGAATTCTTAGAACAGTAACCACATTCACAGAGTGTTCTGAGCTCTATTACCATGTATTCTTATGTTTTCTAAGTAGATTCCTTACAACGCCAACAGATTGAAGGGAATGGAAAATATAAACAGGAAACGGGTCATTTCGGAGCTGTTTGAACCTGTTTTCAGTGTATTGATGTTGCCCGTTTGCATTACGGGTCTATATACTTGGAATTCAAGTGTTCCCTATCCATCACAAAAGAATTCCAGTTTTTATTATTATGAATCCTTACAAAAATTACCACCTGTAGAGAGTGTTCTGAGCTCTAGTAACTTTTGTTCTTAAGTTTTCTAAGTAGATTCCTTAAAAAGGCCTATGGATTTTTGGGAATCGAAAAGTAGAGTAAACTCGTCATTTCAGAGCTGTTTGAACGTGTTTTCAGTGTATTAATGTTGCCCATTTTGTATTATGGTTCTATGTACTTGCAATTCAAGTGTTCCATATCCATAGAAGAACGATTCCATTGTTCATCATTGTGAATTCTTAGAACAATTACCACCTTCACAGAGTGTTCTGAGCTCTAGTAACTTGTGTTCTTAAGTTTTCTAAGTGTATTCCTTAAAAATGACAACAGATTAAAGGGAATTGAAAATATAAACAGTAAACTCAACATTTCCGAGCTGCTTGAATGTGTTTTCAGTGTATTGATGTAGCCCGTTTTGTATTACAGTTCTATATACTTGTAATTCAAGTGTTCCATATCCATCACAGAATAATTCCAGTGTTTATTATTGTGAATCCTTAGAATAATTACCACCTTTACAGAGTGTTCTGAACTCTATTAACTTGTATTCTTAAGTTTTCTAAGTGGATTAGTTAAAAACGCAAACTGATTGTTGGGAATTGCAAAGGTAAACAGTAAAACCTTCATTTCAGAGCTGTTTGAACGAGTTTTCAGTGTATTTATGTTGCCCGTTGTGTTTTAGGGTTCTATTGACTTGTATTTCAAATGTTCCATATCCATGGAAGAACGATTCCATTGTTCATCATTGTGAATTCTTAGAACAATTACCACCTTCACAGAGTGTTCTGAGCTCTAGTAACTTGTGTTCTTAAGTTTTCTAAGTGTATTCCTTAAAAATGACAACAGATTAATGAGAATTGAAAATATAAACAGTAAACTCAACATTTCCGAGCTGCTTGAACGAGTTTTTAGTCTATTTATGTTGCCCGTTTTGGATTACGGTTCTATTGTAATTCGAGTGTTCCATATCCATCACAGAAGAATTCCAGTGTTTATTATTGTGAATTCTTAGAACAGTAACCTCATTTACAGAGTGTTCTGAGCTCTTTTAACATGTACTCTTCTGTTTTCTAAGTAAATTCCTTAAAAAGGCCTATGGAATGTAGGGAATCAAAAAGTAGAGTAAACTCGTCCTTTCAGAGCTGTTTGAAGGTGTTTTCAGTGTATTGATGTGGCCCCTTTTGTATTACGGTTCCATTTACTGATAATTCATGTGTTCCATATCCATCACAGAATTATTCCAGTGTTTATTATTGTGAATTCTTAGAAAACTAACCACATTTACAGAGTATTCTGAGCTCTATTACCATGTATTCTTATGTTTTCTAAGTAGAATCCTTAACAACGCCAACAGATTGAAGGGAATTGAAAATATAAACTGTAAACGCGTCATTTCGGAGGTGTTTGAACGTGTTTTCAGTGTATTGATGTTGCCCGTTTGCATTACGGTTCTATATACTTGGGATTCAAGTGTTCCATATCCATCACAAAAGAATTCCAGTTTTTATTATTGTGAATCCTTAAAACAATTACCACCTTTACATGGTGTTCTGGGCTCTAGTAACTTTTGTTCTTAAGTTTTCTAAGTTGATTCCTTAAAAAGGCCTATGGATTGTAGGGAATCGAGAAGTAGAGTAAACTAGTCATTTCAGAGCTGTTTGAACGCGTTTTCAGTGTATTGATGATGCCTGTTTTGTATTACGGTTCTATGTATTGCCATTCAAGTGTTCCATATCCATAGAAGAAAGATTCCATTGTTCATCATTGTGAATTCTTAGAGCAGTTACCACATTTACAGAGTGTTCTGAGCTCTAGTAACTTGTATTCTTAAGTTTTCTAAGTGTATTACTTAAAAATGAGAACAGATTAATGTGAATTGAAAATATAAACTGTAAACTCATCATTTCAGAGCTGTTTGAACGAGTTTTCATTGTATTTGTGTTGCCCGTTTTGCATTATGGTTCGATTGACTTGTAATTCAAGTGTTCCATATCCATCACAAAAGAATTCCAGTGTTTAATATTGTGAATTCTTAGAAAAGTACCCACATTTACAGAGTGTTCCGTGACCTCCTACCATGAATTCTTATGTTTTCTAAATAGATTCCTTAAAAAGGCCTATGGATTGTAGGGAATCGAAAAGTAGACTAAACTCATCATTTTAGAGCTGTTTGAATGTGTTTTCAATGTATTTATGTTGCCCGTTGTGTATTACGGTTCTATTGACTTGTAATTCAAGTGTTCCATATCCATGGAAGAACAATTCCATTGTTTATCATTGTGAATTCTTAGAACAGTAACCACATTAACAGAGTGTTCTGAGCTCTTTAACATGTATTCTTCTGTTTTCTAAGTGAATTCCTTAAGAAAGGCAACAGATTGTGGGATTTGAAAATGTAAACAGTAAACTCGTCATTTCAGAGCTGTTTGAACGTGTTTTCAGTGTATTGATGTTGCCCGTTTTGTATTACGATTCTATGTACTTGCCATTCAAGTGTTCCATATCCATAGAGGAATGATTCTATTGTTCATCATTGTCAATTCTTAGAACAATTACCACATTTACAGAGTGTTCTGAGCTCTAGTAACTAGTGTTCTTAAGTTTTCTAAGTGTATTCCTTAAAAATGACAACAGATAATGGGAATTGAAAATATAATCAGTAAACTCAGCATTTCCGAGCTGTTTGAACGAGTTTTCAGTGTATTTATGTTGCCCGTTTTGTATTACGGTTCAATTTACTTGCAATTCAAGTGTTCCATATCCATACAAGAACAATTCCATTGTTCATCATTGTGAATTCTTAGAACAGTAACCACATTAACAGAGTGTTCTGGGCTCTATTAACATGTATTCTTATGTTTTCTAAGTGAATTCCTTAAAAAGGCCTATGGATTGTAGGGAATCGAAAAGTAAACTCGTCATTTCAGAGCTGTTTGAACGTGTTTTCAGTGTATTGATGTTGCCCGTTTTGTATTAAGGTTCTTTGTACTTGTAATTCAAGTGTTCCATATCCATAGAAGAACGATTCCATTGTTCATCATTGTGAATTCTTAGAACAATTACCAAATTTACAGAGTGTTCTGAGCTCTAGTAACTTGTGTTCTTAAGTTTTCTAAGTGTATTCCTTAAAAATGACAACAGATTAATGGGAATTGAAAATATAAACAGTAAACTCAATATTTCCGACCTCCTTGAACGAGTTTTCAGTGTATTTATGTTGCCCGTTTTGGATTACGGTTCTATTTACTTGTAATTCGAGTGTTCCATATCCATCACAGAAGAATTCCAGTGTTTATTATTGTGAATTCTTAGAACAGTTATCACATTTATAGAGTGTTCTGAAGTCTATTAACTTGTAATCTTAAGTTTTCTAAGTGGATTCCTTAAAAACGCAAACTGATTGTTGGGAATTGCAAAGGTAAACAGTTAAACCTTCATTTCAGAGCTGTTTGAATGTGTTTTCATTTTATTTATGTTGCCCATTGTGTATTACGGTTCTATTGACTTGTAATTCAAGTGTTCCATATCCATGGAAGTACAATTCCATTGTTTATCATTGTGAATTCTTAGATCAGTAACCGCATTAACAGAGTGTTCTGAGCTCTATTAACATGTATTCTTATGTTTTCTAAGTGAATTCCTTAAAAAGGCCTATGGATTGTAGGGAATCGAAAAGTAGAGTAATCTCGTCATTTCAGTGTTGCTTGAACGTGTTTTCAGTGTATTGATGTTGCTCGTTTTGTATTACGTTTCTATGTACTTGCCATTCAAGTGTTCCATATCCATAGAAGAACGATTCCATTGTTCATCATTGTGACTTCTTAGAACAATTACCACATTTACAGAGTGTTCTGAGCTCTAGTAACTTGTGTTCTTAAGTTTTCTAAGTGTATTCCTTAGAAATGACAACAGATAATGGGAATTGAAAATATAATCAGTAAACTCATCATTTCCGAGCTGTTTGACCGAGTTTTCAGTGTATTTACGTTGCCCGTTTTGGATTATGGTTCTATTTACTTGTAATTCGAGTGTTCCATATCCATCACCGAAGAATTCCAGTGTTTATTATTGTGAATTCTTAGAACAGTTATCACATTTATAGAGTGTTCTGAAGTCTATTAACTTGTAATCTTAAGTTTTCTAAGTGGATTCCTTAAAAACGCAACAGATTGTGGGAATTGAAAATGAAAACAGTAAACTCGTCATTTCAGAGCTGTTTGAACGTGTTTTCATTTTATTTATGTTGCCCGTTTTGTATTACGGTTTATGTACTTGCCATTCAAGTGTTCCATATCCATAGAAGAACGATTCCATTCTTCATCATTGTGAATTCTTAGAACAGTAACCTCATTTACAGAGTTTTCTGAGCTCTCTTAACATGTACTCTTATGTTTTCTAAGTAGATTCCTTAAAAAGGCCTATGGATTGTAGGGAATCTAAAAGTAGAGTAAACTCGTCATTTCAGAGCTTTTTGAACGTGTTTTCAGTGTATTGATGTTGCCTGTTTTGTATTACTGTTCTATATACTTGTAATTCAAGTGTTCCATATCCATCACAGAAGAATTCCAGTGTTTATTATTGTGAATCCTTAGAACAATTACCACCTTTACAGAGTGTCCTGAACTCTATTAACTTGTATTCTTAAGTTTTCTAAGTGGATTCCTTAAAAACGCAAACTGATGGTTGGGAATTGCAAAGGTAAACAGTAAAACCTTCATTTCAGAGCTGTTTGAACGTGTTTTCATTGTATTTATGTTGCCCGTTGTGTATTACGATTCTATTGACTTGTAATTCAAGTGTTCCATGTCCATAAAAGAACAATTCCATTGTTTATCATTGTGAATTCTTAGAACAGTAACCACATTCACAGAGTGTTCTGAGCTCTATTACCATGTATTCTTATGTTTTTTATGTGGATTCCTCAAAAATGTCAAGAGATTGTGGGAGTTGAAAATATAACAGTAAACTCGTCATTTCAGAGCTGTTTGAACTAGTTTTCATTGTATTTGTGTTGCCAGTTTTGTATTATGGTTCGATTGACTTGTATTCAATGTTCCATATCCATCACAGAAGAATTCCAGTGTTTAATATTGTGAATTCTTAGAAAAGTACCCACATTTACAGAGTGCTCCGTGACCTACTACCATGAATTCTTATGTTTTCTAAATAGATTCCTTAAAAAGGCCTATGGATTGTAGGGAATCGAAAAGTAGACTAAACTCATCATTTCAGAGCTGTTTGAATGTGTTTTAAATGTATTGATGTTGCCCGTTTTGTATTACGGTTCTATTTACTTATAATTCATGTGTTCCATATCCATTACAGAAGAATTCCAGTGTTATCATTGTGAATTCTTAGAACAGTAACCGCATTAACAGAGTGTTCTGAGCTCTATTAACATGTATTCTTATTTTTTCTAAGTGGATTCCTTAAAAAGGCCTATGGATTTTAGGGAATCGAAAAGTAGAGTATGCTCGTCATTTCAGAGCTGTTTGAACGTGTTTTCAGGGTATTGATGTTGCCCGTTTTGTATTAAGGTTCTATGTACTTGTAATTCAAGTTTTCCATATCCATAGAAGAACGATTCCATTGTTCATCATTGTGAATTCTTAGAACAATTACCAAATTTACAGAGTGTTCTGAGCTCTAGTAACTTGTGTTCTTAAGTTTTCTAAGTGTATTCCCTAAAAATGACAACAGATTAATGGGAATTGAAAATATAAACAGTAAACTCAACATTTCCGAGCTCCTTGAACGAGTTTTCAGTGTATTTACGTTGCCCGTTTTGGATTACGGTTCTATTTACTTGTAATTCGAGTGTTCCATATCCATCACCGAAGAATTCCAGTGTTTATTATTGTGAATTCTTAGAACAGTTATCACATTTATAGAGTGTTCTGAAGTCTATTGACTGTAATCTTAAGTTCTCTAAGTGGATTCCTTAAAAACGCAAACTGATTATAGGAATTGCAAAGGTAAACAGTTAAACCTTCATTTCAGAGCTGTTTGAACGTGTTTTCATTGTATTTATGTTGCCCGTTGTGTATTACCGTTCTATTGACTTGTAATTCAAGTGTCCCGTATCCATGGAAGAACAATTCCATTGTTTATCATTGTGAATTCTTAGAACAGTAACCACATTAACAGAGTGTTCTGAGCTCTATTAACATGTATTCTTATGTTTTCTATGTGAATTCCTTAAAAAGGCCTATGGATTGTAGGAAATCAAAAACTAGAGTAAACTCGTCATTTCAGAGTTGTTTGAACGTGTTTTCAGTGTATTGATGTTGCTCGTTTTGTATTACGGTTCTATGTACTTGCCATTCAAGTGTTCCATATCCATAGAAGAACGATTCTTTGTTCATCATTGTGAATTCCTAGAACAATTACCACCTTTACAGAGTGTTCTGAGCTCTAGTAACTTGTGTTCTTAAGTTTTCTATGTGTATTCCTTAAATATGACAAGAGATTAATGGGAACTGAAAATATAAACAGTAAACTCATCATTTCCAAGCTGTTTGAACGAGTTTTCAGTGTATTTATGTTGCCCTTTTTTATTACGGTTCTATTTACTTGCAATTCAAGTGTTCCATATCCAAGAAGAACGATTCCATTGTTCATCATTGTGAATTCCTAGAACAGTAACCTCATTCACAGAGTGTTCTGAGCTCTTTTAACATGTATTCTTATGTTTTCTAAGTAGATTCCTTAAAAAGGCCTATGGATTGTAGGGAATCGAAAAGTAGAGTAAACTCGTCATTTCAGAGGTGTTTGAACGTGTTTCCAGTGTATTGATGTTGCTCGTTTTGTATTACGGTTCTATGTACTTGCCATTCAAGTGTTCCATATCCATAGAAGAACGATTCCATTGTTCATCATTGTGAATTCTTAGAACAATTACCGCCTTTACAGAGTGTTCTGAGCTCTAGTACCTTGTGTTCTTAAGTTTTCTAAGTGTATTCCTTAACAATGACAAAAGATTAATGGGAATTGAAAATGTAAACAGTAAACTCGTCATTTCAGAGCTGTTTGAACGTGTTTTCATTGTATTTGTGTTGCCGGTTGTGTATTACGGTTGTATTTACTTGTAATTCAAGTGTTCCATATCCATGGAAGAACAATTGCATTGTTTCTCATTGTGAATTCTTAGAACAGTAACCGCATTAACAGAGTGTTCTGAGCTCTATTAACATGTATTCTTATGTTTTCTAAGTGAATTCCTTAAAAAGGCCTATGGATTGTAGGGAATCGAAAAGTAGAGTAAACTCATCATTTCAGAGTTGTTTGAACGTGTTTTCAGTGAATTGATGTTGCTCGTTTTGTAATATGGTTCTATGTACTTGCCATTCAAGTGTTCCATATGCACAGAAGAATGATTCCATTGTTCATCATTGTGAATTCTTAGAACAATTACCACATTGACAGAGTGTTCTGAGCTCTAGTAACTTGTGTTCTTAAGTTTTCTAAGTAGATTCCTAAAAATGACAACAGATTATTGGGAATTGAAAATATAAACAGTAAACTCATCATTTCCGAGCTGTTTGAACGAGTTTTCAGTGTATTTATGTTACTCGTTGTGTATTACGGTTCTCTTTACTTGTAATTCGAGTTTTCCATATCCATGGAAGAACGATTCCATTGTTTATCATTGTGAATCCTTAGATTAGTTATCACATTTACAAAGTGTTCCTTGCTCTACTACCTTGTATTCTTATGTTTTCTAACTAGATTCCTTTAAAAAGGCAACAGATTGTGGGAATTGAAAATGTAAACAGGAAACTCGTCATTTCAGAGCTGTTTGAACCTGTTTTCAGTGTATTCACGTTGCCCGTTTTGTATTACGGTTCTATTTACTTGCAATTCCAGTGTTCCATATCCAAGAAGAACGATTCCATTGTTCATCATTGTGAATTCCTAGAACAGTAACCTCATTCACAGAGTGTTCTGAGCTCTTTTTACATGTATTCTTATGTTTTCTAAGTAGATTCCTTAAAAAGGCCTATGGATTGTAGGGAATCGAAAAGTAGAGTAAATTCGTCATTTCAGAGCTGTTTGAACGTGTTTTCATTGTATTTATGTTGCCCGTTGTGTATTACCGTTCTATTGACATGTAATTCAAGTGTCCCGTATCCATGGAAGAACAATTCCATTGTTTATCATTGTGAATTCTTAGAACAGTAACCGCATTAACAGAGTGTTCTGAGCTCTATTAACATGTATTCTTATGTTTTCTATGTGAATTCCTTAAAAAGGCCTATGGATTGTAGGAAATCAAAAACTAGAGTAAACTCGTCATTTCAGAGCTGTTTGAACGTGTTTTCAGTGTATTGATGTTGCTCGTTTTGTATTACGGTTCTATGTACTTGCCATTCAAGTGTTCCATATCCATAGAAGAACGATTCTTTGTTCATCATTGTGAATTCCTAGAACAATTACCACCTTTACAGAGTGTTCTGAGCTCTAGTAACTTGTGTTCTTAAGTTTTCTATGTGTATTCCTTAAATATGACAAGAGATTAATGGGAACTGAAAATATAAACAGTAAACTCATCATTTCCAAGCTGTTTGAACGAGTTTTCAGTGTATTTATGTTGCCCTTTTTTATTACGGTTCTATTTACTTGCAATTCAAGTGTTCCATATCCAAGAAGAACGATTCCATTGTTCATCATTGTGAATTCCTAGAACAGTAACCTCATTCACAGAGTGTTCTGAGCTCTTTTAACATGTATTCTTATGTTTTCTAAGTAGATTCCTTAAAAAGGCCTATGGATTGTAGGGAATCGAAAAGTAGAGTAATTTCGTCATTTCAGAGCTGTTTGAACGTGTTTTCATTGTATTTGTGTTGCCCTTTGTGTATTACGGTTCTATTGACTTGTAATTCAAGTGTTCCATATCAATGGAAGAACAATTCCATTGTTTCTCATTGTGAATTCGTAGAACAGTAACCGCATTAACAGAGTGTTCTGAGCTCTATTAACATGTATTCTTATGTTTTCTAAGTGAATTCCTTAAAAAGGCCTATGGATTGTAGGGAATCGAAAAGTAGAGTAAACTCGTCATTTCAGAGTTGTTTGAACCTGTTTTCAGTGTATTGTTGTTGCTCGTTTTGTATTACGGTTCAATTTACTTGCAATTCAAGTGTTCCATATCCATACAAGAACAATTCCATTCTTCATCATTGTGAATTCTTAGAACAATTACCACCTTTACAGAGTGTTCTGAGCTCTTTTAACATGTATTCTTAAGTTTTCTAAGTGTATTCCTTAACAATGACAAAAGATTAATGGGAATTGAAAATGTAAACAGTAAACTCATCATTTCAGAGCTGTTTGAACGTGTTTTCATTGTATTTGTATTGCCCGATGTGTATTACGGTTCTATTGACTTGTAATTCAAGTGTTCCATATCCATGGAAGAACAATTCCATTGTTTCTCATTGTGAATTCTTAGAACAGTAACCGCATTAACTGAGTGTTCTGAGGTCTATTAACATGTATTCTTATGTTTTCTAAATGAATTCCTTAAAAAGGCCTATGGATTGTAGGGAATCAAAAAGTAGAGTAAACTCATCATTTCAGAGCTGTTTGAACGTGTTTTCAGTGTATTCATGTTTCCCGTTTTGTATTACAGTTCTATTTACTTGCAATTCAAGTGTTCCATATCCATAGAAGAACGATTCCATTGTTCATCATTGTGAATTCCTAGAACAATTACCACCTTTACAGAGTGTTCTGAGCTCTAGTACCTTGTGTTCTTAAGTTTTCTAAGTGTATTCCTTAACAATGACAAAAGATTAATGGGAACTGAAAATATAAACAGTAAACTCATCATTTCCGAGGTGTTTGAACGAGTTTTCAGTGTATTTATGTTGCCCTTTTTTATTACGGTTCTATTTACTTGCAATTCAAGTGTTCCATATCCAAGAAGAACGATTCCATTGTTCATCATTGTGAATTCCTAGAACAGTAACCTCATTCACAGAGTGTTCTGAGCTCTTTTAACATGTATTCTTATGTTTTCTAAGTAGATTCCTTAAAAAGGCCTATGGATTGTAGGGAATCGAAAAGTAGAGTAAATTCGTCATTTCAGAGCTGTTTGAACGTGTTTTAATTGTATTTGTGTTGCCCGTTGTGTATTACGGTTCTATTGACTTGTAATTCAAGTGTTCCATATCAATGGAAGAACAATTCCATTGTTTCTCATTGTGAATTCGTAGAACAGTAACCGCATTCACAGAGTGTTCTGAGCTCTATTAACATGTATTCTTATGTTTTCTAAGTGAATTCCTTAAAAAGGCCTATTGATTGTAGGGAATCGAAAAGTAGAGTAAACTCGTCACTTCAGAGTTGTTTGAACCTGTTTTCAGTGTATTGATGTTGCTCGTTTTGTATTACGGATCTATGTACTTGCCATTCAAGTGTTCCATATCCATAGAAGAATGATTCCATTGTTCATCATTGTGAATTCTTAGAACAATTACCGCCTTTACAGAGTGTTCTGAGCTCTAGTACCTTGTGTTCTTAAGTTTTCTAAGTGTATTCCTTAACAATGACAAAAGATTAATGGGAATTGAAAATGTTAACAGTAAACTCGTCATTACAGAGCTGTTTGAACGTGTTTTCATTGTATTTGTGTTGCCGGTTGTGTATTACGGTCGTATTTACTTGTAATTCAAGTGTTCCATATCCATGGAAGAACAATTGCATTGTTTCTCATTGGGAATTCTTAGAACAGTAACCGCATTAACAGAGTGTTCTGAGCTCTATTACCATGTATTCTTATGTTTTCTAAGTGAATTCCTTAAAAAGGCCTATGGATTGTAGGGAATCGAAAAGTAGAGTAAACTCGTCATTTCAGAGTTGTTTGAACGTGTTTTCAGTGTATTGATGTTGCTCGTTTTGTATTACGGTTCTATGTACTTGCCATTCAAGTGTTCCATATCCATAGAAGAACGATTCCATTGTTCATCATTGTGAATTCTTAGAACAATTACCGCCTTTACAGAGTGTTCTGAGCTCTAGTACCTTGTGTTCTTAAGTTTTCTAAGTGTATTCCTTAACAATGACAAAAGATTAATGGGAATTGAAAATATAAACAGTAAACTCATCATTTCCGAGCTGTTTGAACGAGTTTTCAGTGTATTTATGTTACTCGTTGTGTATTACGGTTCTCTTTACTTGTAATTCGAGTTTTCCATATCCATGGAAGAACGATTCCATTGTTTATCATTGTGAATCCTTAGATTAGTTATCACATTTACAAAGTGTTCCGTGCTCTACTACCATGTACTTATGTTTTCTAAGTAGATTCCTTTAAAAAGGCCTATGGATTAGTGGGAATTGAAAATGTAAACAGTAAACTCGTCATTTCAGAGCTGTTTGAACGTGTTTTCAGTGAATTGATGTTGCTCGTTTTGTATTATGGTTCTATGTACTTGCCATTCAAGTGTTCCATATCCATAGAAGAACGATTCCATTGTTCATCATTGTGAATTCTTAGAACAATTACCACATTCACAGAGTGTTCTGAGCTCTATTAACATGTATTCTTATGTTTTCTAAGTGAATTCCATAAAAAGGCCTATGGATTGTAGGGAATCGAAAAGTAGAGTAAATTTGTCATTTCAGAGCTGTTTGAACGTGTTTTCAGTTTATTTGTGATGCCCGTTTTGTATTACGGTTCTATTTGCCTGTAATTCAAGTGTTCCATATCCATGGAAGAACAATTCTATTGTTTATCATTGTGAATTCTTAGAACAGTTATCACATTTACAGAGTGTTCTGAGCTCTATTAACATGTATTCTTAAGTTTTCTAAGTGAATTCCTTAAAAAGGCCTATGGATTGTAGGAATTGAAAATGTAAACAGTAAACTCGTCATTTCAGAGCTGTTTGAACGTGTTTTCATTGTATTTGTGTTGCCGGTTGTGTATTACAGTTGTATTTACTTGTAATTCAAGTGTTCCATATCCATGTTAGAACAATTCCATTGTTTCTCCTTGTGAATTCTTAGAACAGTAACCGCATTAACAGAGTGTTCTGAGCTCTATTAACATGTATTCTTATGTTTTCTAAGTGAATTCCTTAAAAAGGCCTATGGATTGTAGGGAATCGAAAAGTAGAGTAAACTCGTCATTTCAGAGGAGTTTGAACGTGTTTCCAGTGTATTGATGTTTCTCGTTTTGTATTACGGTTCTATGTACTTGCCATTCAAGTGTTCCATATCCATAGAAGAACGATTCTTTGTTCATCATTGTGAATTCCTAGAACAATTACCACCTTTACAGAGTGTTCTGAGCTCTAGTAACTTGTGTTCTTAAGTTTTCTATGTGTATTCCTTAAATATGACAAGAGATTAATGGGAACTGAAAATATAAACAGTAAACTCATCATTTCCAAGCTGTTTGAACGAGTTTTCAGTGTATTTATGTTGCCCTTTTTTATTACGGTTCTATTTACTTGCAATTCAAGTGTTCCATATCCAAGAAGAACGATTCCATTGTTCATCATTGTGAATTCCTAGAACAGTAACCTCATTCACAGAGTGTTCTGAGCTCTTTTAACATGTATTCTTATGTTTTCTAAGTAGATTCCTTAAAAAGGCCTATGGATTGTAGGGAATCGAAAAGTAGAGTAAATTCGTCATTTCAGAGCTGTTTGAACGTGTTTTAATTGTATTTGTGTTGCCCGTTGTGTATTACGGTTCTATTGACTTGTAATTCAAGTGTTCCATATCAATGGAAGAACAATTCCATTGTTTCTCATTGTGAATTCGTAGAACAGTAACCGCATTAACAGAGTGTTCTGAGCTCTATTAACATGTATTCTTATGTTTTCTAAGTGAATTCCTTAAAAAGGCCTATGGATTGTAGGGAATCGAAAAGTAGAGTAAACTCGTCATTTCAGAGGTGTTTGAACGTGTTTCCAGTGTATTGATGTTGCTCGTTTTGTATTACGGTTCTATGTACTTGCCATTCAAGTGTTCCATATCCATAGAAGAACGATTCCATTGTTCATCATTGTGAATTCTTAGAACAATTACCGCCTTTACAGAGTGTTCTGAGCTCTAGTACCTTGTGTTCTTAAGTTTTCTAAGTGTATTCCTTAACAATGACAAAAGATTAATGGGAATTGAAAATGTAAACAGTAAACTCGTCATTTCAGAGCTGTTTGAACGTGTTTTCATTGTATTTGTGTTGCCGGTTGTGTATTACGGTCGTATTTACTTGTAATTCAAGTGTTCCATATCCATGGAAGAACAATTGCATTGTTTCTCATTGGGAATTCTTAGAACAGTAACCGCATTAACAGAGTGTTCTGAGCTCTATTAACATGTATTCTTATGTTTTCTAAGTGAATTCCTTAAAAAGGCCTATGGATTGTAGGGAATCGAAAAGTAGAGTAAACTCGTCATTTCAGAGTTGTTTGAACGTGTTTTCAGTGAATTGATGTTGCTCGTTTTGTATTATGGTTCTATGTACTTGCCATTCAAGTGTTCCATATCCATAGAAGAACGATTCCATTGTTCATCATTGTGAATTCTTAGAACAATTACCACATTTACAGAGTGTTCTGAGCTCTAGTAACTTGTGTTCTTAAGTTTTCTAAGTAGATTCCTAAAAATGACAACAGATTATTGGGAATTGAAAATATAAACAGTAAACTCATCATTTCCGAGCTGTTTGAACGAGTTTTCAGTGTATTTATGTTACTCGTTGTGTATTACGGTTCTCTTTACTTGTAATTCGAGTTTTCCATATCCATGGAAGAACGATTCCATTGTTTATCATTGTGAATCCTTAGATTAGTTATCACATTTACAAAGTGTTCCTTGCTCTACTACCTTGTATTCTTATGTTTTCTAACTAGTTTCCTTTAAAAAGGCCACAGATTGTGGGAATTGAAAATGTAAACAGGAAACCCGTCATTTCAGAGCTGTTTGAACCTGTTTTCAGTGTATTCACGTTGCCCGTTTTGTATTACGGTTCTATTTACTTGCAATTCAAGTGTTCCATATCCAAGAAGAACGATTCCATTGTTCATCATTGTGAATTCCTAGAACAGTAACCTCATTCACAGAGTGTTCTGAGCTCTTTTTACATGTATTCTTATGTTTTCTAAGTAGATTCCTTAAAAAGGCCTATGGATTGTAGGGAATCGAAAAGTAGAGTAAATTCGTCATTTCAGAGCTGTTTGAACGTGTTTTCATTGTATTTGTGTTGCCCGTTGTGTATTACGGTTCTATTGACTTGTAATTCAAGTGTTCCATATCCATGGAAGAACAATTCCATTGTTTCTCATTGTGAATTCGTAGAACAGTAACCGCATTCACAGAGTGTTCTGAGCTCTATTAACATGTATTCTTATGTTTTCTAAGTGAATTCCATAAAAAGGCCTATGGATTGTAGGGAATCGAAAAGTAGAGTAAATTTGTCATTTCAGAGCTGTTTGAACGTGTTTTAATTGTATTTGTGTTGCCCGTTGTGTATTACGGTTCTATGGACTTGCCATTCAAGTGTTCCATATCCATAGAAGAACGATTCCATTGTTCATCATTGTGAATTCTTAGAACAATTACCACATTTACAGAGTGTTCTGAGCTCTAGTAACTTGTGTTCTTAAGATTTCTAAGTAGATTCCTGAAAATTGACAACAGATTATTGGGAATTGAAAATATAAACATTAAACTTGTCATTTCAGAGCTGTTTGAACGTGTTTTCATTGTATTGCTGTTGCCCATTGTGTATTACCGTTCTATTGACTTGTAATTCAAGTGTCCCGTATCCATGGAAGAACAATTCCATTGTTTATCATTGTGAATTCTTAGAACAGTAACCGCATTAACAGAGTGTTCTGAGCTCTATTAACATGTATTCTTATGTTTTCTAAGTGAATTCCTTAAAAAGGCCTATGGATTGTAGGGAATCGAAAAGTAGAATAAACTCGTCATTTCAGAGGTGTTTGAACGTGTTTCCAGTGTATTGATGTTGCTCGTTTTGTATTACGGTTCTATGTACTTGCCATTCAAGTGTTCCATATCCATAGAAGAACGATTCCATTGTTCATCATTGTGAATTCTTAGAACAATTACCGCCTTTACAGAATGTTCTGAGCTCTAGTACCTTGTGTTCTTAAGTTTTCTAAGTGTATTCCTTAACAATGACAAAAGATTAATGGGAATTGAAAATGTAAACAGTAAACTCGTCATTTCAGAGCTGTTTGAACGTGTTTTCATTGTATTTGTGTTGCCGGTTGTGTATTACGGTTGTATTTACTTGTAATTCAAGTGTTCCATATCCATGGAAGAACAATTGCATTGTTTCTCATTGTGAATTCTTAGAACAGTAACCGCATTAACAGAGTGTTCTGAGCTCTATTAACATGTATTCTTATGTTTTCTAAGTGAATTCCTTAAAAAGGCCTATGGATTGTAGGGAATCGAAAAGTAGAGTAAACTCGTCATTTCAGAGTTGTTTGAACGTGTTTTCAGTGAATTGATGTTGCTCGTTTTGTATTATGGTTCTATGTACTTGCCATTCAAGTGTTCCATATCCATAGAAGAACGATTCCATTGTTCATCATTGTGAATTCTTAGAACAATTACCACATTTACAGAGTGTTCTGAGCTCTAGTAACTTGTGTTCTTAAGTTTTCTAAGTAGATTCCTAAAAATGACAACAGATTATTGGGAATTGAAAATATAAACAGTAAACTCATCATTTCCGAGCTGTTTGAACGAGTTTTCAGTGTATTTATGTTACTCGTTGTGTATTACGGTTCTCTTTACTTGTAATTCGAGTTTTCCATATCCATGGAAGAACGATTCCATTGTTTATCATTGTGAATCCTTAGATTAGTTATCACATTTACAAAGTGTTCCTTGCTCTACTACCTTGTATTCTTATGTTTTCTAACTAGATTCCTTTAAAAAGGCAACAGATTGTGGGAATTGAAAATGTAAACAGGAAACTCGTCATTTCAGAGCTGTTTGAACCTGTTTTCAGTGTATTCACGTTGCCCGTTTTGTATTACGGTTCTATTTACTTGCAATTCAAGTGTTCCATATCCAAGAAGAACGATTCCATTGTTCATCATTGTGAATTCCTAGAACAGTAACCTCATTCACAGAGTGTTCTGAGCTCTTTTTACATGTATTCTTATGTTTTCTAAGTAGATTCCTTAAAAAGGCCTATGGATTGTAGGGAATCGAAAAGTAGAGTAAATTCGTCATTTCAGAGCTGTTTGAACGTGTTTTCATTGTATTTGTGTTGCCCGTTGTGTATTACGGTTCTATTGACTTGTAATTCAAGTGTTCCATATCCATACAAGAACAATTCCATTGTTCATCATTGTGAATTCTTAGAACAATTACCACCTTTACAGAGTGTTCTGAGCTCTTTTAACATGTATTCTTATTTTTTCTAAGTGGATTCCTTAAAAAGGCCTATGGATTTTAGGGAATCGAAAAGTAAACAGTTAAACCTTCATTTCAGAGCTGTTTGAACGTGTTTTCATTTTATTTGTGTTGCCCGTTGTGTATTACGGTTCTATTGACTTGTAATTCAAGTGTTCCATATCCATGGAAGAACAACTCCATTTTTTCTCATTGTGAATTCTTAGAACAGTAACCGCATTAACAGAGTGTTCTGAGCTCTATTAATATGTACTCTTATGTTTTCTAAGTGAATTCCTTAAAATGGCCTATGGATTGTAGGGAATCAAAAAGTAGAGTAAAGTCGTCATTTCAGAGCTGTCTGAACGTGTTTTCAGTGTATTGATGTTGCGCGTTTTGTATTACGGTTCTATATACTTGCCATTCAGGTGTTCCATATCCATAGAAGAACGATTCCATTGTTCATCATTGTGACTTCTTAGAACAATTACCCCATTTACAGAGTGTTCTGAGGTCTAGTAACTTGTGTTCTTACGTTTTCTAAGTAGATTCCTGAAAAATGACAACAGATTATTGGGAATTGAAAATATAAACAGTAAACTCATCATTTCCGAGCTGTTTGAACGAGTTTTCAGTGTATTTATGTTACTCGTTGTGTATTACGGTTCTCTTTACTTGTAATTCGAGTTTTCCATATCCATGGAAGAACGATTCCATTGTTTATCATTGTGAATCCTTAGATTAGTTATCACATTTACAAAGTGTTCCTTGCTCTACTACCTTGTATTCTTATGTTTTCTAACTAGATTCCTTTAAAAAGGCAACAGATTGTGGGAATTGAAAATGTAAACAGGAAACTCGTCATTTCAGAGCTGTTTGAACCTGTTTTCAGTGTATTCACGTTGCCCGTTTTGTATTACGGTTCTATTTACTTGCAATTCAAGTGTTCCATATCCAAGAAGAACGATTCCATTGTTCATCATTGTGAATTCCTAGAACAGTAACCTCATTCACAGAGTGTTCTGAGCTCTTTTAACATGTATTCTTATGTTTTCTAAGTAGATTCCTTAAAAAGGCCTATGGATTGTAGGGAATCGAAAAGTAGAGTAAATTCGTCATTTCAGAGCTGTTTGAACGTGTTTTCATTGTATTTGTGTTGCCCGTTGTGTATTACGGTTCTATTGACTTGTAATTCAAGTGTTCCATATCCATGGAAGAACAATTCCATTGTTTCTCATTGTGAATTCGTAGAACAGTAACCGCATTCACAGAGTGTTCTGAGCTCTATTAACATGTATTCTTATGTTTTCTAAGTGAATTCCTTAAAAAGGCCTATGGATTGTAGGGAATCGAAAAGTAGAGTAAACTCGTCATTTCAGAGGAGTTTGAACGTGTTTCCAGTGTATTGATGTTTCTCGTTTTGTATTACGGTTCTATGTACTTGCCATTCAAGTGTTCCATATCCATAGAAGAACGATTCCATTGTTCATCATTGTGAATTCTTAGAACAATTACCGCCTTTACAGAGTGTTCTGAGCTCTAGTACCTTGTGTTCTTAAGTTTTCTAAGTGTATTCCTTAACAATGACAAAAGATTAATGGGAATTGAAAATGTAAACAGTAAACTCGTCATTTCAGAGCTGTTTGAACGTGTTTTCAGTGAATTGATGTTGCTCGTTTTGTATTATGGTTCTATGTACTTGCCATTCAAGTGTTCCATATCCATAGAAGAACGATTCCATTGTTCATCATTGTGAATTCTTAGAACAATTACCACATTTACAGAGTGTTCTGAGCTCTAGTAACTTGTGTTCTTAAGTTTTCTAAGTAGATTCCTAAAAATGACAACAGATTATTGGGAATTGAAAATATAAACAGTAAACTCATCATTTCCGAGCTGTTTGAACGAGTTTTCAGTGTATTTATGTTGCCCGTTGTGTATTACGGTTCTATTTACTTGTAATTCGAGTTTTCCATATCCATGGAAGAACGATTCCATTGTTTATCATTGTGAATCCTTAGATTAGTTTTCACATTTACAAAGTGTTCCGTGCTCTACTACCATGTACTTATGTTTTCTAAGTAGATTCCTTTAAAAAGGCAACAGATTGTGGGAATTGAAAATGTAAACAGGAAACTCGTCATTTCAGAGCTGTTTGAACGTGTTTTCAGTGTATTCACGTTGACAGTTTTGTATTACGGTTCTATTTACTAGCAATTCAAGTGTTCCATATCCAAGAAGAACGATTCCATTGTTCATCATTGTGAATTCCTAGAACAGTAACCTCATTCACAGAGTTTTCTGAGCTCTTTTAACATGTATTCTTATGTTTTCTAAGTTGATACCTTGAAAAGGCCTATGGATTGTAGGGAATCGAAAAGTCGAGTAAACTCGTCATTTCAGAGCTGTTTGAATGTGTTTTCAGTGTATTCATGTTGCCCGTTTTGTATTACGGTTCTATTGACTTGTAATTAAAGTGTTCCATATCCATAGAAGAACGATTCCATTGTTCATCATTGTGAATTCTTAGAAGAGTAACCTCATTTACAGAGTGTACTGAGCTCTAGTAACTTGTATTCTTAAGTTTTCTAAGTAGATTCCTGAAAATTGACAACAGATTATGGGAATTGAAAGTATAAACAGTAAACTCGTCATTTCAGAGCTGTTTGAACGTGTTTTCATTGTATTTGTGTTGCCGGTTGTGTATTACGGTTGTATTTACTTGTAATTCAAGTGTTCCATATCCATGGAAGAACAATTGCATTGTTTCTCATTGTGAATTCTTAGAACAGTAACCGCATTAACAGAGTGTTCTGAGCTCTATTAACATGTATTCTTATGTTTTCTAAGTGAATTCCTTAAAAAGGCCTATGGATTGTAGGGAATCGAAAAGTAGAGTAAACTCATCATTTCAGAGTTGTTTGAACGTGTTTCCAGTGTATTGATGTTTCTCGTTTTGTATTACGGTTCTATGTACTTGCCATTCAAGTGTTCCATATGCACAGAAGAATGATTCCATTGTTCATCATTGTGAATTCTTAGAACAATTACCACATTGACAGAGTGTTCTGAGCTCTAGTAACTTGTGTTCTTAAGTTTTCTAAGTAGATTCCTAAAAATGACAACAGATTATTGGGAATTGAAAATATAAACAGTAAACTCATCATTTCCGAGCTGTTTGAACGAGTTTTCAGTGTATTTATGTTACTCGTTGTGTATTACGGTTCTCTTTACTTGTAATTCGAGTTTTCCATATCCATGGAAGAACGATTCCATTGTTTATCATTGTGAATCCTTAGATTAGTTATTACATTTACAAAGTGTTCCTTGCTCTACTACCTTGTATTCTTATGTTTTCTAACTAGATTCCTTTAAAAAGGCAACAGATTGTGGGAATTGAAAATGTAAACAGGAAACTCGTCATTTCAGAGCTGTTTGAACCTGTTTTCAGTGTATTCACGTTGCCCGTTTTGTATTACGGTTCTATTTACTTGCAATTCAAGTGTTCCATATCCAAGAAGAACGATTCCATTGTTCATCATTGTGAATTCCTAGAACAGTAACCTCATTCACAGAGTGTTCTGAGCTCTTTTTACATGTATTCTTATGTTTTCTAAGTAGATTCCTTAAAAAGGCCTATGGATTGTAGGGAATCGAAAAGTAGAGTAAATTCGTCATTTCAGAGCTGTTTGAACGTGTTTTCATTGTATTTGTGTTGCCCGTTGTGTATTACGGTTCTATTGACTTGTAATTCAAGTGTTCCATATCCATGGAAGAACAATTCCATTGTTTCTCATTGTGAATTCGTAGAACAGTAACCGCATTCACAGTGTGTTCTGAGCTCTATTAACATGTATTCTTGTTTTCTAAGTGAATTCCTTAAAAAGGCCTATGGATTGTAGGGAATCAAAAAGTAGAGTAAACTCGTCATTCCAGAGGTGTTTGAACGTGTTTCCAGTGTATTGATGTTGCTCGTTTTGTATTACGGTTCTATGTACTTGCCATTCAAGTGTTCCATATCCATAGAAGAACAATTCCATTGTTCATCATTGTGAATTCTTAGAACAATTACCGCCTTTACAGAGTGTTCTGAGCTCTAGTACCTTGTGTTCTTAAGTTTTCTAAGTGTATTCCTTAACAATGACAAAAGATTAATGGGAATTGAAAATGTAAACAGTAAACTCGTCATTTCAGAGCTGTTTGAACGTGTTTTCAGTGAATTGATGTTGCTCGTTTTGTATTATGGTTCTATGTACTTGCCATTCAAGTGTTCCATATCCATAGAAGAACGATTCCATTGTTCATCATTGTGAATTCTTAGAACAATTACCACATTTACAGAGTGTTCTGAGCTCTAGTAACTTGTGTTCTTAAGTTTTCTAAGTAGATTCCTAAAAATGACAACAGATTATTGGGAATTGAAAATATAAACAGTAAACTCATCATTTCCGAGCTGTTTGAACGAGTTTTCAGTGTATTTATGTTACTCGTTGTGTATTACGGTTCTCTTTACTTGTAATTCGAGTTTTCCATATCCATGGAAGAACGATTCCATTGTTTATCATTGTGAATCCTTAGATTAGTTATCACATTTACAAAGTGTTCCTTGCTCTACTACCTTGTATTCTTATGTTTTCTAACTAGATTCCTTTAAAAAGGCAACAGATTGTGGGAATTGAAAATGTAAACAGGAAACTCGTCATTTCAGAGCTGTTTGAACCTGTTTTCAGTGTATTCACGTTGCCCGTTTTGTATTACGGTTCTATTTACTTGCAATTCAAGTGTTCCATATCCAAGAAGAACGATTCCATTGTTCATCATTGTGAATTCCTAGAACAGTAACCTCATTCACAGAGTGTTCTGAGCTCTTTTAACATGTATTCTTATGTTTTCTAAGTAGATTCCTTAAAAAGGCCTATGGATTGTAGGGAATCGAAAAGTAGAGTAAATTCGTCATTTCAGAGCTGTTTGAACGTGTTTTCATTGTATTTGTGTTGCCCGTTGTGTATTACGGTTCTATTGACTTGTAATTCAAGTGTTCCATATCCATGGAAGAACAATTCCATTGTTTCTCATTGTGAATTCTTAGAACAGTAACCGCATTAACACAGTGTTCTGAGCTCTATTAACATGTATCCTTATGTTTTCTAAGTGAATTCCTTAAAAAGGCCTATTGATTGTAGGGAATCGAAAAGTAGAGTAAACTCGTCATTTCAGAGTTGTTTGAACCTGTTTTCAGTGTATTGTTGTTGCTCGTTTTGTATTACGGTTCTATGTACTTGCCATTCAAGTGTTCCATATCCATAGAAGAATGATTCCATTGTTCATCATTGTGAATTTCTAGAACAATTACCACCTTTACAGAGTGTTCTGAGCTCTAGTAACTTGTGTTCTTAAGTTTTCTATGTGTATTCCTGAAAAATGACAACAGATTAATGGGAATTGAAAATATAAACTGTAAACTCATCATATCCGAGCAGTTTGAACGAGTTTTCAGTGTATTTATGTTGCCCGTTGTGTATTACGGTTCTATTGACTTGTAATTCAAGTGTTCCATATCCATGGAAGAACAATTCCATTGTTTCTCATTGTGAATTCGTAGAACAGTAACCGCATTCACAGAGTGTTCTGAGCTCTATTAACATGTATTCTTATGTTTTCTAAGTGAATTCCATAAAAAGGCCTATGGATTGTAGGGAATCGAAAAGTAGAGTAAATTTGTCATTTCAGAGCTGTTTGAACGTGTTTTAATTGTATTTGTGTTGCCCGTTGTGTATTACGGTTCTATTCACTTGTAATTCAAGTGTTCCATATCCATGGAAGAACAATTCCATTGTTTCTCATTGTGAATTCGTAGAACAGTAACCGCATTCACAGCGTGTTCTGAGCTCTATTAACAGGTATTCTTATGTTTTCTAAGTGAATTCCTTAAAAAGGCCTATGGATTGTAGGGAATCGAAAAGTAGAGTAAACTCGTCATTCCAGAGGTGTTTGAACGTGTTTCCAGTGTATTGATGTTGCTCGTTTTGTATTACGGTTCTATGTACTTGCCATTCAAGTGTTCCATATCCATAGAAGAATGATTCCATTGTTCATCATTGTGAATTCTTAGAACAATTACCACATTTACAGAGTGTTCTGAGCTCTAGTAACTTGTGTTCTTAAGTTTTCTAAGTAGATTCCAAAAATGACAACAGATTATTGGGAATTGAAAATATAAACAGTAAACTCATCATTTCCGAGCTGTTTGAACGAGTTTTCAGTGTATTTATGTTACTCGTTGTGTATTACGGTTCTCTTTACTTGTAATTCGAGTTTTCCATATCCATGGAAGAACGATTCCATTGTTTATCATTGTGAATCCTTAGATTAGTTATCACATTTACAAAGTGTTCCTTGCTCTACTACCTTGTATTCTTATGTTTTCTAACTAGATTCCTTTAAAAAGGCAACAGATTGTGGGAATTGAAAATGTAAACAGGAAACTCGTCATTTCAGAGCTGTTTGAACCTGTTTTCAGTGTATTCACGTTGCCCGTTTTGTATTACGGTTCTATTTACTTGCAATTCAAGTGTTCCATATCCAAGAAGAACGATTCCATTGTTCATCATTGTGAATTCCTAGAACAGTAACCTCATTCACAGAGTGTTCTGAGCTCTTTTAACATGTATTCTTATGTTTTCTAAGTAGATTCCTTAAAAAGGCCTATGGATTGTAGGGAATCGAAAAGTAGAGTAAATTCGTCATTTCAGAGCTGTTTGAACGTGTTTTCATTGTATTTGTGTTGCCCGTTGTGTATTACGGTTCTATTGACTTGTAATTCAAGTGTCCCGTATCCATGGAAGAACAATTCCATTGTTTATCATTGTGAATTCTTAGAACAGTAACCGCATTTACAGAGTGTTCTGAGCTCTATTAACATGTATTCTTATGTTTTCTAAGTGAATTCCTTAAAAAGGCCTATTGATTGTAGGGAATCGAAAAGTAGAGTAAACTCGTCACTTCAGAGTTGTTTGAACCTGTTTTCAGTGTATTCATGTTGCCCGTTGTGTATTACGGTTCTATTGACTTGTAATTCAAGTGTTCCATATCCATGTTAGAACAATTCCATTGTTTCTCCTTGTGAATTCTTAGAACAGTAACTGCATTAACAGAGTGTTCTGAGCTCTATTAACATGTATTCTTATGTTTTCTAAGTGAATTCCTTAAAAAGGCCTATGGATTGTAGGGAATCGAAAAGTAGAGTAAACTCGTCATTTCAGAGGTGTTTGAACGTGTTTTCAGTGTATTGATGTTGCTCGTTTTGTATTACGGTTCTATGTACTTGCCATTCAAGTGTTCCATATCCATAGAAGAACGATTCCATTGTTCATCATTGTGAATTCTTAGAACAATTACCGCCTTTACAGAGTGTTCTGAGCTCTAGTACCTTGTGTTCTTAAGTTTTCTAAGTGTATTCCTTAACAATGACAAAAGATTAATGGGAATTGAAAATATAAACAGTAAACTCGTCATTTCAGAGCTGTTTGAACGTGTTTTCAGTGTATTGATGTTGCGCGTTTTGTATTACGGTTCTATGTACTTGCCATTCAAGTGTTCCATATCCATAGAAGAACGATTCCATTGTTCATCATTGTGAATTCTTAGAACAATTACCACATTTACAGAGTGTTCTGAGCTCTAGTAACTTGTGTTCTTAAGTTTTCTATGTGTATTCCTTAAATATGACAAGAGATTAATGGGAACTGAAAATATAAACAGTAAATTCATCATTTCCGAGCTGTTTGTACGAGTTTTCAGTGTATTTATGTTGCCCGTTTTGTATTACTGTTCTATTTACTTGCAATTCAAGTGTTCCATATCCATAGAAGAACGATTCCATTGTTCATCATTGTGAATTCTTAGAACAATTACCACTTTCACAGAGTGTTCTGAGCTCTTTTAACATGTATTCTTATGTTTTCTAAGTGGATTCCTTTAAAAAGGCCTATGGATTGTAGGGAATTGAAAATGTAAACAGTAAACTCGTTATTTCAGAGCTGTTTGAACGTGTTTTCATTGTATTTGTGTTGCCCGTTGTGTATTATGGTTCTATTGACTTGTAATTCAAGTGTTCCATATCCATGGAAGAACAATTCCATTGTTTCTCATTGTGAATTCGTAGAACAGTAACCGCATTCACAGAGTGTTCTGAGCTCTATTAACATGTATTCTTATGTTTTCTAAGTGAATTCCTTAAAAAGGCCTATGGATTGTAGGGAATCGAAAAGTAGAGTAAACTCGTCATTTCAGAGTTGTTTGATCGGGTTTTCAGTGAATTGATGTTGCTCGTTTTGTATTATGGTTCTATGTACTTGCCATTCAAGTGTTCCATATCCATAGAAGAACGATTCCATTGTTCATCATTGTGAATTCTTAGAACAATTACCGCCTTTACAGAGTGTTCTGAGCTCTAGTACCTTGTGTTCTTAAGTTTTCTAAGTGTATTCCTTAACAATGACAAAAGATTAATGGGAATTGAAAATGTAAACAGTAAACTCGTCATTTCAGAGCTGTTTGAACGTGTTTTCATTGTATTTGTGTTGCCGGTTGTGTATTACGGTTGTATTTACTTGTAATTCAAGTGTTCCATATCCATGGAAGAACAATTGCATTGTTTCTCATTGTGAATTCTTAGAACAGTAACCGCATTAACAGAGTGTTCTGAGCTCTATTAACATGTATTCTTATGTTTTCTAAGTGAATTCCTTAAAAAGGCCTATGGATTGTAGGGAATCGAAAAGTAGAGTAAACTCGTCATTTCAGAGTTGTTTGATCGTGTTTTCAGTGAATTGATGTTGCTCGTTTTGTATTATGGTTCTATGTACTTGCCATTCAAGTGTTCCATATCCATAGAAGAACGATTCTATGGTTCATCATTGTGAATTCTTAGAACAATTACCACATTTACAGAGTGTTCTGAGCTCTAGTAACTTGTGTTCTTAAGTTTTCTAAGTAGATTCCTAAAAATGACAACAGATTATTGGGAATTGAAAATATAAACAGTAAACTCATCATTTCCGAGCTGTTTGAACGAGTTTTCAGTGTATTTATGTTACTCCTTGTGTATTACGGTTCTCTTTACTTGTAATTCGAGTTTTCCATATCCATGGAAGAACGATTCCATTGTTTATCATTGTGAATCCTTAGATTAGTTATCACATTTACAAAGTGTTCCTTGTTCTACTACCTTGTATTCTTATGTTTTCTAACTAGATTCCTTTAAAAAGGCAACAGATTGTGGGAATTGAAAATGTAAACAGGAAACTCGTCATTTCAGAGCTGTTTGAACCTGTTTTCAGTGTATTCACGTTGCCCGTTTTGTATTACGGTTCTATTTACTTGCAATTCAAGTGTTCCATATCCAAGAAGAACGATTCCATTGTTCATCATTGTGAATTCCTAGAACAGTAACCTCATTCACAGAGTGTTCTGAGCTCTTTTAACATGTATTCTTATGTTTTCTAAGTAGATTCCTTAAAAAGGCCTATGGATTGTAGGGAATCGAAAAGTAGAGTAAATTCGTCATTTCAGAGCTGTTTGAACGTGTTTTCATTGTATTTGTGTTGCCCGTTGTGTATTACGGTTCTATTGACTTGTAATTCAAGTGTTCCATATCCATGGAAGAACAATTCCATTGTTTCTCATTGTGAATTCGTAGAACAGTAACCGCATTCACAGAGTGTTCTGAGCTCTATTAACATGTATTCTTATGTTTTCTAAGTGAATTCCTTAAAAAGGCCTATGGATTGTAGGGAATCGAAAAGTAGAGTAAACTCGACATTTCAGAGGTGTTTGAACGTGTTTCCAGTGTATTGATGTTTCTCGTTTTGTATTACTGTTCTATGTACTTGCCATTCAAGTGTTCCATATCCATAGAAGAACGATTCCATTGTTCATCATTGTGAATTCTTAGAACAATTACCGCCTTTACAGAGTGTTCTGAGCTCTAGTACCTTGTGTTCTTAAGTTTTCTAAGTGTATTCCTTAACAATGACAAAAGATTAATGGGAATTGAAAATGTAAACAGTAAACTCGTCATTTCAGAGCTGTTTGAACGTGTTTTCAGTGTATTGATGTTGCTCGTTTTGTATTACGGTTCTATGTACTTGCCATTCAAGTGTTCCATATCCATAGAAGAACGATTCCATTGTTCATCATTGTGAATTCTTAGAACAATTACCACATTTACAGAGTGTTCTGAGCTCTAGTAACTTGTGTTCTTAAGTTTTCTAAGTAGATTCCTAAAAATGACAACAGATTATTGGGAATTGAAAATATAAACAGTAAACTCATCATTTCCGAGCTGTTTGAACGAGTTTTCAGTGTATTTATGTTGCCCGTTTTGTATTACGGTTCTATTTACTTGTAATTCGAGTGTTCCATACACATGGAAGAACAATTCCATTGTTTATCATTGTGAATCCTTAGATTAGTTATCACATTTACAAAGTGTTCCATGCTCTACTACCATGTATTCTTTTGTTTTCTAAGTAGATTCCTTTAAAAGGCAACAGATTGTGGGTATTGAAAATTTAAACAGTAAACTCGTCATTTCAGGGCTGTTTGAACGTGTTTTCAGTGTATTCATGTTGCCCGTTTTGTATTACGGTTCTATTTACTAGCAATTCAAGTGTTCCATATCCAAGAAGAACGATTCCATTGTTCATCATTGTGAATTCCTAGAACAGTAACCTCATTTACAGAGTGTTCTGAGCTCTTTTAACATGTATTCTTATGTTTTCTAAGTGGATTCCTTAAAAAGGCCTATGGATTGTAGGGAATCGAAAAGTAGAGTAAATTCGTCATTTCAGAGCTGTTTGAACGTGTTTTCATTGTATTTGTGTTGCCCGTTGTGTATTACGGTTCTATTGACTTGTAATTCAAGTGTTCCATATCCATGGAAGAACAATTCCATTGTTTCTAATTGTGAATTCTTAGAACTGTAACGGCATTAACAGAGTGTTCTGAGCTCTATTAACATGTATTCTTATGTTTTCTATGTGAATTCCTTAAAAAGGCCTATGGATTGTAGGAAATCAAAAACTAGAGTAAACTCGTCATTTCAGAGCTGTTTGAACGTGTTTTCAGTGTATTGATGTTGCGCGTTTTGTATTACGGTTCTATGTACTTGCCATTCAAGTGTTCCATATCCATAGACGAACGATTCTTTGTTCATCATTGTGAATTCCTAGAACAATTACCACCTTTACAGAGTGTTCTGAGCTCTAGTACCTTGTGTTCTTAAGTTTTCTAAGTGTATTCCTTAACAATGACAAAAGATTAATGGGAACTGAAAATATAAACAGTAAACTCATCATTTCCGAGGTGTTTGAACGAGTTTTCAGTGTATTTATGTTGCCCTTTTTTATTACGGTTCTATTTACTTGCAATTCAAGTGTTGCATATCCATAGAAGAACGATTCCATTGTTCACCATTGTGAATTATTAGAACAGTAACCTCATTTACAGAGTGTTCTGAGCTCTTTTAACATGTACTCTTATGTTTTCTAAGTAGATTCCTTAAAAAGGCCTATGGAATGTAGGGAATTGAAAATGTAAACAGTAAACTCGTCATTTCAGAGCTGTTTGAACGTGTTTTCATTGTATTTGTGTTGCCGGTTGTGTATTACGGTTGTATTTACTTGTAATTCAAGTGTTCCATATCCATGGAAGAACAATAGCATTGTTTCTCATTGTGAATTCTTAGAACAGTAACCGCATTAACAGAGTGTTCTGAGTTCTATTAACATGTATTCTTATGTTTTCTAAGTGAATTCCTTAAAAAGGCCTATGGATTGTAGGGAATCGAAAAGTAGAGTAAACTCGTCATTTCAGAGTTGTTTGATCGTGTTTTCAGTGAATTGATGTTGCTCGTTTTGTATTATGGTTCTATGTACTTGCCATTCAAGTGTTCCATATCCATAGAAGAACGATTCTATGGTTCATCATTGTGAATTCTTAGAACAATTACCACATTTACAGAGTGTTCTGAGCTCTAGTAACTTGTGTTCTTAAGTTTTCTAAGTAGATTCCTAAAAATGACAACAGATTATTGGGAATTGAAAATATAAACAGTAAACTCATCATTTCCGAGCTGTTTGAACGAGTTTTCAGTGTATTTATGTTACTCCTTGTGTATTACGGTTCTCTTTACTTGTAATTCGAGTTTTCCATATCCATGGAAGAACGATTCCATTGTTTATCATTGTGAATCCTTAGATTAGTTATCACATTTACAAAGTGTTCCTTGTTCTACTACCTTGTATTCTTATGTTTTCTAACTAGATTCCTTTAAAAAGGCAACAGATTGTGGGAATTGAAAATGTAAACAGGAAACCCGTCATTTCAGAGCTGTTTGAACCTGTTTTCAGTGTATTCACGTTGCCCGTTTTGTATTACGGTTCTATTTACTTGCAATTCAAGTGTTCCATATCCAAGAAGAACGATTCCATTGTTCATCATTGTGAATTCCTAGAACAGTAACCTCATTCACAGAGTGTTCTGAGCTCTTTTAACATGTATTCTTATGTTTTCTAAGTAGATTCCTTAAAAAGGCCTATGGATTGTAGGGAATCGAAAAGTAGAGTAAATTCGTCATTTCAGAGCTGTTTGAACGTGTTTTCATTGTATTTGTGTTGCCCGTTGTGTATTACGGTTCTATTGACTTGTAATTCAAGTGTTCCATATCCATACAAGAACAATTCCATTGTTCATCATTGTGAATTCTTAGAACAGTTATCCCATTTATAGAGTGTTCTGAAGTCTATTGACTGTAATCTTAAGTTTTCTAAGTGGATTCCTTAAAAATGCAAACTGATTGTTGGGAATTGTAAAGGTAAACAGTTAAACCTTCATTTCAAAGCTGTTTGAACGTGTTTTCTTTGTATTTATGTTGCCCGTTTTGTATTACGGTTCAATTTACTTGCAATTCAAGTGTTCCATATCCATACAAGAACAATTCCATTGTTCATCATTGTGAATTCTTAGAACAGTAACCGCATTAACACAGTGTTCTGAGCTCTATTAACATGTATTCTTATGTTTTCTATGTGAATTCCTTAAAAAGGCCTATAGATTGTAGGGAATCGAAAAGTAGAGTAAACTCGTCATTTCGGAGCTGTTTGAACGTGTTTTCAGTGTATTGATGTTGCTCGTTTTGTATTATGGTTCTATGTACTTGCCATTCAAGTGTTCCATATCCATAGAAGAACGATTCTTTGTTCATCATTGTGAATCCTTAGAACAATTACCACCTTTACAGAGTGTTCTGAACTCTATTAGCTTGTATTCTTAAGTTTTCTAAGTGGATTCCTTAAAAATGACAACAGATTAATGGGAATTGAAAATATAAACAGTAAACTCATCATTTCCGAGCTGCTTGAAGGAGTTTTCAGTGTATTTATGTTGCCCGTTGTGTATTACGGTTCTATTGACTTGTAATTCAAGTGTTCCATATCCATGGAAGAACAATTGCATTGTTTCTCATTGGGAATTCTTAGAACAGTAACCGCATTAACAGAGTGTTCTGAGCTCTATTACCATGTATTCTTATGTTTTCTAAGTGAAATCCTTAAAAAGTCCTATTGATTGTAGGGAATCGAAAAGTAGAGTAAACTCCTCATTTCAGAGTTGTTTGAACGTGTTTTCAGTGAATTGATGTTGCTCGTTTTGTATTATGGTTCTATGTACTTGCCATTCAAGTGATCCATATCCATAGAAGAACGATTCCATTGTTCATCATTGTGAATTCTTAGAACAATTACCACATTTACAGAGTGTTCTGAGCTCTAGTAAATTGTGTTCTTAAGTTTTCTAAGTAGATTCCTAAAAATGACAACAGATTATTGGGAATTGAAAATATAAACAGTAAACTCATCATTTCCGAGCTGTTTGAACGAGTTTTCAGTGTATTTATGTTACTCGTTGTGTATTACGGTTCTCTTTACTTGTAATTCGAGTTTTCCATTATCCATGGAAGAACGATTCCATTGTTCATCATTGTGAATTCCTAGAACAATTACCACATTTACAGAGTGTTCTGAGCTCTAGTAACTTGTGTTCTTAAGTTTTCTAAGTGTATTCCTTACAAATGTCAACAGATTGTGGGAATTGAAAATGTAAACAGTAAACTCGTCATTTCAGAGCTGTTTGAACATGTTTTCAGCGTATTGATGTTGCCCGTTATGTATTACGGTTCTATTTACTTGCAATTCAAGTGTTGCATATCCATTGAAGAACGAATCCATTGTTCATCATTGTGAATTCTTAGAACAATTACCACATTCACAGAGTGTTCTGAGCTCTATTAACATGTATTCTTATGTTTTCTAAGTGAATTCCATAAAAAGGCCTATGGATTGTAGGGAATCGAAAATGTAAACAGTAAACTCGTCATTTCAGAGCTGTTTGAACATGTTTTCAGCGTATTGATGTTGCCCGTTATGTATTACGGTTCTATTTACTTGCAATTCAAGTGTTGCATATCCATAGAAGAACGATTCCATTGTTCACCATTGTGAATTATTAGAACAGTAACCTCATTTACAGAGTGTTCTGAGCTCTATTAACATGTATTCTTATGTTTTCTAAGTGTATTCCTTAAAAAGGCCTATGGATTGTAGGGAATTGAAAATGTAAACAGTAAACTCGTCAATTCAGAGCTGTTTGAACGTGTTTTCATTGTATTTGTGTTGCCGGTTGTGTATTAGGGTTGTATTTACTTGTAATTCAAGTGTTCCATATCCATGGAAGAACAATTCCATTGTTTCTCATTGTGAATTCTTAGAACAGTAACCGCATTAACAGAGTGTTCTGAGTTCTATTAACATGTATTCTTATGTTTTCTAAGTGAATTCCTTAAAAAGGCCTATGGATTGTAGGGGATCGAAAAGTAGAGTAAACTCGTCATTTCAGAGTTGTTTGATCGTGTTTTCAGTGAATTGTTGCTCGTTTTGTATTATGGTTCTATGTACTTGCCATTCAAGTGTTCCATATCCATAGAAGAACGATTCTATGGTTCATCATTGTGAATTCTTAGAACAATTACCACATTTACAGAGTGTTCTGAGCTCTAGTAACTTGTGTTCTTAAGTTTTCTAAGTAGATTCCTAAAAATGACAACAGATTATTGGGAATTGAAAATATAAACAGTAAACTCATCATTTCCGAGCTGTTTGAACGAGTTTTCAGTGTATTTATGTTACTCCTTGTGTATTACGGTTCTCTTTACTTGTAATTCGAGTTTTCCATATCCATGGAAGAACGATTCCATTGTTTATCATTGTGAATCCTTAGATTAGTTATCACATTTACAAAGTGTTCCTTGTTCTACTACCTTGTATTCTTATGTTTTCTAACTAGATTCCTTTAAAAAGGCAACAGATTGTGGGAATTGAAAATGTAAACAGGAAACCCGTCATTTCAGAGCTGTTTGAACCTGTGTTCAGTGTATTCACGTTGCCCGTTTTGTATTACGGTTCTATTTACTTGCAATTCAAGTGTTCCATATCCAAGAAGAACGATTCCATTGTTCATCATTGTGAATTCCTAGAACAGTAACCTCATTCACAGAGTGTTCTGAGCTCTTTTAACATGTATTCTTATGTTTTCTATGTAGATTCCTTAAAAAGGCCTATGGATTGTAGGGAATCGAAAAGTAGAGTAAATTCGTCATTTCAGAGCTGTTTGAACGTGTTTTAATTGTATTTGTGTTGCCCGTTGTGTATTACGGTTCTATTGACTTGTAATTCAAGTGTTCCATATCAATGGAAGAACAATTCCATTGTTTCTCATTGTGAATTCGTAGAACAGTAACCGCATTCACAGAGTGTTCTGAGCTCTATTAACATGTATTCTTATGTTTTCTAAGTGAATTCCTTAAAAAGGCCTATGGATTGTAGGGAATCGAAAAGTAGAGTAAACTCGTCATTTCAGAGTTGTTTGAACGTGTTTTCAGTGTATTGATGTTGCTCGTTTTGTATTACGGTTCTATGTACTTGCCATTCAAGTGTTCCATATCCATAGAAGAACGATTCCATTGTTCATCATTGTGAATTCTTAGAACAATTACCACATTTACAGAGTGTTCTGAGCTCTAGTAACTTGTGTTCTTAAGTTTTCTAAGTAGATTCCTGAAAAATGACAACAGATTATTGGGAATTGAAAATATAAACAGTAAACTCATCATTTCCGAGCTGTTTGAACGAGTTTTCAGTGTATTTATGTTGCCCGTTGTGTATTACGGTTCTATTGACTTGTAATTCAAGTGTTCCATATCAATGGAAGAACAATTCCATTGTTTCTCATTGTGAATTCATAGAACAGTAACCGCATTCACAGAGTGTTCTGAGCTCTATTAACATGTATTCTTATGTTTTCTAAGTGAATTCCTTAAAAAGGCCTATGGATTGTAGGGAATCGAAAAGTAGAGTAAACTCGTCATTTCAGAGGTGTTTGAACGTGTTTCCAGTGTATTGATGTTGCTCGTTTTGTATTACGGTTCTATGTACTTGCCATTCAAGTGTTCCATATCCATAGAAGAACGATTCCATTGTTCATCATTGTGAATTCTTAGAACAATTACCGCCTTTACAGAGTGTTCTGAGCTCTAGTACCTTGTGTTCTTAAGTTTTCTAAGTGTATTCCTTAACAATGACAAAAGATTAATGGGAATTGAAAATGTAAACAGTAAACTCGTCATTTCAGAGCTGTTTGAACGTGTTTTCATTGTATTTGTGTTGCCGGTTGTGTATTACGGTTGTATTTACTTGTAATTCAAGTGTTCCATATCCATGGAAGAACAATTGCATTGTTTCTCATTGTGAATTCTTAGAACAGTAACCGCATTAACAGAGTGTTCTGAGCTCTATTAACATGTATTCTTATGTTTTCTAAGTGAATTCCTTAAAAAGGCCTATGGATTGTAGGGAATCGAAAAGTAGAGTAAACTCATCATTTCAGAGTTGTTTGAACGTGTTTTCAGTGAATTGATGTTGCTCGTTTTGTAATATGGTTCTATGTACTTGCCATTCAAGTGTTCCATATGCACAGAAGAATGATTCCATTGTTCATCATTGTGAATTCTTAGAACAATTACCACATTGACAGAGTGTTCTGAGCTCTAGTAACTTGTGTTCTTAAGTTTTCTAAGTAGATTCCTAAAAATGACAACAGATTATTGGGAATTGAAAATATAAACAGTAAACTCATCATTTCCGAGCTGTTTGAACG
Organism: Myotis pilosus; assembly: GCA_036010255.1. Taxonomy (NCBI): domain Eukaryota; kingdom Metazoa; phylum Chordata; class Mammalia; order Chiroptera; family Vespertilionidae; genus Myotis; species Myotis pilosus. Next base: position 7,616,138 of record JASKON010000034.1, read on the forward strand.
AGTTTTCAGTGTATTTATGTTACTCGTTGTGTATTACGGTTCTCTTTACTTGTAATTCGAGTTTTCCATATCCATGGAAGAACGATTCCATTGTTTATCATTGTGAATCCTTAGATTAGTTATCACATTTACAAAGTGTTCCTTGCTCTACTACCTTGTATTCTTATGTTTTCTAACTAGATTCCTTTAAAAAGGCAACAGATTGTGGGAATTGAAAATGTAAACAGGAAACTCGTCATTTCAGAGCTGTTTGAACCTGTTTTCAGTGTATTCACGTTGCCCGTTTTGTATTACGGTTCTATTTACTTGCAATTCAAGTGTTCCATATCCAAGAAGAACGATTCCATTGTTCATCATTGTGAATTCCTAGAACAGTAACCTCATTCACAGAGTGTTCTGAGCTCTTTTTACATGTATTCTTATGTTTTCTAAGTAGATTCCTTAAAAAGGCCTATGGATTGTAGGGAATCGAAAAGTAGAGTAAATTCGTCATTTCAGAGCTGTTTGAACGTGTTTTCATTGTATTTATGTTGCCCGTTGTGTATTACGGTTCTATTGACTTGTTATTCAAGTGTTCCATATCCATGGAAGAACAATTCCATTGTTTATCATTGTGAATTCTTAGAACAGTAACCGCATTAACAGAGTGTTCTGAGCTCTATTAACATGTATTCTTATGTTTTCTATGTGAATTCCTTAAAAAGGCCTATTGATTGTAGGGAATCGAAAAGTAGAGTAAACTCATCATTTCCGAGCTGTTTGAACGAGTTTTCAGTGTATTTATGTTACTCGTTGTGTATTACGGTTCTCTTTACTTGTAATTCGAGTTTTCCATATCCATGAAAGAATGATTCCATTGTTTATCATTGTGAATTCCTAGAACAATTACCACCTTTACAGAGTGTTCTGAGCTCTAGTAACTTGTGTTCTTAAGTTTTCTATGTGTATTCCTTAAATATGACAAGAGATTAATGGGAACTGAAAATATAAACAGTAAACTCATCATTTCCAAGCTGTTTGAACGAGTTTTCAGTGTATTTATGTTGCCCTTTTTATTACGGTTCTATTTACTTGCAATTCAAGTGTTCCATATCCAAGAAGAACGATTCCATTGTTCATCATTGTGAATTCCTAGAACAGTAACCTCATTCACAGAGTGTTCTGAGCTCTTTTAACATGTATTCTTATGTTTTCTAAGTAGATTCCTTAAAAAGGCCTATGGATTGTAGGGAATCGAAAAGTAGAGTAAATTCGTCATTTCAGAGCTGTTTGAACGTGTTTTCATTGTATTTGTGTTGCCGGTTGTGTATTACGGTCGTATTTACTTGTAATTCAAGTGTTCCATATCCATGGAAGAACAATTCCATTGTTTCTCATTGTGAATTCTTAGAACAGTAACCGCATTAACAGAGTGTTCTGAGCTCTATTAACATGTATTCTTATGTTTTCTAAGTGAATTCCTTAAAAAGGCCTATGGATTGTAGGGAATCGAAAAGTAGAGTAAACTCGTCATTTCAGAGCTGTTTGAACGTGTTTTCAGTGAATTGATGTTGCTCGTTTTGTATTATGGTTCTATGTACTTGCCATTCAAGTGTTCCATATCCATAGAAGAACGATTCCATTGTTCATCATTGTGAATTCTTAGAACAATTACCACATTTACAGAGTGTTCTGAGCTCTAGTAACTTGTGTTCTTAAGTTTTCTAAGTAGATTCCTAAAAATGACAACAGATTATTGGGAATTGAAAATATAAACAGTAAACTCATCATTTCCGAGCTGTTTGAACGAGTTTTCAGTGTATTTATGTTACTCCTTGTGTATTACGGTTCTCTTTACTTGTAATTCGAGTTTTCCATTTCCATGGAAGAACGATTCCATTGTTTATCATTGTGAATCCTTAGATTAGTTATCACATTTACAAAGTGTTCCTTGTTCTACTACCTTGTATTCTTATGTTTTCTAACTAGATTCCTTTAAAAAGGCAACAGATTGTGGGAATTGAAAATGTAAACAGGAAACCCGTCATTTCAGAGCTGTTTGAACCTGTGTTCAGTGTATTCACGTTGCCCGTTTTGTATTACGGTTCTATTTACTTGCAATTCAAGTGTTCCATATCCAAGAAGAACGATTCCATTGTTCATCATTGTGAATTCCTAGAACAGTAACCTCATTCACAGAGTGTTCTGAGCTCTTTTAACATGTATTCTTATGTTTTCTATGTAGATTCCTTAAAAAGGCCTATGGATTGTAGGGAATCGAAAAGTAGAGTAAATTCGTCATTTCAGAGCTGTTTAAACGTGTTTTAATTGTATTTGTGTTGCCCGTTGTGTATTACGGTTCTATTGACTTGTAATTCAAGTGTTCCATATCAATGGAAGAACAATTCCATTGTTTCTCATTGTGAATTCATAGAACAGTAACCGCATTCACAGAGTGTTCTGAGCTCTATTAACATGTATTCTTATGTTTTCTAAGTGAATTCCTTAAAAAGGCCTATGGATTGTAGGGAATCGAAAAGTAGAGTAAACTCGTCATTTCAGACGTGATTGAACGTGTTTCCAGTGTACTGATGTTGCTCGTTTTGTATTACGGTTCTATGTACTTGCCATTCAAGTGTTCCATATCCATAGAAGAACGATTCCATTGTTCATCATTGTGAATTCTTAGAACAATTACCGCCTTTACAGAGTGTTCTGAGCTCTAGTACCTTGTGTTCTTAAGTTTTCTAAGTAGATTCCTGAAAATTGACAACAGATTATTGGGAATTGAAAATATAAACAGTAAACTTTTTATTTCAGAGCTGTTTGAACGTGTTTTCAGTGTATTTATGTGGCCCGTTTTGTACTACGGTTCTATGGACTTGTAATTCAAGTGTTCCATATCAATGGAAGAACAATTCCATTGTTTCTCATTGTGAATTCGTAGAACAGTAACCGCATTCACAGCGTGTTCTGAGCTCTATTAACATGTATTCTTATGTTTTCTAAGTGAATTCCTTAAAAAGGCCTATGGATTGTAGGGAATCGAAAAGTAGAGTAAACTCGTCATTCCAGAGGTGTTTGAACGTGTTTCCAGTGTATTGATGTTGCTCGTTTTGTATTACGGTTCTATGTACTTGCCATTCAAGTGTTCCATATCCATAGAAGAACGATTCCATTGTTCATCATTGTGAATTCTTAGAACAATTACCGCCTTTACAGAGTGTTCTGAGCTCTAGTACCTTGTGTTCTTAAGTTTTCTAAGTGTATTCCTTAACAATGACAAAAGATTAATGGGAATTGAAAATATAAACAGTAAACTCATCATTTCCGAGCTGTTTGAACGAGTTTTCAGTGTATTTATGTTACTCGTTGTGTATTACGGTTCTCTTTACTTGTAATTCGAGTTTTCCATATCCATGGAAGAACGATTCCATTGTTTATCATTGTGAATCCTTAGATTAGTTATCACATTTACAAAGTGTTCCTTGCTCTACTACCTTGTATTCTTATGTTTTCTAACTAGATTCCTTTAAAAAGGCAACAGATTGTGGGAATTGAAAATGTAAACAGGAAACTCGTCATTTCAGAGCTGTTTGAACCTGTTTTCAGTGTATTCACGTTGCCCGTTTTGTATTACGGTTCTATTTACTTGCAATTCAAGTGTTCCATATCCAAGAAGAACGATTCCATTGTTCATCATTGTGAATTCCTAGAACAGTAACCTCATTTCCAGAGTGTTCTGAGCTCTTTTTACATGTATTCTTATGTTTTCTAAGTAGATTCCTTAAAAAGGCCTATGGATTGTAGGGAATCGAAAAGTAGAGTAAATTCGTCATTTCAGAGCTGTTTGAACGTGTTTTCTTTGTATTTATGTTGCCCGTTGTGTATTACCGTTCTATTGACTTGTAATTCAAGTGTCCCATATCCATGGAAGAACAATTGCATTGTTTATCATTGTGAATTCTTAGAACAGTAACCGCATTAACACAGTGTTCTGAGCTCTATTAACATGTATTCTTATGTTTTCTATGTGAATTCCTTAAAAAGGCCTATAGATTGTAGGGAATCGAAAAGTAGAGTAAACTCGTCATTTCGGAGCTGTTTGAACGTGTTTTCAGTGTATTGATGTTGCTCGTTTTGTATTATGGTTCTATGTACTTGCCATTCAAGTGTTCCATATCCATAGAAGAACGATTCTTTGTTCATCATTGTGAATTCCTAGAACAATTACCACCTTTACAGAGTGTTCTGAGCTCTAATAACTTGTGTTCTTTAGTTTTCTATGTGTATTCCTTAAATATGACAAGAGATTAATGGGAACTGAAAATATAAACAGTAAACTCATCATTTCCAAGCTGTTTGAACGAGTTTTCAGTGTATTTATGTTGCCCGATTTGGATTACGGTTCTATTTACTTGTAATTCGAGTGTTCCATATCCAAGAAGAACGATTCCATTGTTCATCATTGTGAATTCCTAGAACAGTAACCTCATTCACAGAGTGTTCTGAGCTCTTTTAACATGTATTCTTATGTTTTCTAAGTAGATTCCTTAAAAAGGCCTATGGATTGTAGGGAATCGAAAAGTAGAGTAAATTCGTCATTTCAGAGCTGTTTGAACGTGTTTTCATTGTATTTGTGTTGCCCGTTGTGTATTACGGTTCTATTGACTTGTAATTCAAGTGTTCCATATCCATGGAAGAACAATTGCATTGTTTCTCATTGGGAATTCTTAGAACAGTAACCGCATTAACAGAGTGTTCTGAGCTCTATTAACATGTATTCTTATGTTTTCTAAGTGAATTCCTTAAAAAGGCCTATGGATTGTAGGGAATCGAAAAGTAGAGTAAACTCGTCATTTCAGAGTTGTTTGATCGTGTTTTCAGTGAATTGATGTTGCTCGTTTTGTATTATGGTTCTATGTACTTGCCATTCAAGTGTTCCATATCCATAGAAGAACGATTCTATGGTTCATCATTGTGAATTCTTAGAACAATTACCACATTTACAGAGTGTTCTGAGCTCTAGTAACTTGTGTTCTTAAGTTTTCTAAGTAGATTCCTAAAAATGACAACAGATTATTGGGAATTGAAAATATAAACAGTAAACTCATCATTTCCGAGCTGTTTGAACGAGTTTTCAGTGTATTTATGTTACTCCTTGTGTATTACGGTTCTCTTTACTTGTAATTCGAGTTTTCCATATCCATGGAAGAACGATTCCATTGTTTATCATTGTGAATCCTTAGATTAGTTATCACATTTACAAAGTGTTCCTTGTTCTACTACCTTGTATTCTTATGTTTTCTAACTAGATTCCTTTAAAAAGGCAACAGATTGTGGGAATTGAAAATGTAAACAGGAAACCCGTCATTTCAGAGCTGTTTGAACCTGTGTTCAGTGTATTCACGTTGCCCGTTTTGTATTACGGTTCTATTTACTTGCAATTCAAGTGTTCCATATCCAAGAAGAACGATTCCATTGTTCATCATTGTGAATTCCTAGAACAGTAACCTCATTCACAGAGTGTTCTGAGCTCTTTTAACATGTATTCTTATGTTTTCTATGTAGATTCCTTAAAAAGGCCTATGGATTGTAGGGAATCGAAAAGTAGAGTAAATTCGTCATTTCAGAGCTGTTTGAACGTGTTTTCATTGTATTTGTGTTGCCCGTTGTGTATTACGGTTCTATTGACTTGTAATTCAAGTGTTCCATATCAATGGAAGAACAATTCCATTGTTTCTCATTGTGAATTCATAGAACAGTAACCGCATTCACAGAGTGTTCTGAGCTCTATTAACATGTATTCTTATGTTTTCTAAGTGAATTCCTTAAAAAGGCCTATGGATTGTAGGGAATCGAAAAGTAGAGTAAACTCGTCATTTCAGACGTGATTGAACGTGTTTCCAGTGTACTGATGTTGCTCGTTTTGTATTACGGTTCTATGTACTTGCCATTCAAGTGTTCCATATCCATAGAAGAACGATTCCATTGTTCATCATTGTGAATTCTTAGAACAATTACCACATTTACAGAGTGTTCTGAGCTCTAGTAACTTGTGTTCTTAAGTTTTCTAAGTAGATTCCTGAAAAATGACAACAGATTAATGGGAATTGAAAATATAAACAGTAAATTCATCATTTCCGAGCTGTTTGTACGAGCTTTCAGTGTATTTACGTTGCCCGTTGTGTATTACGGTTCTATTCACTTGTAATTCAAGTGTTCCATATCCATGGAAGAACAATTCCATTGTTTCTCATTGTGAATTCGTAGAACAGTAACCGCATTCACAGCGTGTTCTGAGCTCTATTAACAGGTATTCTTATGTTTTCTAAGTGAATTCCTTAAAAAGGCCTATGGATTGTAGGGAATCGAAAAGTAGAGTAAACTCGTCATTCCAGAGGTGTTTGAACGTGTTTCCAGTGTATTGATGTTGCTCGTTTTGTATTACGGTTCTATGTACTTGCCATTCAAGTGTTCCATATCCATAGAAGAATGATTCCATTGTTCATCATTGTGAATTCTTAGAACAATTACCACATTTACAGAGTGTTCTGAGCTCTAGTAACTTGTGTTCTTAAGTTTTCTAAGTAGATTCCTAAAAATGACAACAGATTATTGGGAATTGAAAATATAAACAGTAAACTCATCATTTCCGAGCTGTTTGAACGAGTTTTCAGTGTATTTATGTTACTCGTTGTGTATTACCGTTCTCTTTACTTGTAATTCGAGTTTTCCATATCCAGGGAAGAACAATACCATTGTTTATCATTGTGAATTCTTAGAACAATTACCACATTTACAAAGTGTTCCTGAGCTCTACTACCTTGTATTCTTACGGTTTCTAACTAGAGTTCCATAAAAAGGCAACAGATTGTGGGAATTGAAAATGTAAACAGGAAACTCGTCATTTCAGAGCTGTTTGAACCTGTTTTCAGTGTATTCACGTTGCCCGTTTTGTATTACGGTTCTATTTACTTGCAATTCAAGTGTTCCATATCCAAGAAGAACGATTCCATTGTTCATCATTGTGAATTCCTAGAACAGTAACCTCATTCACAGAGTGTTCTGAGCTCTTTTAACATGTTTTCTTATGTTTTCTAAGTAGATTCCTTAAAAAGGCCTATGGATTGTAGGGAATCGAAAAGTAGAGTAAATTCGTCATTTCAGAGCTGTTTGAACGTGTTTTCATTGTATTTGTGTTGCCCGTTGTGTATTACGGTTCTATTGACTTGTAATTCAAGTGTTCCATATCAATGGAAGAACAATTCCATTGTTTCTCATTGTGAATTCGTAGAACAGTAACCGCATTCACAGAGTGTTCTGAGCTCTATTAACATGTATTCTTATGTTTTCTAAGTGAATTCCTTAAAAAGGCCTATGGATTGTAGGGAATCGAAAAGTAGAGTAAACTCATCATTTCAGAGCTGTTTGAACGTGTTTTCAGTGTATTGATGTTGCTCATTTTGTATTACGGATCTATGTGCTTGCCATTCAAGTGTTCCATATCCATAGAAGAACGATTCCATTGTTCATCATTGTGAATTCTTAGAAAAATTACCACCCTTACAGAGTCTTCTGAGCTCTAGTAACTTGTGTTCTTAAGTTTTCTAAGTGGATTCCTTAAAAATGACAACAGATTAATGGGAATTGAAAATATAAACAGTAAACTCAGCATTTCCTAGCTGCTTGAACGAGTTTTCAGTGTATTTATGTTGCCCGTTTTGTATTACGGTTCTATTTACTTGCCATTCAAGTGTTCCATATCCATAGAAGAACGATTCCATTGTTCATCATTGTGAATTCTTAGAACAATTACCACATTCACAGAGTGTTCTGAGCTCTATTAACATGTATTCTTATGTTTTCTAAGTGAATTCCATAAAAAGGCCTATGGATTGTAGGGAATCGAAATGTAAACAGTAAACTCGTCATTTCAGAGCTGTTTGAACGTGTTTTCATTGTATTTGTGTTGCCGGTTGTGTATTACGGTCGTATTTACTTGTAATTCAAGTGTTCCATATCCATGGAAGAACAATTCCATTGTTTCTCATTGTGAATTCTTAGAACAGTAACCGCATTAACAGAGTGTTCTGAGCTCTATTAACATGTATTCTTATGTTTTCTAAGTGAATTCCTTATAAAGGCCTATGGATTGTAGGGAATCGAAAAGTAGAGTAAACTCGTCATTTCTGAGTTGTTTGAACGTGTTTTCAGTGAATTGATGTTGCTCGTTTTGTATTATGGTTCTATGTACTTGCCATTCAAGTGTTCCATATCCATAGAAGAACGATTCCATTGTTCATCATTGTGAATTCTTAGAACAATTACCACATTTACAGAGTGTTCTGAGCTCTAGTAACTTGTGTTCTTAAGTTTTCTAAGTAGATTCCTAAAAATGACAACAGATTATTGGGAATTGAAAATATAAACAGTAAACTCATCATTTCCGAGCTGTTTGAACGAGTTTTCAGTGTATTTATGTTACTCGTTGTGTATTACGGTTCTCTTTACTTGTAATTCGAGTTTTCCATATCCATGGAAGAACGATTCCATTGTTTATCATTGTGAATCCTTAGATTAGTTATCACATTTACAAAGTGTTCCTTGTTCTACTACCTTGTATTCTTATGTTTTCTAACTAGATTCCTTTAAAAAGGCAACAGATTGTGGGAATTGAAAATGTAAACAGGAAACTCGTCATTTCAGAGCTGTTTGAACCTGTTTTCAGTGTATTCACGTTGCCCGTTTTGTATTACGGTTCTATTTACTTGCAATTCAAGTGTTCCATATCCAAGAAGAACGATTCCATTGTTCATCATTGTGAATTCCTAGAACAGTAACCTCATTCACAGAGTGTTCTGAGCTCTTTTAACATGTATTCTTATGTTTTCTAAGTAGATTCCTTAAAAAGGCCTATGGATTGTAGGGAATCGAAAAGTAGAGTAAATCGTCATTTCAGAGCTGTTTGAACGTGTTTTCATTGAATTTATGTTGCCCGTTGTGCATTACGGTTCTATTGACTTGTAATTCAAGTGTTCCATATCCATGGAAGAACAATTCCATTGTTTATCATTGTGAATTCTTAGAACAGTAACCGCATTAACACAGTGTTCTGAGCTCTATTAACATGTATCCTTATGTTTTCTAAGTGAATTCCTTAAAAAGGCCTATTGATTGTAGGGAATCGAAAAGTAGAGTAAACTCGTCATTTCAGAGGTGTTTGAACGTGTTCTCAGTGTATTGATGTTGCTCGTTTTGTATTACGGTTCTATGTACTTGCCATTCAAGTGTTCCATATCCATAGAAGAACGATTCCATTGTTCATCATTGTGAATTCCTAGAACAATTACCACCTTTACAGAGTGTTCTGAGCTCTAGTAACTTGTGTTCTTAAGTTTTCTATGTGTATTCCTTAAATATGACAAGAGATTAATGGGAACTGAAAATATAAACAGTAAACTCATCATTTCCAAGCTGTTTGAACGAGTTTTCAGTGTATTTATGTTGCCCTTTTTTATTACGGTTCTAGTTACTTGCAATTCAAGTGTTCCATATCCAAGAAGAATGATTCCATTGTTCATCATTGTGAATTCCTAGAACAGTAACCTCATTCACAGAGTGTTCTGAGCTCTTTTAACATGTTTTCTTATGTTTTCTAAGTAGATTCCTTAAAAAGGTCTATGGATTGTAGGGAATCGAAAAGTAGAGTAAATTCGTCATTTCAGAGCTGTTTGAACGTGTTTTCATTGTATTTGTGTTGCCGGTTGTGTATTACGGTCGTATTTACTTGTAATTCAAGTGTTCCATATCCATGGAAGAACAATTGCATTGTTTCTCATTGGGAATTCTTAGAACAGTAACCGCATTAACAGAGTGTTCTGAGCTCTATTAACATGTATTCTTATGTTTTCTAAGTGAATTCCTTAAAAAGGCCTATGGATTGTAGGGAATCGAAAAGTAGAGTAAACTCGTCATTTCAGACGTGTTTGAACGTGTTTTCAGTGAATTGATGTTGCTCGTTTTGTATTATGGTTCTATGTCCTTGCCATTCAAGTGTTCCATATCCATAGAAGAACGATTCCATGGTTCATCATTGTGAATTCTTAGAACAATTACCACATTTACAGAGTGTTCTGAGCTCTAGTAACTTGTGTTCTTAAGTTTTCTAAGTAGATTCCTAAAAATGACAACAGATTATTGGGAATTGAAAATATAAACAGTAAACTCATCATTTCCGAGCTGTTTGAACGAGTTTTCAGTGTATTTATGTTACTCCTTGTGTATTACGGTTCTCTTTACTTGTAATTCGAGTTTTCCATATCCATGGAAGAACGATTCCATTGTTTATCATTGTGAATCCTTAGATTAGTTATCACATTTACAAAGTGTTCCTTGTTCTACTACCTTGTATTCTTATGTTTTCTAACTAGATTCCTTTAAAAAGGCAACAGATTGTGGGAATTGAAAATGTAAACAGGAAACCCGTCATTTCAGAGCTGTTTGAACCTGTGTTCAGTGTATTCACGTTGCCCGTTTTGTATTACGGTTCTATTTACTTGCAATTCAAGTGTTCCATATCCAAGAAGAACGATTCCATTGTTCATCATTGTGAATTCCTAGAACAGTAACCTCATTCACAGAGTGTTCTGAGCTCTTTTAACATGTATTCTTATGTTTTCTATGTAGATTCCTTAAAAAGGCCTATGGATTGTAGGGAATCGAAAAGTAGAGTAAATTCGTCATTTCAGAGCTGTTTAAACGTGTTTTAATTGTATTTGTGTTGCCCGTTGTGTATTACGGTTCTATTGACTTGTAATTCAAGTGTTCCATATCAATGGAAGAACAATTCCATTGTTTCTCATTGTGAATTCATAGAACAGTAACCGCATTCACAGAGTGTTCTGAGCTCTATTAACATGTATTCTTATGTTTTCTAAGTGAATTCCTTAAAAAGGCCTATGGATTGTAGGGAATCGAAAAGTAGAGTAAACTCATCATTTCAGAGTTGTTTGAACGTGTTTTCAGTGAATTGATGTTGCTCGTTTTGTAATATGGTTCTATGTACTTGCCATTCAAGTGTTCCATATGCACAGAAGAATGATTCCATTGTTCATCATTGTGAATTCTTAGAACAATTTCCACATTGACAGAGTGTTCTGAGCTCTAGTAACTTGTGTTCTTAAGTTTTCTAAGTAGATTCCTAAAAATGACAACAGATTATTGGGAATTGAAAATATAAACAGTAAACTCATCATTTCCGAGCTGTTTGAACGAGTTTTCAGTGTATTTATGTTGCCCGTTTTGTATTACGGTTCAATTTACTTGCAATTCAAGTGTTCCATATCAATGGAAGAACAATTCCATTGTTTCTCATTGTGAATTCGTAGAACAGTAACCGCATTCACAGAGTGTTCTGAGCTCTATTAACATGTATTCTTATGTTTTCTAAGTGAATTCCTTAAAAAGGCCTATGGATTGTAGGGAATCGAAAAGTAGAGTAAACTCGTCATTTCAGACGTGTTTGAACGTGTTTTCAGTGTACTGATGTTGCTCGTTTTGTATTACGGTTCTATGTACTTGCCATTCAAGTGTTCCATATCCATAGAAGAACGATTCCATTGTTTATCGTTGTGAATCCTTAGAACAATTACCACCTTTACAGAGTGTTCTGAGCTCTAGTAACTTGTGTTCTTAAGTTTTCTATGTGTATTCCTTAAATATGACAAGAGATTAATGGGAACTGAAAATATAAACAGTAAACTCATCATTTCCAAGCTGTTTGAACGAGTTTTCAGTGTATTTATGTTGCCCTTTTTTATTACGGTTCTATTTACTTGCAATTCAAGTTTTCCATATCCAAGAAGAACGATTCCATTGTTCATCATTGTGAATTCCTAGAACAGTAACCTCATTCACAGAGTGTTCTGAGCTCTAGTAACTTGTGTTCTTAAGTTTTCTAAGTGTATTCCTTAAAAGGCCTATGGATTGTAGGAAATTGAAAATGTAAACAGTAAACTCGTCATTTCAGAGCTGTTTGAACGTGTTTTCATTGTATTTGTGTTGCCGGTTGTGTATTACGGTTGTATTTACTTGTAATTCAAGTGTTCCATATCCATGGAAGAACAATAGCATTGTTTCTCATTGTGAATTCTTAGAACAGTAACCGCATTAACAGAGTGTTCTGAGTTCTATTAACATGTATTCTTATGTTTTCTAAGTGAATTCCTTAAAAAGGCCTATGGATTGTAGGGAATCGAAAAGTAGAGTAAACTCGTCATTTCAGAGTTGTTTGATCGTGTTTTCAGTGAATTGATGTTGCTCGTTTTGTATTATGGTTCTATGTACTTGCCATTCAAGTGTTCCATATCCATAGAAGAACGATTCCATTGTTCATCATTGTGAATTCTTAGAACAATTACCACATTTACAGAGTGTTCTGAGCTCTAGTAACTTGTGTTCTTAAGTTTTCTAAGTAGATTCCTAAAAATGACAACAGATTATTGGGAATTGAAAATATAAACAGTAAACTCATCATTTCCGAGCTGTTTGAACGAGTTTTCAGTGTATTTATGTTACTCGTTGTGTATTACGGTTCTCTTTACTTGTAATTCGAGTTTTCCATATCCATGGAAGAACGATTCCATTGTTTATCATTGTGAATCCTTAGATTAGTTATCACATTTACAAAGTGTTCCTTGCTCTACTACCTTGTATTCTTATGTTTTCTAACTAGATTCCTTTAAAAAGGCAACAGATTGTGGGAATTGAAAATGTAAACAGGAAACTCGTCATTTCAGAGCTGTTTGAACCTGTTTTCAGTGTATTCACGTTGCCCGTTTTGTATTACGGTTCTATTTACTTGCAATTCAAGTGTTCCATATCCAAGAAGAACGATTCCATTGTTCATCATTGTGAATTCCTAGAACAGTAACCTCATTCACAGAGTGTTCTGAGCTCTTTTAACATGTATTCTTATGTTTTCTAAGTAGATTCCTTAAAAAGGCCTATGGATTGTAGGGAATCGAAAAGTAGAGTAAATCGTCATTTCAGAGCTGTTTGAACGTGTTTTCATTGAATTTATGTTGCCCGTTGTGCATTACGGTTCTATTGACTTGTAATTCAAGTGTTCCATATCCATGGAAGAACAATTCCATTGTTTCTCATTGTGAATTCTTAGAACAGTAACCGCATTAACAGAGTGTTCTGAGCTCTATTAACATGTATTCTTATGTTTTCTAAGTGAATTCCTTAAAAAGGCCTATGGATTGTAGGGAATCGAAAAGTAGAGTAAACTCGTCATTTCAGAGCTGTTTGAACGTGTTTTCAGTGTATTGATGTTGCTCGTTTTGTATTACGGTTCTATGTACTTGCCATTCAAGTGTTCCATATCCATAGAAGAACGATTCTTTGTTCATCATTGTGAATTCCTAGAACAATTACCACCTTTACAGAGTGTTCTGAGCTCTAGTAACTTGTGTTCTTAAGTTTTCTATGTGTATTCCTTAAATATGACAAGAGATTAATGGGAACTGAAAATATAAACAGTAAACTCATCATTTCCAAGCTGTTTGAACGAGTTTTCAGTGTATTTATGTTGCCCTTTTTTATTACGGTTCTATTTACTTGCAATTCAAGTGTTCCATATCCAAGAAGAACGATTCCATTGTTCATCATTGTGAATTCCTAGAACAGTAACCTCATTCACAGAGTGTTCTGAGCTCTTTTAACATGTTTTCTTATGTTTTCTAAGTAGATTCCTTAAAAAGGTCTATGGATTGTAGGGAATCGAAAAGTAGAGTAAATTCGTCATTTCAGAGCTGTTTGAACGTGTTTTCATTGTATTTGTGTTGCCAGTTGTGTATTACGGTCGTATTTACTTGTAATTCAAGTGTTCCATATCCATGGAAGAACAATTGCATTGTTTCTCATTGGGAATTCTTAGAACAGTAACCGCATTAACAGAGTGTTCTGAGCTCTATTAACATGTATTCTTATGTTTTCTAAGTGAATTCCTTAAAAAGGCCTATGGATTGTAGGGAATCGAAAAGTAGAGTAAACTCGTCATTTCAGACGTGTTTGAACGTGTTTTCAGTGAATTGATGTTGCTCGTTTTGTATTATGGTTCTATGTACTTGCCATTCAAGTGTTCCATATCCATAGAAGAACGATTCCATTGTTCATCATTGTGAATTCTTAGAACAATTACCACATTTACAGAGTGTTCTGAGCTCTAGTAACTTGTGTTCTTAAGTTTTCTAAGTAGATTCCTAAAAATGACAACAGATTATTGGGAATTGAAAATATAAACAGTAAACTCATCATTTCCGAGCTGTTTGAACGAGTTTTCAGTGTATTTATGTTACTCCTTGTGTATTACGGTTCTCTTTACTTGTAATTCGAGTTTTCCATATCCATGGAAGAACGATTCCATTGTTTATCATTGTGAATCCTTAGATTAGTTATCACATTTACAAAGTGTTCCTTGTTCTACTACCTTGTATTCTTATGTTTTCTAACTAGATTCCTTTAAAAAGGCAACAGATTGTGGGAATTGAAAATGTAAACAGGAAACCCGTCATTTCAGAGCTGTTTGAACCTGTGTTCAGTGTATTCACGTTGCCCGTTTTGTATTACGGTTCTATTTACTTGCAATTCAAGTGTTCCATATCCAAGAAGAACGATTCCATTGTTCATCATTGTGAATTCCTAGAACAGTAACCTCATTCACAGAGTGTTCTGAGCTCTTTTAACATGTATTCTTATGTTTTCTATGTAGATTCCTTAAAAAGGCCTATGGATTGTAGGGAATCGAAAAGTAGAGTAAATTCGTCATTTCAGAGCTGTTTAAACGTGTTTTAATTGTATTTGTGTTGCCCGTTGTGTATTACGGTTCTATTGACTTGTAATTCAAGTGTTCCATATCAATGGAAGAACAATTCCATTGTTTCTCATTGTGAATTCATAGAACAGTAACCGCATTCACAGAGTGTTCTGAGCTCTATTAACATGTATTCTTATGTTTTCTAAGTGAATTCCTTAAAAAGTCCTATGGATTGTAGGGAATCGAAAAGTAGAGTAAACTCGTCATTTCTGAGTTGTTTGAACGTGTTTTCAGTGAATTGATGTTGCTCCTTTTGTATTATGGTTCTATGTACTGTCCATTCAAGTGTTCCATATCCATAGAAGAATGATTCCATTCTCCATCATTGTGAATTCTTAGAACAATTACCACACTTACAGAGTGTTCTGAGCTCTAGTAACTTGTGTTCTTAAGTTTTCTAAGTAGATTCCTAAAAATGACAACAGATTATTGGGAATTGAAAATATAAACAGTAAACTCATCATTTCCGAGCTGTTTGAACGAGTTTTCAGTGTATTTATGTTGCCCGTTGTGTATTACGGTTCTATTGACTTGTAATTCAAGTGTTCCGTATCAATGGAAGAACAATTCCATTGTTTCTCATTGTGAATTCGTAGAACAGTAACCGCATTCACAGAGTGTTCTGAGCTCTATTAACATGTATTCTTATGTTTTCTAAGTGAATTCCTTAAAAAGGCCTATGGATTGTAGGGAATCGAAAAGTAGAGTAAACTCGTCATTTCAGAGGTGTTTGAACGTGTTTCCAGTGTATTGATGTTGCTCGTTTTGTATTACGGTTCTATGTACTTGCCATTCAAGTGTTCCATATCCATAGAAGAACGATTCCATTGTTCATCATTGTGAATTCTTAGAACAATTACCGCCTTTACAGAGTGTTCTGAGCTCTAGTACCTTGTGTTCTTAAGTTTTCTAAGTGTATTCCTTAACAATGACAAAAGATTAATGGGAATTGAAAATGTAAACAGTAAACTCGTCATTTCAGAGCTGTTTGAACGTGTTTTCATTGTATTTGTGTTGCCGGTTGTGTATTACGGTTGTATTTACTTGTAATTCAAGTGTTCCATATCCATGGAAGAACAATTGCATTGTTTCTCATTGTGAATTCTTAGAACAGTAACCGCATTAACAGAGTGTTCTGAGCTCTATTAACATGTATTCTTATGTTTTCTAAGTGAATTCCTTAAAAAGGCCTATGGATTGTAGGGAATCGAAAAGTAGAGTAAACTCATCATTTCAGAGTTGTTTGAACGTGTTTTCAGTGAATTGATGTTGCTCGTTTTGTAATATGGTTCTATGTACTTGCCATTCAAGTGTTCCATATGCACAGAAGAACGATTCCATTGTTCATCATTGTGAATTCTTAGAACAATTACCACATTTACAGAGTGTTCTGAGCTCTAGTAACTTGTGTTCTTAAGTTTTCTAAGTAGATTCCTAAAAATGACAACAGATTATTGGGAATTGAAAATATAAACAGTAAACTCATCATTTCCGAGCTGTTTGAACGAGTTTTCAGTGTATTTATGTTACTCGTTGTGTATTACGGTTCTCTTTACTTGTAATTCGAGTTTTCCATATCCATGGAAGAACGATTCCATTGTTTATCATTGTGAATCCTTAGATTAGTTATCACATTTACAAAGTGTTCCTTGCTCTACTACCTTGTATTCTTATGTTTTCTAACTAGATTCCTTTAAAAAGGCAACAGATTGTGGGAATTGAAAATGTAAACAGGAAACTCGTCATTTCAGAGCTGTTTGAACCTGTTTTCAGTGTATTCACGTTGCCCGTTTTGTATTACGGTTCTATTTACTTGCAATTCAAGTGTTCCATATCCAAGAAGAACGATTCCATTGTTCATCATTGTGAATTCCTAGAACAGTAACCTCATTCACAGAGTGTTCTGAGCTCTTTTAACATGTATTCTTATGTTTTCTAAGTAGATTCCTTAAAAAGGCCTATGGATTGTAGGGAATCGAAAAGTAGAGTAAATTCGTCATTTCAGAGCTGTTTGAACGTGTTTTCATTGTATTGCTGTTGCCCATTGTGTATTACCGTTCTATTGACTTGTAATTCAAGTGTCCCGTATCCATGGAAGAACAATTCCATTGTTTATCATTGTGAATTCTTAGAACAGTAACCGCATTAACAGAGTGTTCTGAGCTCTATTAACATGTATTCTTATGTTTTCTATGTGAATTCCTTAAAAAGGCCTATGGATTGTAGGAAATAAAAAACTAGAGTAAACTCGTCATTTCAGAGCTGTTTGAACGTGTTCTCAGTGTATTGATGTTGCTCGTTTTGTATTACGGTTCTATGTACTTGCCATTCAAGTGTTCCATATCCATAGAAGAACGATTCTTTGTTCATCATTGTGAATTCCTAGAACAATTACCACCTTTACAGAGTGTTCTGAGCTCTAGTAACTTGTGTTCTTAAGTTTTCTATGTGTATTCCTTAAATATGACAAGAGATTAATGGGAACTGAAAATATAAACAGTAAACTCATCATTTCCAAGCTGTTTGAACGAGTTTTCAGTGTATTTATGTTGCCCTTTTTTATTACGGTTCTAGTTACTTGCAATTCAAGTGTTCCATATCCAAGAAGAATGATTCCATTGTTCATCATTGTGAATTCCTAGAACAGTAACCTCATTCACAGAGTGTTCTGAGCTCTTTTAACATGTTTTCTTATGTTTTCTAAGTAGATTCCTTAAAAAGGTCTATGGATTGTAGGGAATCGAAAAGTAGAGTAAATTCGTCATTTCAGAGCTGTTTGAACGTGTTTTCATTGTATTTGTGTTGCCGGTTGTGTATTACGGTCGTATTTACTTGTAATTCAAGTGTTCCATATCCATGGAAGAACAATTGCATTGTTTCTCATTGTGAATTCTTAGAACAGTAACCGCATTAACAGAGTGTTCTGAGCTCTATTAACATGTATTCTTATGTTTTCTAAGTGAATTCCTTAAAAAGGCCTATGGATTGTAGGGAATCGAAAAGTAGAGTAAACTCGTCATTTCAGACGTGTTTGAACGTGTTTTCAGTGAATTGATGTTGCTCGTTTTGTATTATGGTTCTATGTCCTTGCCATTCAAGTGTTCCATATCCATAGAAGAACGATTCCATGGTTCATCATTGTGAATTCTTAGAACAATTACCACATTTACAGAGTGTTCTGAGCTCTAGTAACTTGTGTTCTTAAGTTTTCTAAGTAGATTCCTAAAAATGACAACAGATTATTGGGAATTGAAAATATAAACAGTAAACTCATCATTTCCGAGCTGTTTGAACGAGTTTTCAGTGTATTTATGTTACTCCTTGTGTATTACGGTTCTCTTTACTTGTAATTCGAGTTTTCCATATCCATGGAAGAACGATTCCATTGTTTATCATTGTGAATCCTTAGATTAGTTATCACATTTACAAAGTGTTCCTTGTTCTACTACCTTGTATTCTTATGTTTTCTAACTAGATTCCTTTAAAAAGGCAACAGATTGTGGGAATTGAAAATGTAAACAGGAAACCCGTCATTTCAGAGCTGTTTGAACCTGTGTTCAGTGTATTCACGTTGCCCGTTTTGTATTACGGTTCTATTTACTTGCAATTCAAGTGTTCCATATCCAAGAAGAACGATTCCATTGTTCATCATTGTGAATTCCTAGAACAGTAACCTCATTCACAGAGTGTTCTGAGCTCTTTTAACATGTATTCTTATGTTAAAATAGCACAGAGCTGATTCATTCTAGAAATTGACTTACAATGGGATCGTTCCTGATAATAGGCCTTTTTAAGGGAATTCACTGGTAGAAATGAACCATGAAGCTAATACATGTTAATGAGTTGCTCACATTGGTTAACACTATCTTGTGCACAGGTTACTGTTCTACGAATTCAAATTTAGACAGATGATAAACGTGGAATCAAACAAGTTCTTGTAAATGTGATACAGGACACAATGATAGATTCTTCCATGGAGAAATGAAAAGGGCAATTATATAGTAAGAGAACAGTAATACACAATGGAGATGTATAAATACAATGAAAACACGTTCAAACAGCTCTGGAGAATGATGATATTTACTCTACTTTTCGATTCCTATTTTCAATTCCCATGAGCTTCCTTTGAGAATCTGTTGTCTGACCACATGAGAATACAAGTTAGGGAGCTCAGGAGCAATGGTTACTGTGAGGTTGCTGTTCTAGGAAGTCCTGTGATGGAACAATGGAATCGTTCTTCTATGGATATGGAACAGATAGAATACAAGCGGGCAGCATCAATTCCTTGGCTGCGTTCTCCGTCTGCTTTGGTTTCTCTACTCGATTCCCTCCATGGGTACTTCCTTAGAAAATAAGTATGTTGTCAGAGCTCAGGCTGTAATTAATGCGTTACTGCAAGTAAATAGTACCGTAAGATAAAAGTCTTCCGTGGATATGCAGCAATAGGCAAGTATCGACCGTGGCAGCTCGAAAGCTACGTTCAGGCAACAGAAATGATGAGTGGTTACTGTTTATATTTTCAGTTCCCATTAATCCTCTTGTCATATTTAAGGAATCTACACATAGAAAACTTTAAGAAACACAAGTTACTAGGAATGACAAGCTACAGAACACTTGCAAAGTCATGATGGTAATTGTTCTAGGGAATTCACAATGATGAACAATGGAATCGTTCTTCTCTGGATATGGAACACTGGAGACACTGAATGGCAATTAAATAGAACACCGTAATAAAAAAAAGGGCAGACATCAAATACACTTTGAAAACTCGTTCAAACAGCTTGGAAATGATGAGTTTACTGTTTATATTTACTCAGTTCATTAATCTCTTTTCATATCTCATGGAAGCCTTAAGCAATTCGAAAACTAAAGAAAACATAAGAATGAAACAGCTCAGAACACTCTGTAAAGGTGTAATTGTTCTAAAATTGGCACAATGATGAACAATGGAATTGGATTCTTTCTATGGATATGGAACACTTGAATGCTTACATAGAACCGTAATACAAAAGCGAGCAACATCAATACACTGAAAACACGTTCAAACAGCTCTGAAATGACGAGTTTACTCTACTTTTCGATTCCTACAATCCATAGGCCTTTTTAGGAATTCACATAGAAAACATAAGAATACATGTTAATAGAGCTCAGAACACTCTGTTAATGCGGTTACTGTTCTAAGAATTCACAATGATAAACAATGGAATTGTTCTTCCATGGATACGGGACACTTGAATTACAAGTCAATAGAACGGTAATACACAATGGGCAACAGCAATACAATGAAAACACGTTCAAACAGCTCTGAAATGAAGGTTTAACTGTTTACCTTTGCAATTCCTATAATCAGTTTGCGTTTTTAAGGAATCCACTTAGACAACTTAAGATTACAGTCAATAGACTTCAGAACACTCTATAAATGTGATAACTGTTCTAAGAATTCACAATAATAAACACTGGAATTCTTCGGTGATGGATATGGAACACTCGAATTACAAGTAAATAGAACCGTAATCCAAATCGGGCAACGTAAATACACTGAAAACTCGTTCAAGGAGCTCGGAAATGTTGAGTTTACTGTTTATATTTTCAATTCCCATTAATCTGTTGTCATTTTTAGGGAATACACTTAGAAAACTTAAGAACACAAGTTACTAGAGCTCAGAACACTCTGTCAATGTGGTAATTGTTCTAAGAATTCACAATGAGGAACAATGGAATCATTCTTCTATGGATATGGAACACTTGAATGGCAAGTACATAGAACCGTAATACAAAACGGGCAACATCAATACCCTGAAAACACGTTCAAACAGCTCTGAAATGACGAGCATACTCTACTTTTCGATTCCCTAAAATCCATAGGTCTTTTTAAGGAATCCACTTAGAAAAAATAAGAATACATGTTAAAAGAGCTCAGAACACTCTGTAAAGGTGGTAATTGTTCTAAGAATTCACAATGATGAACAATGGAATTGTTCTTGTATGGATATGGAACACTTGAATTGCAAGTAAATTGAACCGTAATACAAAACGGGCAACATAAATACACTGAAAACTCGTTCAAACAGCTCGGAAATGATGAGTTTACTGATTATATTTTCAATTCCCATTATCTGTTGTCATTTTTAAGGAATACACTTAGAAAACTTAAGAACACAAGTTACGAGAGCTCAGAACACTCTGTCAATGTGGTAATTGTTCTAAGAATTCACAATGAGGAACAATGGAATCATTCTTCTATGGATATGGAACACTTGAATGGCAAGTACATAGAACCGTAATACAAAACGAGCAACAACAATACACTGAAAACAGGTTCAAACAATTCTGAAATGACGAGTTTACTCTACTTTTCGATTCCCTACAATCAATAGGCCTTTTTAAGGAATTCACTTAGAAAACATAAGGATACATGTTAATAGAGCTCAGAACACTGTCTTAATGCGGTTACTGTTCTAAGAATTCACAATGATAAACAATGCAATTGTTCTTCCATGGATATGGGACACTTGAATTACAAGTCAATAGAACGGTAATACACAACGGGCAACATAAATACAAAGAAAACACGTTCAAACAGCTTTGAAATGAAGGTTTAACTGTTTACCTTTACAATTCCCAACAATCAGTTTGCATTTTTAAGGAATCCACTTAGAAAACTTAAGATTACAGTCAATAGACTTCAGAACACTCTATAAATGGGATAACTGTTCTAAGAATTCACAATAATAAACACTGAAATTCTTCTGTGATGTATATGGAATACTCGAATTACAAATAAATAGAACCGTAATACAAAACGGGCAACACAAATACAATGAAAACACGTTCAAACAGCTCTGAAATGACGAATTTACTCTACTTTTCGATTCCCTACAATCCATAGGCCTTTTTAAGGAATCTACTTAGAAAACATAAGAATACATGTTAAAAGAGCTCAGAACACTCTGTGAATGAGGTTACTGTTCTAGGAATTCACAATGATGAACAATGGAATCGTTCTTCTTGGATATGGAACACTTGAATTGCAAGTAAATAGAACCGTAATAAAAAAGGGCAACATAAATACACTGAAAACTCGTTCAAACAGCTTGGAAATGATGAGTTTACTGTTTATATTTTCAGTTCCCATTAATCTCTTGTCATATTTAAGGAATACACATAGAAAACTAAAGAACACAAGTTATTAGAGCTCAGAACACTCTGTAAAGGTGGTAATTGTTCTAGGAATTCACAATGATGAACAAAGAATCGTTCTTCTATGGATATGGAACACTTGAATGGCAAGTACATAGAACCGTAATACAAAACGAGCAACATCAATACACTGAAAACACGTTCAAACAGCTCCGAAATGACGAGTTTACTCTACTTTTCGATTCCCTACAATCTATAGGCCTTTTTAAGGAATTCACATAGAAAACATAAGAATACATGTTAATAGAGCTCAGAACACTCTGTTAATGCGGTTACTGTTCTAAGAATTCACAATGATAAACAATGGAATTGTTCTTCCATGGATACGGGACACTTGAATTACAAGTCAATAGAACGGTAATACACAATGGGCAACAGCAATACAATGAAAACACGTTCAAACAGCTCTGAAATGAAGGTTTAACTGTTTACCTTTGCAATTCCTATAATCAGTTTGCGTTTTTAAGGAATCCACTTAGACAACTTAAGATTACAGTCAATAGACTTCAGAACACTCTATAAATGTGATAACTGTTCTAAGAATTCACAATAATAAACACTGGAATTCTTCGGTGATGGATATGGAACACTCGAATTACAAGTAAATAGAACCGTAATCCAAATCGGGCAACGTAAATACACTGAAAACTCGTTCAAGGAGCTCGGAAATGTTGAGTTTACTGTTTATATTTTCAATTCCCATTAATCTGTTGTCATTTTTAGGGAATACACTTAGAAAACTTAAGAACACAAGTTACTAGAGCTCAGAACACTCTGTCAATGTGGTAATTGTTCTAAGAATTCACAATGAGGAACAATGGAATAATTCTTCTATGGATATGGAACACTTGAATGGCAAGTACATAGAACCGTAATACAAAACGGGCAACATCAATACCCTGAAAACACGTTCAAACAGCTCTGAAATGACGAGCATACTCTACTTTTCGATTCCCTAAAATCCATAGGCCTTTTTAAGGAATCCACTTAGAAAAAATAAGAATACATGTTAAAAGAGCTCAGAACACTCTGTAAAGGTGGTAATTGTTCTAAGAATTCACAATGATGAACAATGGAATTGTTCTTGTATGGATATGGAACACTTGAATTGCAAGTAAATTGAACCGTAATACAAAACGGGCAACATAAATACACTGAAAACTCGTTCAAACAGCTCGGAAATGATGAGTTTACTGATTATATTTTCAATTCCCATTATCTGTTGTCATTTTTAAGGAATACACTTAGAAAACTTAAGAACACAAGTTACGAGAGCTCAGAACACTCTGTCAATGTGGTAATTGTTCTAAGAATTCACAATGAGGAACAATGGAATCATTCTTCTATGGATATGGAACACTTGAATGGCAAGTACATAGAACCGTAATACAAAACGAGCAACAACAATACACTGAAAACAGGTTCAAACAACTCTGAAATGACGAGTTTACTCTACTTTTCGATTCCCTACAATCAATAGGCCTTTTTAAGGAATTCACTTAGAAAACATAAGGATACATGTTAATAGAGCTCAGAACACTGTCTTAATGCGGTTACTGTTCTAAGAATTCACAATGATAAACAATGCAATTGTTCTTCCATGGATATGGGACACTTGAATTACAAGTCAATAGAACGGTAATACACAACGGGCAACATAAATACAAAGAAAACACGTTCAAACAGCTTTGAAATGAAGGTTTAACTGTTTACCTTTACAATTCCCAACAATCAGTTTGCATTTTTAAGGAATCCACTTAGAAAACTTAAGATTACAGTCAATAGACTTCAGAACACTCTATAAATGGGATAACTGTTCTAAGAATTCACAATAATAAACACTGAAATTCTTCTGTGATGTATATGGAATACTCGAATTACAAATAAATAGAACCGTAATACAAAATGGGCAACACAAATACAATGAAAACACGTTCAAACAGCTCTGAAATGACGAATTTACTCTACTTTTCGATTCCCTACAATCCATAGGCCTTTTTAAGGAATCTACTTAGAAAACATAAGAATACATGTTAAAAGAGCTCAGAACACTCTGTGAATGAGGTTACTGTTCTAGGAATTCACAATGATGAACAATGGAATCGTTCTTCTTGGATATGGAACACTTGAATTGCAAGTAAATAGAACCGTAATAAAAAAGGGCAACATAAATACACTGAAAACTCGTTCAAACAGCTTGGAAATGATGAGTTTACTGTTTATATTTTCAGTTCCCATTAATCTCTTTTCATATTTAAGGAATACACATAGAAAACTAAAGAACACAAGTTACTAGAGCTCAGAACACTCTGTAAAGGTGGTAATTGTTCTAGGAATTCACAATGATGAACAAAGAATCGTTCTTCTATGGATATGGAACACTTGAATGGCAAGTACATAGAACCGTAATACAAAACGAGCAACATCAATACACTGAAAACACGTTCAAACAGCTCTGAAATGACGAGTTTACTCTACTTTTGGATTCCCTACAATCAATAGGCCTTTTTAAGGAATTCACATAGAAAACATAAGAATACATGTTAATAGAGCTCAGAACACTCTGTTAATGCGGTTACTGTTCTAAGAATTCACAATGATAAACAATGGAATTGTTCTTCCATGGATACGGGACACTTGAATTACAAGTCAATAGAACGGTAATACACAATGGGCAACAGCAATACAATGAAAACACGTTCAAACAGCTCTGAAATGAAGGTTTAACTGTTTACCTTTGCAATTCCTATAATCAGTTTGCGTTTTTAAGGAATCCACTTAGACAACTTAAGATTACAGTCAATAGACTTCAGAACACTCTATAAATGTGATAACTGTTCTAAGAATTCACAATAATAAACACTGGAATTCTTCGGTGATGGATATGGAACACTCGAATTACAAGTAAATAGAACCGTAATCCAAATCGGGCAACGTAAATACACTGAAAACTCGTTCAAGGAGCTCGGAAATGTTGAGTTTCCTGTTTACATTTTCAATTCCCATTAATGTGTTGTCATTTTTAGGGAATACACTTAGAAAACTTAAGAACACAAGTTACTAGAGCTCAGAACACTCTGTCAATGTGGTAATTGTTCTAAGAATTCACAATGAGGAACAATGGAATCATTCTTCTATGGATATGGAACACTTGAATGGCAAGTACATAGAACCGTAATACAAAACGAGCAACAACAATACACTGAAAACAGGTTCAAACAACTCTGAAATGACGAGTTTACTCTACTTTTCGATTCCCTACAATCAATAGGCCTTTTTAAGGAATTCACTTAGAAAACATAAGGATACATGTTAATAGAGCTCAGAACACTGTGTTAATGCGGTTACTGTTCTAAGAATTCACAATGATAAACAATGGAATTGTTCTTCCATGGATACGGGACACTTGAATTACAAGTCAATAGAACGGTAATACACAATGGGCAACAGCAATACAATGAAAACACGTTCAAACAGCTCGGAAATGATGAGTTTACTGTTTATATTTTCAATTCCCAATAATCTGTTGTCATTTTTAGGAATCTACTTAGAAAACTTAAGAACACAAGTTACTAGAGCTCAGAACACTCTGTAAGTGTGGTAATTGTTCTAAGAATTCACAATGATGGAGAATGGAATCATTCTTCTATGGATATGGAACACTTGAATGGCAAGTACATAGAACCATAATACAAAACGAGCAACATCAATTCACTGAAAACACGTTCAAACAACTCAGAAATGACGAGTTTACTCTACTTTTCGATTCCCTACAATCCATAGGCCTTTTTAAGGAATTCACTTAGAAAACATAAGAATATATGTTAATAGAGGTCAGAACACTCTGTGAATGCGGTTACTGTTCTATGAATTCACAATGAGAAACAATGGAATTGTTCTTCCATTGATATGGAACACTTGAATTACAAGTCAATAGAACCGTAATACACAACGGGCAACACAAATACAATTAAAACACGTTTAAACAGCTCTGAAATGACGAATTTACTCTACTTTTTGATTCCCTACAATTCATAGGCCTTTTTAAGGAATCTACATAGAAAACATAAGAATACATGTAAAAAGAGCTCAGAACACTCTGTGAATGAGGTTACTGTTCTAGGAATTCACAATGATGAACAATGGAATCGTTCTTCTTGGATATGGAACACTTGAATTGCAAGTAAATAGAACCGTAATACAAAACGGGCAACGTGAATACACTGAACACAGGTTCAAACAGCTCTGAAATGACGGGTTTCCTGTTTACATTTTCAATTCCCACAATCTGTTGCCTTTTTAAAGGAATCTAGTTAGAAAACATAAGAATACAAGGTAGTAGAACAAGGAACACTTTGTAAATGTGATAACTAATCTAAGGATTCACAATGATAAACAATGGAATCGTTCTTCCATGGATATGGAAAACTCGAATTACAAGTAAAGAGAACCGTAATACACAACGAGTAACATAAATACACTGAAAACTCGTTCAAACAGCTCGGAAATGATGAGTTTACTGTTTATATTTTCAATTCCCAATAATCTGTTGTCATTTTTAGGAATCTACTTAGAAAACTTAAGAACACAAGTTACTAGAGCTCAGAACACTCTGTAAATGTGGTAATTGTTCTAAGAATTCACAATGATGAACAATGGAATCGTTCTTCTATGGATATGGAACACTTGAATGGCAAGTACATAGAACCGTAATACAAAACGAGAAACATCAATACACTGGAAACACGTTCAAACACCTCTGAAATGACGAGTTTACTCTACTTTTCGATTCCCTACAATCCATAGGCCTTTTTAAGGAATTCACTTAGAAAACATAAGAATACATGATAATAGTGCTCAGAACACTCCGTTAATGCGGTTACTGTTCTACGAATTCCCAATGAGAAACAATGCAATTGTTCTTCCATGGATATGGAACACTTGAATTACAAGTAAATACGACCGTAATACACAACCGGCAACACAAATACAATGAAAACATGTTCAAACAGCTCTGAAATGACGAGTTTACTGTTTACATTTTCAATTCCCATTAATCTTTTGTCATTGTTAAGGAATACACTTAGAAAACTTAAGAACACAAGGTACTAGAGCTCAGAACACTCTGTAAAGGCGGTAATTGTTCTAAGAATTCACAATGATGAACAATGGAATCGTTCTTCTATGGATATGGAACACTTGAATGGCAAGTACATAGAACCGTAATACAAAACGAGAAACATCAATACACTGGAAACACATTCAAACACCTCTGAAATGACGAGTTTACTCTACTTTTCGATTCCCTACAATCCATAGGCCTTTTTAAGGAATTCACTTAGAAAACATAAGAATACATGTTAATAGAGCTCAGAACACTCTGTGAATGCGGTAACTGTTCTACGAATTCACAATGAGAAACAATGGAATTGTTCTTCCATTGATACGGAACACTTGAATTACAATTCAATAGAACCGTAATACACAACGGGCAACATAAATACACTGAAAACTCGTTCAAACAGCTCGGAAATGATGAGTTTACTGTTAATATATTCAATTCCCAATAATCTGTTGTCATTTTTAGGAATCTACTTAGAAAACTTAAGAACACAAGTTACTAGAACTCAGAACACTCTGTAAGTGTGGTAATTGTTCTAAGAATTCACAATGATGGAGAATGGAATCATTCTTCTATGGATATGGAACACTTGAATTGCAAGTATATAGAACCGTAATAAAAAAGGGCAACATAAATACACTGAAAACTCGTTCAAACAGCTTGCAAATGATGAGTTTACTGTTTATATTTTCAGTTCCCATTAATCTCTTGTCATATTTAAGGAATACACATAGAAAACTTAAGAACACAAGTTACTAGAGCTCAGAACACTCTGTAAAGGTGGTAATTGTTCTAGGAATTCACAATGATGAACAAAGAATCGTTCTTCTATGGATATGGAACACTTGAATGGCAAGTACATAGAACCGTAATACAAAACGAGCAACATCAATACACTGAGAACACGTTCAAACAGCTCTGAAATGACGAGTTTACTCTAGTTTTGGATTTCCTACAATCCATAGGCCTTTTTAAGGAATTCACATAGAAAACATAAGAATACATGTTAATAGAGCTCAGAACACTCTGTTAATGCGGTTACTGTTCTAAGAATTCACAATGATAAACAAAGGAATTGTTCTTCCATGGATACGGGACACTTGAATTACATGTCAATAGAACGGTAATACACAACGGGCAACATAAATACAATGAAAACACGTTCAAACAGCTCTGAAATGACGAATTTACTCTACTTTTCGATTCCCTACAATCCATAGGCCTTTTTAAGGAATCTACTTAGAAAACATAAGAATACATGTAAAAAGAGCTCAGAACACTCTGTGAATGAGGTTACTGTTCTAGGAATTCACAATGATGAACAATGGAATCGTTCTTCTTGGATATGGAACACTTGAATTGCAAGTAAATAGAACCGTAATACAAAACGGGCAACGTGAATACACTGAACACAGGTTCAAACAGCTCTGAAATGACGGGTTTCCTGTTTACATTTTCAATTCCCACAATCTGTTGCCTTTTTAAAGGAATCTAGTTAGAAAACATAAGAATACAAGGTAGTAGAACAAGGAACACTTTGTAAATGTGATAACTAATCTAAGGATTCACAATGATAAACAATGGAATCATTCTTCCATGGATATGGAAAACTCGAATTACAAGTAAAGAGAACCGTAATACACAACGAGTAACATAAATACACTGAAAACTCGTTCAAACAGCTCGGAAATGATGAGTTTACTGTTTATATTTTCAATTCCCAATAATCTGTTGTCATTTTTAGGAATCTACTTAGAAAACTTAAGAACACAAGTTACTAGAGCTCAGAACACTCTGTAAATGTGGTAATTGTTCTAAGAATTCACAATGATGAACAATGGAATCGTTCTTCTATGGATATGGAACACTTGAATGGCAAGTACATAGAACCGTAATACAAAACGAGCAACATCAATACACTGGAAACACGTTCAAACACCTCTGAAATGACGAGTTTACTCTACTTTTCGATTCCCTACAATCCATAGGCCTTTTTAAGGAATTCACTTAGAAAACATAAGAATACATGTTAATAGAGCTCAGAACACTCTGTTAATGCGGTTACTGTTCTAAGAATTCCCAATGAGAAACAATGCAATTGTTCTTCCATGGATATGGAACACTTGAATTACAAGTAAATACGACCGTAATACACAACCGGCAACACAAATACAATGAAAACATGTTCAAACAGCTCTGAAATGACGAGTTTACTGTTTACATTTTCAATTCCCATTAATCTTTTGTCATTGTTAAGGAATACACTTAGAAAACTTAAGAACACAAGGTACTAGAGCTCAGAACACTCTGTAAAGGCGGTAATTGTTCTAAGAATTCACAATGATGAACAATGGAATCGTTCTTCTATGGATATGGAACACTTGAATGGCAAGTACATAGAACCGTAATACAAAACGAGAAACATCAATACACTGGAAACACATTCAAACACCTCTGAAATGACGAGTTTACTCTACTTTTCGATTCCCTACAATCCATAGGCCTTTTTAAGGAATTCACTTAGAAAACATAAGAATACATGTTAATAGAGCTCAGAACACTCTGTGAATGCGGTTACTGTTCTACGAATTCACAATGAGAAACAATGGAATTGTTCTTCCATTGATACGGAACACTTGAATTACAAGTCAATAGAACCGTAATACACAACGGGCAACATAAATACACTGAAAACTCGTTCAAACAGCTCGGAAATGATGAGTTTACTGTTTATATTTTCAATTCCCAATAATCTGTTGTCATTTTTAGGAATCTACTTAGAAAACTTAAGAACACAAGTTACTAGAACTCAGAACACTCTGTAAGTGTGGTAATTGTTCTAAGAATTCACAATGATGGAGAATGGAATCATTCTTCTATGGATATGGAACACTTGAATTGCAAGTATATAGAACCGTAATAAAAAAGGGCAACATAAATACACTGAAAACTCGTTCAAACAGCTTGCAAATGATGAGTTTACTGTTTATATTTTCAGTTCCCATTAATCTCTTGTCATATTTAAGGAATACACATAGAAAACTTAAGAACACAAGTTACTAGAGCTCAGAACACTCTGTAAAGGTGGTAATTGTTCTAGGAATTCACAATGATGAACAAAGAATCGTTCTTCTATGGATATGGAACACTTGAATGGCAAGTACATAGAACCGTAATACAAAACGAGCAACATCAATACACTGAGAACACGTTCAAACAGCTCTGAAATGACGAGTTTACTCTAGTTTTTTATTTCCTACAATCCATAGGCCTTTTTAAGGAATTCACATAGAAAACATAAGAATACATGTTAATAGAGCTCAGAACACTCTGTTAATGCGGTTACTGTTCTAAGAATTCACAATGATAAACAATGGAATTGTTCTTCCATGGATACGGGACACTTGAATTACATGTCAATAGAACGGTAATACACAACGGGCAACATAAATACAATGAAAACACGTTCAAACAGCTCTGAAATGACGAATTTACTCTACTTTTCGATTCCCTACAATCCATAGGCCTTTTTAAGGAATCTACATAGAAAACATAAGAATACATGTAAAAAGAGCTCAGAACACTCTGTGAATGAGGTTAC
Organism: Myotis pilosus; assembly: GCA_036010255.1. Classification (NCBI taxonomy): domain Eukaryota; kingdom Metazoa; phylum Chordata; class Mammalia; order Chiroptera; family Vespertilionidae; genus Myotis; species Myotis pilosus. The sequence continues at coordinate 7,646,924 of JASKON010000034.1, forward strand.
TCTTCTAGGAATTCACAATGATGAACAATGGAATCGTTCTTCTTGGATATGGAACACTTGAATTGCAAGTAAATAGAACCGTAATACAAAACGGGCAACGTGAATACACTGAACACAGGTTCAAACAGCTCTGAAATGACGGGTTTCCTGTTTACATTTTCAATTCCCACAATCTGTTGCCTTTTTAAAGGAATCTAGTTAGAAAACATAAGAATACAAGGTAGTAGAACAAGGAACACTTTGTAAATGTGATAACTAATCTAAGGATTCACAATGATAAACAATGGAATCGTTCTTCCATGGATATGGAAAACTCGAATTACAAGTAAAGAGAACCGTAATACACAACGAGTAACATAAATACACTGAAAACTCGTTCAAACAGCTCGGAAATGATGAGTTTACTGTTTATATTTTCAATTCCCAATAATCTGTTGTCATTTTTAGGAATCTACTTAGAAAACTTAAGAACACAAGTTACTAGAGCTCAGAACACTCTGTAAATGTGGTAATTGTTCTAAGAATTCACAATGATGAACAATGGAATCGTTCTTCTATGGATATGGAACACTTGAATGGCAAGTACATAGAACCGTAATACAAAACGAGAAACATCAATACACTGGAAACACGTTCAAACACCTCTGAAATGACGAGTTTACTCTACTTTTCGATTCCCTACAATCCATAGGCCTTTTTAAGGAATTCACTTAGGAAACATAAGAATACATGTTAATAGCGCTCAGAACACTCCGTTAATGCGGTTACTGTTCTAAGAATTCCCAATGAGAAACAATGCAATTGTTCTTCCATGGATATGGAACACTTGAATTACAAGTAAATACGACCGTAATACACAACCGGCAACACAAATACAATGAAAACACGTTCAAACAGCTCTGAAATGACGAGTTTACTGTTTACATTTTCAATTCCCATTAATCTTTTGTCATTGTTAAGGAATACACTTAGAAAACTTAAGAACACAAGGTACTAGAGCTCAGAACACTCTGTAAAGGCGGTAATTGTTCTAAGAATTCACAATGATGAACAATGGAATCGTTCTTCTATGGATATGGAACACTTGAATGGCAAGTACATAGAACCGTAATACAAAACGAGAAACATCAATACACTGGAAACACGTTCAAACACCTCTGAAATGACGAGTTTACTCTACTTTTCGATTCCCTACAATCCATAGGCTCTTTTAAGGAATTCACTTAGAAAACATAAGAATACATGTTAATAGAGCTCAGAACACTCTGTGAATGCGGTTACTGTTCTACGAATTCACAATGAGAAACAATGGAATTGTTCTTCCATTGATACGGAACACTTGAATTACAAGTCAATAGAACCGTAATACACAACGGGCAACATAAATACACTGAAAACTCGTTCAAACAGCTCGGAAATGATGAGTTTACTGTTTATATTTTCAATTCCCAATAATCTGTTGTCATTTTTAGGAATCTACTTAGAAAACTTAAGAACACAAGTTACTAGAGCTCAGAACACTCTGTAAGTGTGGTAATTGTTCTAAGAATTCACAATGATGGAGAATGGAATCATTCTTCTATGGATATGGAACACTTGAATTGCAAGTATATAGAACCGTAATAAAAAAGGGCAACATAAATACACTGAAAACTCGTTCAAACAGCTTGCAAATGATGAGTTTACTGTTTATATTTTCAGTTCCCATTAATCTCTTGTCATATTTAAGGAATACACATAGAAAACTTAAGAACACAAGTTACTAGAGCTCAGAACACTCTGTAAAGGTGGTAATTGTTCTAGGAATTCACAATGATGAACAAAGAATCGTTCTTCTATGGATATGGAACACTTGAATGGCAAGTACATAGAACCGTAATACAAAACGAGCAACATCAATACACTGAGAACACGTTCAAACAGCTCTGAAATGACGAGTTTACTCTAGTTTTTTATTTCCTACAATCCATAGGCCTTTTTAAGGAATTCACATAGAAAACATAAGAATACATGTTAATAGAGCTCAGAACACTCTGTTAATGCGGTTACTGTTCTAAGAATTCACAATGATAAACAAAGGAATTGTTCTTCCATGGATACGGGACACTTGAATTACATGTCAATAGAACGGTAATACACAACGGGCAACATAAATACAATGAAAACACGTTCAAACAGCTCTGAAATGACGAATTTACTCTACTTTTCGATTCCCTACAATCCATAGGCCTTTTTAAGGAATCTACTTAGAAAACATAAGAATACATGTAAAAAGAGCTCAGAACACTCTGTGAATGAGGTTACTGTTCTAGGAATTCACAATGATGAACAATGGAATCGTTCTTCTTGGATATGGAACACTGGAATTGCAAGTAAATAGAACCGTAATACAAAACGGGCAACGTGAATACACTGAAAACAGGTTCAAACAGCTCTGAAATGACGAGTTTCCTGTTTACATTTTCAATTCCCACAATCTGTTGCCTTTTTAAAGGAATCTAGTTAGAAAACATAAGAATACAAGGTAGTAGAGCAAGGAACACTTTGTAAATGTGATAACTAATCTAAGGATTCACAATGATAAACAATGGAATCGTTCTTCCATGGATATGGAAAACTCGAATTACAAGTAAAGAGAACCGTAATACACAACGAGTAACATAAATACACTGAAAACTCGTTCAAACAGCTCGGAAATGATGAGTTTACTGTTTATATTTTCAATTCCCAATAATCTGTTGTCATTTTTAGGAATCTACTTAGAAAACTTAAGAACACAAGTTACTAGAGCTCAGAACACTCTGTAAATGTGGTAATTGTTCTAAGAATTCACAATGATGAACAATGGAATCGTTCTTCTATGGATATGGAACACTTGAATGGCAAGTACATAGAACCATAATACAAAACGAGCAACATCAATACACTGAAAACACGTTCAAACACGTCTGAAATGACGAGTTTACTCTACTTTTCGATTCCCTACAATCCATAGGCCTTTTTAAGGAATTCACTTAGAAAACATAAGAATACATGTTAATAGAGCTCAGAACACTCTGTTAATGCGGTTACTGTTCTAAGAATTCACAATGAGAAACAATGGAATTGTTCTTCCATGGATATGGAACACTTGAATTACAAGTAAATACGACCGTAATACACAACCGGCAACACAAATACAATGAAAACACGTTCAAACAGCTCTGAAATGACGAGTTTACTGTTTACATTTTCAATTCCCATTAATCTTTTGTCATTGTTAAGGAATACACTTAGAAAACTTAAGAACACAAGGTACTAGAGCTCAGAACACTCTGTAAAGGCGGTAATTGTTCTAAGAATTCACAATGATGAACAATGGAATCGTTCTTCTATGGATATGGAACACTTGAATGGCAAGTACATAGAACCGTAATACAAAACGAGAAACATCAATACACTGGAAACACGTTCAAACACCTCTGAAATGACGAGTTTACTCTACTTTTCGATTCCCTACAATCCATAGGCCTTTTTAAGGAATTCACTTAGAAAACATAAGAATACATGTTAATAGAGCTCAGAACACTCTGTGAATGCGGTTACTGTTCTACGAATTCACAATGAGAAACAATGGAATTGTTCTTCCATTGATACGGAACACTTGAATTACAAGTCAATAGAACCGTAATACACAACGGGCAACATAAATACACTGAAAACTCGTTCAAACAGCTCGGAAATGATGAGTTTACTGTTTATATTTTCAATTCCCAATAATCTGTTGTCATTTTTAGGAATCTACTTAGAAAACTTAAGAACACAAGTTACTAGAGCTCAGAACACTCTGTAAAGGCGGTAATTGTTCTAAGAATTCACAATGATGAACAATGGAATCGTTCTTCTATGGATATGGAACACTTGAATGGCAAGTACATAGAACCGTAATACAAAACGAGCAACATCAGTACACTGGAAACACGTTCAATCACGTCTGAAATGACGAGTTTACTCTACTTTTCGATTCCCTACAATCCATAGGCCTTTTTAAGGAATTCACTTAGAAAACATAAGAATACATGTTAATAGAGCTCAGAACACTCTGTGAATGCGGTTACTGTTCTATGAATTCACAATGAGAAACAATGGAATTGTTCTTCCATTGATATGGAACACTTGAATTACAAGTCAATAGAACCGTAATACACAACGGGCAACACAAATACAATGAAAACTCATTCAAACAGCTCGGAAATGATGAGTTTACTGTTTATATTTTCAATTCCCAATAATCTGTTGTCATTTTTAGGAATCTACTTAGAAAACTTAAGAACACAAGTTACTAGAGCTCAGAACACTCTGTAAGTGTGGTAATTGTTCTAAGAATTCACAATGATGGAGAATGGAATCATTCTTCTATGGATATGGAACACTTGAATTGCAAGTAAATAGAACCGTAATACGCAACTGGCAACATAAATACACTGAAAACTCGTTCAAACAGCTCGGAAATGATGAGTTTACTGTTTATATTTTCAGTTCCCATTAATCTCTTGTCATATTTAAGGAATACACATAGAAAACTTAAGAACACAAGTTACTAGAGCTCAGAACACTCTGTAAAGGTGGTAATTGTTCTAGGAATTCACAATGATGAACAATGGAATCGTTCTTCTATGGATATGGAACACTTGAATGGCAAGTACATAGAACCGTAATACAAAACGAGCAACATCAATACACTGAGAACACGTTCAAACAGCTCTGAAATGACGAGTTTACTCTACTTTTCGATTCCCTACAATCCATAGGCCTTTTTAAGGAATTCACTTAGAAAACATAAGAATACATGTTAATAGAACTCAGAACACTCTGTTAATGCGGTTACTGTTCTAAGAATTCACAATGAGAAACAATGCTATTGTTCTTCCATGGATATGGAACACTTGAATTACAAGTAAATACAACCGTAATACACAACTGGCAACACAAATACAATGAAAACTCATTCAAACAGCTCGGAAATGATGAGTTTACTGTTTATATTTTCAATTCCCAATAATCTGTTGTCATTTTTAGGAATCTACTTAGAAAACTTAAGAACACAAGTTACTAGAGCTCAGAACACTCTGTAAGTGTGGTAATTGTTCTAAGAATTCACAATGATGGAGAATGGAATCATTCTTCTATGGATATGGAACACTTGAATGGCAAGTACATAGAACCATAATACAAAACGAGCAACATCAATTCACTGAAAACACGTTCAAACACGTCTGAAATGACGAGTTTACTCTACTTTTCGATTCCCTACAATCCATAGGCCTTTTTAAGGAATTCACTTAGAAAACATAAGAATACATGTTAATAGAGCTCAGAACACTCTGTGAATGCGGTTACTGTTCTAAGAATTCCCAATGAGAAACAATGCAATTGTTCTTCCATGGATATGGAACACTTGAATTACAAGTAAATACGACCGTAATACACAACCGGCAACACAAATACAATGAAAACATGTTCAAACAGCTCTGAAATGACGAGTTTACTGTTTACATTTTCAATTCCCATTAATCTTTTGTCATTGTTAAGGAATACACTTAGAAAACTTAAGAACACAAGGTACTAGAGCTCAGAACACTCTGTAAAGGCGGTAATTGTTCTAAGAATTCACAATGATGAACAATGGAATCGTTCTTCTATGGATATGGAACACTTGAATGGCAAGTACATAGAACCGTAATACAAAACGAGCAACATCAATACACTGGAAACACGTTCAAACACCTCTGAAATGACGAGTTTACTCTACTTTTCGATTCCCTACAATCCATAGGCCTTTTTAAGGAATTCACTTAGAAAACATAAGAATACATGTTAATAGAGCTCAGAACACTCTGTGAATGCGGTTACTGTTCTACGAATTCACAATGAGAAACAATGGAATTGTTCTTCCATTGATATGGAACACTTGAATTACAAGTCAATAGAACCGTAATACACAACGGGCAACATAAATACACTGAAAACTCGTTCAAACAGCTCGGAAATGATGAGTTTACTGTTTATATTTTCAATTCCCAATAATCTGTTGTCATTTTTAGGAATCTACTTAGAAAACTTAAGAACACAAGTTACTAGAGCTCAGAACACTCTGTAAAGGCGGTAATTGTTCTAAGAATTCACAATGATGAACAATGGAATCGTTCTTCTATGGATATGGAACACTTGAATGGCAAGTACATAGAACCGTAATACAAAACGAGAAACATCAATACACTGGAAACACGTTCAAACACCTCTGAAATGACGAGTTTACTCTACTTTTCGATTCCCTACAATCCATAGGCCTTTTTAAGGAATTCACTTAGAAAACATAAGAATACATGTTAATAGAGCTCAGAACACTCTGTGAATGCGGTTACTGTTCTCCGAATTCACAATGAGAAACAATGGAATTGTTCTTCCATTGATACGGAACACTTGAATTACAAGTCAATAGAACCGTAATACACAACGGGCAACATAAATACACTGAAAACTCGTTCAAACAGCTCGGAAATGATGAGTTTACTGTTTATATTTTCAATTCCCAATAATCTGTTGTCATTTTTAGGAATCTACTTAGAAAACTTAAGAACACAAGTTACTAGAGCTCAGAACACTCTGTAAGTGTGGTAATTGTTCTAAGAATTCACAATGATGGAGAATGGAATCATTCTTCTATGGATATGGAACACTTGAATTGCAAGTAAATAGAACCGTAATAAAAAAGGGCAACATAAATACACTGAAAACTCGTTCAAACAGCTTGCAAATGATGAGTTTACTGTTTATATTTTCAGTTCCCATTAATCTCTTGTCATATTTAAGGAATACACATAGAAAACTTAAGAACACAAGTTACTAGAGCTCAGAACACTCTGTAAAGGTGGTAATTGTTCTAGGAATTCACAATGATGAACAAAGAATCGTTCTTCTATGGATATGGAACACTTGAATGGCAAGTACATAGAACCGTAATACAAAACGAGCAACATCAATACACTGAGAACACGTTCAAACAGCTCTGAAATGACGAGTTTACTCTAGTTTTGGATTTCCTACAATCCATAGGCCTTTTTAAGGAATTCACATAGAAAACATAAGAATACATGTTAATAGAGCTCAGAACACTCTGTGAATGCGGTTACTGTTCTACGAATTCACAATGAGAAACAATGGAATTGTTCTTCCATTGATACGGAACACTTGAATTACAAGTCAATAGAACCGTAATACACAACGGGCAACATAAATACACTGAAAACTCGTTCAAACAGCTCGGAAATGATGAGTTTTCTGTTTATATTTTCAATTCCCAATAATCTGTTGTCATTTTTAGGAATCTACTTAGAAAACTTAAGAACACAAGTTACTAGAGCTCAGAACACTCTGTAAGTGTGGTAATTGTTCTAAGAATTCACAATGATGGAGAATGGAATCATTCTTCTATGGATATGGAACACTTGAATGGCAAGTACATAGAACCATAATACAAAACGAGCAACATCAATTCACTGAAAACACGTTCAAACAACTCAGAAATGACGAGTTTACTCTACTTTTCGATTCCCTACAATCCATAGGCCTTTTTAAGGAATTCACTTAGAAAACATAAGAATACATGTTAATAGAGCTCAGAACACTCTGTGAATGCGGTTACTGTTCTATGAATTCACAATGAGAAACAATGGAATTGTTCTTCCATTGATATGGAACACTTGAATTACAAGTCAATAGAACCGTAATACACAACGGGCAACACAAATACAATTAAAACACGTTTAAACAGCTCTGAAATGACGAATTTACTCTACTTTTCGATTCCCTACAATCCATAGGCCTTTTTAAGGAATCTACATAGAAAACATAAGAATACATGTTAAAAGAGCTCAGAACACTCTGTGAATGAGGTTACTGTTCTAGGAATTCACAATGATGAACAATGGAATCGTTCTTCTTGGATATGGAACACTTGAATTGCAAGTAAATAGAACCGTAATACAAAACGGGCAACGTGAATACACTGAACACAGGTTCAAACAGCTCTGAAATGACGGGTTTCCTGTTTACATTTTCAATTCCCACAATCTGTTGCCTTTTTAAAGGAATCTAGTTAGAAAACATAAGAATACAAGGTAGTAGAACAAGGAACACTTTGTAAATGTGATAACTAATCTAAGGATTCACAATGATAAACAATGGAATCGTTCTTCCATGGATATGGAAAACTCGAATTACAAGTAAAGAGAACCGTAATACACAACGAGTAACATAAATACACTGAAAACTCGTTCAAACAGCTCGGAAATGATGAGTTTACTGTTTATATTTTCAATTCCCAATAATCTGTTGTCATTTTTAGGAATCTACTTAGAAAACTTAAGAACACAAGTTACTAGAGCTCAGAACACTCTGTAAATGTGGTAATTGTTCTAAGAATTCACAATGATGAACAATGGAATCGTTCTTCTATGGATATGGAACACTTGAATGGCAAGTACATAGAACCATAATACAAAACGAGCAACATCAATTCACTGAAAACACGTTCAAACACGTCTGAAATGACGAGTTTACTCTACTTTTCGATTCCCTACAATCCATAGGCCTTTTTAAGGAATTCACTTAGAAAACATAAGAATACATGTTAATAGAGCTCAGAACACTCTGTGAATGCGGTTACTGTTCTAAGAATTCCCAATGAGAAACAATGCAATTGTTCTTCCATGGATATGGAACACTTGAATTACAAGTAAATACGACCGTAATACACAACCGGCAACACAAATACAATGAAAACATGTTCAAACAGCTCTGAAATGACGAGTTTACTGTTTACATTTTCAATTCCCATTAATCTTTTGTCATTGTTAAGGAATACACTTAGAAAACTTAAGAACACAAGGTACTAGAGCTCAGAACACTCTGTAAAGGCGGTAATTGTTCTAAGAATTCACAATGATGAACAATGGAATCGTTCTTCTATGGATATGGAACACTTGAATGGCAAGTACATAGAACCGTAATACAAAACGAGCAACATCAATACACTGGAAACACGTTCAAACACCTCTGAAATGACGAGTTTACTCTACTTTTCGATTCCCTACAATCCATAGGCCTTTTTAAGGAATTCACTTAGAAAACATAAGAATACATGTTAATAGAGCTCAGAACACTCTGTGAATGCGGTTACTGTTCTACGAATTCACAATGAGAAACAATGGAATTGTTCTTCCATTGATACGGAACACTTGAATTACAAGTCAATAGAACCGTAATACACAACGGGCAACATAAATACACTGAAAACTCGTTCAAACAGCTCGGAAATGATGAGTTTACTGTTTATATTTTCAATTCCCAATAATCTGTTGTCATTTTTAGGAATCTACTTAGAAAACTTAAGAACACAAGTTACTAGAGCTCAGAACACTCTGTAAAGGCGGTAATTGTTCTAAGAATTCACAATGATGAACAATGGAATCGTTCTTCTATGGATATGGAACACTTGAATGGCAAGTACATAGAACCGTAATACAAAACGGGAAACATCAATACACTGGAAACACGTTCAAACACCTCTGAAATGACGAGTTTACTCTACTTTTCGATTCCCTACAATCCATAGGCCTTTTTAAGGAATTCACTTAGAAAACATAAGAATACATGTTAATAGAGCTCAGAACACTCTGTGAATGCGGTTACTGTTCTCCGAATTCACAATGAGAAACAATGGAATTGTTCTTCCATTGATACGGAACACTTGAATTACAAGTCAATAGAACCGTTATACACAACGGGCAACATAAATACACTGAAAACTCGTTCAAACAGCTCGGAAATGATGAGTTTACTGTTTATATTTTCAATTCCCAATAATCTGTTGTCATTTTTAGGAATCTACTTAGAAAACTTAAGAACACAAGTTACTAGAGCTCAGAACACTCTGTAAGTGTGGTAATTGTTCTAAGAATTCACAATGATGGAGAATGGAATCATTCTTCTATGGATATGGAACACTTGAATTGCAAGTAAATAGAACCGTAATAAAAAAGGGCAACATAAATACACTGAAAACTCGTTCAAACAGCTTGCAAATGATGAGTTTACTGTTTATATTTTCAGTTCCCATTAATCTCTTGTCATATTTAAGGAATACACATAGAAAACTTAAGAACACAAGTTACTAGAGCTCAGAACACTCTGTAAAGGTGGTAATTGTTCTAGGAATTCACAATGATGAACAAAGAATCGTTCTTCTATGGATATGGAACACTTGAATGGCAAGTACATAGAACCGTAATACAAAACGAGCAACATCAATACACTGAGAACACGTTCAAACAGCTCTGAAATGACGAGTTTACTCTAGTTTTGGATTTCCTACAATCCATAGGCCTTTTTAAGGAATTCACTTAGAAAACATAAGAATACATGTTAATAGAGCTCAGAACACTCTGTGAATGCGGTTACTGTTCTACGAATTCACAATGAGAAACAATGGAATTGTTCTTCCATTGATACGGAACACTTGAATTACAAGTCAATAGAACCGTAATACACAACGGGCAACATAAATACACTGAAAACTCGTTCAAACAGCTCGGAAATGATGAGTTTTCTGTTTATATTTTCAATTCCCAATAATCTGTTGTCATTTTTAGGAATCTACTTAGAAAACTTAAGAACACAAGTTACTAGAGCTCAGAACACTCTGTAAGTGTGGTAATTGTTCTAAGAATTCACAATGATGGAGAATGGAATCATTCTTCTATGGATATGGAACACTTGAATGGCAAGTACATAGAACCATAATACAAAACGAGCAACATCAATTCACTGAAAACACGTTCAAACAACTCAGAAATGACGAGTTTACTCTACTTTTCGATTCCCTACAATCCATAGGCCTTTTTAAGGAATTCACTTAGAAAACATAAGAATACATGTTAATAGAGCTCAGAACACTCTGTGAATGCGGTTACTGTTCTATGAATTCACAATGAGAAACAATGGAATTGTTCTTCCATTGATATGGAACACTTGAATTACAAGTCAATAGAACCGTAATACACAACGGGCAACACAAATACAATTAAAACACGTTTAAACAGCTCTGAAATGACGAATTTACTCTACTTTTCGATTCCCTACAATCCATAGGCCTTTTTAAGGAATCTACATAGAAAACATAAGAATACATGTTAAAAGAGCTCAGAACACTCTGTGAATGAGGTTACTGTTCTAGGAATTCACAATGATGAACAATGGAATCGTTCTTCTTGGATATGGAACACTTGAATTGCAAGTAAAAAGAACCGTAATACAAAACGGGCAACGTGAATACACTGAACACAGGTTCAAACAGCTCTGAAATGACGGGTTTCCTGTTTACATTTTCAATTCCCACAATCTGTTGCCTTTTTAAAGGAATCTAGTTAGAAAACATAAGAATACAAGGTAGTAGAACAAGGAACACTTTGTAAATGTGATAACTAATCTAAGGATTCACAATGATAAACAATGGAATCGTTCTTCCATGGATATGGAAAACTCGAATTACAAGTAAAGAGAACCGTAATACACAACGAGTAACATAAATACACTGAAAACTCGTTCAAACAGCTCGGAAATGATGAGTTTACTGTTTATATTTTCAATTCCCAATAATCTGTTGTCATTTTTAGGAATCTACTTAGAAAACTTAAGAACACAAGTTACTAGAGCTCAGAACACTCTGTAAATGTGGTAATTGTTCTAAGAATTCACAATGATGAACAATGGAATCGTTCTTCTATGGATATGGAACACTTGAATGGCAAGTACATAGAACCATAATACAAAACGAGCAACATCAATTCACTGAAAACACGTTCAAACACGTCTGAAATGACGAGTTTACTCTACTTTTCGATTCCCTACAATCCATAGGCCTTTTTAAGGAATTCACTTAGAAAACATAAGAATACATGTTAATAGAGCTCAGAACACTCTGTGAATGCGGTTACTGTTCTAAGAATTCCCAATGAGAAACAATGCAATTGTTCTTCCATGGATATGGAACACTTGAATTACAAGTAAATACGACCGTAATACACAACCGGCAACACAAATACAATGAAAACATGTTCAAACAGCTCTGAAATGACGAGTTTACTGTTTACATTTTCAATTCCCATTAATCTTTTGTCATTGTTAAGGAATACACTTAGAAAACTTAAGAACACAAGGTACTAGAGCTCAGAACACTCTGTAAAGGCGGTAATTGTTCTAAGAATTCACAATGATGAACAATGGAATCGTTCTTCTATGGATATGGAACACTTGAATGGCAAGTACATAGAACCGTAATACAAAACGAGCAACATCAATACACTGGAAACACGTTCAAACACCTCTGAAATGACGAGTTTACTCTACTTTTCGATTCCCTACAATCCATAGGCCTTTTTAAGGAATTCACTTAGAAAACATAAGAATACATGTTAATAGAGCTCAGAACACTCTGTGAATGCGGTTACTGTTCTACGAATTCACAATGAGAAACAATGGAATTGTTCTTCCATTGATACGGAACACTTGAATTACAAGTCAATAGAACCGTAATACACAACGGGCAACATAAATACACTGAAAACTCGTTCAAACAGCTCGGAAATGATGAGTTTACTGTTTATATTTTCAATTCCCAATAATCTGTTGTCATTTTTAGGAATCTACTTAGAAAACTTAAGAACACAAGTTACTAGAGCTCAGAACACTCTGTAAGTGTGGTAATTGTTCTAAGAATTCACAATGATGGAGAATGGAATCATTCTTCTATGGATATGGAACACTTGAATTGCAAGTAAATAGAACCGTAATAAAAAAGGGCAACATAAATACACTGAAAACTCGTTCAAACAGCTTGCAAATGATGAGTTTACTGTTTATATTTTCAGTTCCCATTAATCTCTTGTCATATTTAAGGAATACACATAGAAAACTTAAGAACACAAGTTACTAGAGCTCAGAACACTCTGTAAAGGTGGTAATTGTTCTAGGAATTCACAATGATGAACAAAGAATCGTTCTTCTATGGATATGGAACACTTGAATGGCAAGTACATAGAACCGTAATACAAAACGAGCAACATCAATACACTGAGAACACGTTCAAACACCTCTGAAATGACGAGTTTACTCTACTTTTCGATTCCCTACAATCCATAGGCCTTTTTAAGGAATCTACATAGAAAACATAAGAATACATGTTAAAAGAGCTCAGAACACTCTGTGAATGAGGTTACTGTTCTCCGAATTCACAATGAGAAACAATGGAATTGTTCTTCCATTGATACGGAACACTTGAATTACAAGTCAATAGAACCGTAATACACAACGGGCAACATAAATACACTGAAAACTCGTTCAAACAGCTCGGAAATGATGAGTTTACTGTTTATATTTTCAATTCCCAATAATCTGTTGTCATTTTTAGGAATCTACTTAGAAAACTTAAGAACACAAGTTACTAGAGCTCAGAACACTCTGTAAGTGTGGTAATTGTTCTAAGAATTCACAATGATGGAGAATGGAATCATTCTTCTATGGATATGGAACACTTGAATTGCAAGTAAATAGAACCGTAATAAAAAAGGGCAACATAAATACACTGAAAACTCGTTCAAACAGCTTGCAAATGATGAGTTTACTGTTTATATTTTCAGTTCCCATTAATCTCTTGTCATATTTAAGGAATACACATAGAAAACTTAAGAACACAAGTTACTAGAGCTCAGAACACTCTGTAAAGGTGGTAATTGTTCTAGGAATTCACAATGATGAACAAAGAATCGTTCTTCTATGGATATGGAACACTTGAATGGCAAGTACATAGAACCGTAATACAAAACGAGCAACATCAATACACTGAGAACACGTTCAAACACCTCTGAAATGACGAGTTTACTCTACTTTTCGATTCCCTACAATCCATAGGCCTTTTTAAGGAATTCACTTAGAAAACATAAGAATACATGTTAATAGAGCTCAGAACACTCTGTGAATGCGGTTACTGTTCTACGAATTCACAATGAGAAACAATGGAATTGTTCTTCCATTGATACGGAACACTTGAATTACAAGTCAATAGAACCGTAATACACAACGGGCAACATAAATACACTGAAAACTCGTTCAAACAGCTCGGAAATGATGAGTTTACTGTTTATATTTTCAATTCCCAATAATCTGTTGTCATTTTTAGGAATCTACTTAGAAAACTTAAGAACACAAGTTACTAGAGCTCAGAACACTCTGTAAGTGTGGTAATTGTTCTAAGAATTCACAATGATGGAGAATGGAATCATTCTTCTATGGATATGGAACACTTGAATGGCAAGTACATAGAACCATAATACAAAACGAGCAACATCAATTCACTGAAAACACGTTCAAACAACTCAGAAATGACGAGTTTACTCTACTTTTCGATTCCCTACAATCCATAGGCCTTTTTAAGGAATTCACTTAGAAAACATAAGAATACATGTTAATAGAGCTCAGAACACTCTGTGAATGCGGTTACTGTTCTATGAATTCACAATGAGAAACAATGGAATTGTTCTTCCATTGATATGGAACACTTGAATTACAAGTCAATAGAACCGTAATACACAACGGGCAACACAAATACAATTAAAACACGTTTAAACAGCTCTGAAATGACGAATTTACTCTACTTTTCGATTCCCTACAATCCATAGGCCTTTTTAAGGAATCTACATAGAAAACATAAGAATACATGTTAAAAGAGCTCAGAACACTCTGTGAATGAGGTTACTGTTCTAGGAATTCACAATGATGAACAATGGAATCGTTCTTCTTGGATATGGAACACTTGAATTGCAAGTAAATAGAACCGTAATACAAAGCGGGCAACGTGAATACACTGAACACAGGTTCAAACAGCTCTGAAATGACGGGTTTCCTGTTTACATTTTCAATTCCCACAATCTGTTGCCTTTTTAAAGGAATCTAGTTAGAAAACATAAGAATACAAGGTAGTAGAACAAGGAACACTTTGTAAATGTGATAACTAATCTAAGGATTCACAATGATAAACAATGGAATCGTTCTTCCATGGATATGGAAAACTCGAATTACAAGTAAAGAGAACCGTAATACACAACGAGTAACATAAATACACTGAAAACTCGTTCAAACAGCTCGGAAATGATGAGTTTACTGTTTATATTTTCAATTCCCAATAATCTGTTGTCATTTTTAGGAATCTACTTAGAAAACTTAAGAACACAAGTTACTAGAGCTCAGAACACTCTGTAAATGTGGTAATTGTTCTAAGAATTCACAATGATGAACAATGGAATCGTTCTTCTATGGATATGGAACACTTGAATGGCAAGTACATAGAACCATAATACAAAACGAGCAACATCAATTCACTGAAAACACGTTCAAACACGTCTGAAATGACGAGTTTACTCTACTTTTCGATTCCCTACAATCCATAGGCGATTTTAAGGAATTCACTTAGAAAACATAAGAATACATGTTAATAGAGCTCAGAACACTCTGTGAATGCGGTTACTGTTCTAAGAATTCCCAATGAGAAACAATGCAATTGTTCTTCCATGGATATGGAACACTTGAATTACAAGTAAATACGACCGTAATACACAACCGGCAACACAAATACAATGAAAACATGTTCAAACAGCTCTGAAATGACGAGTTTACTGTTTACATTTTCAATTCCCATTAATCTTTTGTCATTGTTAAGGAATACACTTAGAAAACTTAAGAACACAAGGTACTAGAGCTCAGAACACTCTGTAAAGGCGGTAATTGTTCTAAGAATTCACAATGATGAACAATGGAATCGTTCTTCTATGGATATGGAACACTTGAATGGCAAGTACATAGAACCGTAATACAAAACGAGCAACATCAATACACTGGAAACACGTTCAAACACCTCTGAAATGACGAGTTTACTCTACTTTTCGATTCCCTACAATCCATAGGCCTTTTTAAGGAATTCACTTAGAAAACATAAGAATACATGTTAATAGAGCTCAGAACACTCTGTGAATGCGGTTACTGTTCTCCGAATTCACAATGAGAAACAATGGAATTGTTCTTCCATTGATACGGAACACTTGAATTACAAGTCAATAGAACCGTTATACACAACGGGCAACATAAATACACTGAAAACTCGTTCAAACAGCTCGGAAATGATGAGTTTACTGTTTATATTTTCAATTCCCAATAATCTGTTGTCATTTTTAGGAATCTACTTAGAAAACTTAAGAACACAAGTTACTAGAGCTCAGAACACTCTGTAAGTGTGGTAATTGTTCTAAGAATTCACAATGATGGAGAATGGAATCATTCTTCTATGGATATGGAACACTTGAATTGCAAGTAAATAGAACCGTAATAAAAAAGGGCAACATAAATACACTGAAAACTCGTTCAAACAGCTTGCAAATGATGAGTTTACTGTTTATATTTTCAGTTCCCATTAATCTCTTGTCATATTTAAGGAATACACATAGAAAACTTAAGAACACAAGTTACTAGAGCTCAGAACACTCTGTAAAGGTGGTAATTGTTCTAGGAATTCACAATGATGAACAAAGAATCGTTCTTCTATGGATATGGAACACTTGAATGGCAAGTACATAGAACCGTAATACAAAACGAGCAACATCAATACACTGAGAACACGTTCAAACAGCTCTGAAATGACGAGTTTACTCTAGTTTTGGATTTCCTACAATCCATAGGCCTTTTTAAGGAATTCACATAGAAAACATAAGAATACATGTTAATAGAGCTCAGAACACTCTGTGAATGCGGTTACTGTTCTATGAATTCACAATGAGAAACAATGGAATTGTTCTTCCATTGATACGGAACACTTGAATTACAAGTCAATAGAACCGTAATACACAACGGGCAACATAAATACACTGAAAACTCGTTCAAACAGCTCGGAAATGATGAGTTTACTGTTTATATTTTCAATTCCCAATAATCTGTTGTCATTTTTAGGAATCTACTTAGAAAACTTAAGAACACAAGTTACTAGATCTCAGAACACTCTGTAAGTGTGGTAATTGTTCCAGGAATTCACAATGATAGAGAATGGAATCATTCTTCTATGGATATGGAACACTTGAATTACAAGTAAATAGAACCGTAATACAAAACGGGCAACGTGAATACACTGAACCCAGGTTCAAACAGCTCTGAAATGACGGGTTTCCTGTTTACATTTTCAATTCCCATTAATCTTTTGTCATTGTTAAGGAATACACTTAGAAAACTTAAGAACACAAGGTACTAGAGCTCAGAACACTCTGTAAAGGCGGTAATTGTTCTAAGAATTCACAATGATGAACAATGGAATCGTTCTTCTATGGATATGGAACACTTGAATGGCAAGTACATAGAACCGTAATACAAAACGAGAAACATCAATACACTGGAAACACGTTCAAACACCTCTGAAATGTCGAGTTTACTCTACTTTTCGATTCCCTACAATCCATAGGCCTTTTTAAGGAATTCACTTAGAAAACATAAGAATACATATTAATAGAGCTCAGAACACTCTGTTAATGCGGTTACTGTTCTAAGAATTCACAATGAGAAACAATGCAATTGTTCTTCCATTGATACGGAACACTTGAATTACAAGTCAATAGAACCGTAATACACAACGGGCAACATAAATACACTGAAAACTCGTTCAAACAGCTCGGAAATGATGAGTTTACTGTTTATATTTTCAATTCCCAATAATCTGTTGTCATTTTTAGGAATCTACTTAGAAAACTTAAGAACACAAGTTACTAGAGCTCAGAACACTCTGTAAGTGTGGTAATTGTTCTAAGAATTCACAATGATGGAGAATGGAATCATTCTTCTATGGATATGGAACACTTGAATGGCAAGTACATAGAACCATAATACAAAACGAGCAACATCAATTCACTGAAAACACGTTCAAACAACTCAGAAATGACGAGTTTACTCTACTTTTCGATTCCCTACAATCCATAGGCCTTTTTAAGGAATTCACTTAGAAAACATAAGAATACATGTTAATAGAGCTCAGAACACTCTGTGAATGCGGTTACTGTTCTATGAATTCACAATGAGAAACAATGGAATTGTTCTTCCATTGATATGGAACACTTGAATTACAAGTCAATAGAACCGTAATACACAACGGGCAACACAAATACAATTAAAACACGTTTAAACAGCTCTGAAATGACGAATTTACTCTACTTTTCGATTCCCTACAATCCATAGGCCTTTTTAAGGAATCTACATAGAAAACATAAGAATACATGTTAAAAGAGCTCAGAACACTCTGTGAATGAGGTTACTGTTCTAGGAATTCACAATGATGAACAATGGAATCGTTCTTCTTGGATATGGAACACTTGAATTGCAAGTAAATAGAACCGTAATACAAAACGGGCAACGTGAATACACTGAACACAGGTTCAAACAGCTCTGAATTGACGGGTTTCCTGTTTACATTTTCAATTCCCACAATCTGTTGCCATTTTAAAGGAATCTAGTTAGAAAACATAAGAATACAAGGTAGTAGAACAAGGAACACTTTGTAAATGTGATAACTAATCTAAGGATTCACAATGATAAACAATGGAATCGTTCTTCCATGGATATGGAAAACTCGAATTACAAGTAAAGAGAACCGTAATACACAAGGAGTAACATAAATACACTGAAAACTCGTTCAAACAGCTCGGAAATGATGAGTTTACTGTTTATATTTTCAATTCCCAATAATCTGTTGTCATTTTTAGGAATCTACTTAGAAAACTTAAGAACACAAGTTACTAGAGCTCAGAACACTCTGTAAATGTGGTAATTGTTCTAAGAATTCACAATGATGAACAATGGAATCGTTCTTCTATGGATATGGAACACTTGAATGGCAAGTACATAGAACCATAATACAAAACGAGCAACATCAATTCACTGGAAACACGTTCAAACACCTCTGAAATGACGAGTTTACTCTACTTTTCGATTCCCTACAATCCATAGGCCTTTTTAAGGAATTCACTTAGAAAACATAAGAATACATGTTAAAAGAGCTCAGAACACTCTGTGAATGAGGTTACTGTTCTAGGAATTCACAATGATGAACAATGGAATCGTTCTTCCATATGGATATGGAACACTTGAATTGCAAGTAAATAGAACCGTAATACACAAAGCGGGCACAACGTGAATACACTGAAAACGCGTTCAAACAGCTCTGAAATGACGAGTTTACTGTTTACATTTTCAATTCCCACAATCTGTTGCCTTTTTTAAGGAATCTAGTTAGAAAACATAAGAATACAAGGTAGTAGAGCTCAGAACACTTTGTAAAATGTGATAACTAATCTAAGAATTCACAATGATGGAGAATGGAATCATTCTTCTATGGATATGGAACACTTGAATTGCAAGTAAATAGAACCGTAATAAAAAAGGGCAACATAAATACACTGAAAACTCGTTCAAACAGCTCGGAAATGATGAGTTTACTGTTTATATTTTCAATTCCCAATAATCTGTTGTCATTTTTAGGAATCTACTTAGAAAACTTAAGAACACAAGTTACTAGAGCTCAGAACACTCTGTAAATGTGGTAATTGTTCTAAGAATTCACAATGATGAACAATGGAATCGTTCTTCTATGGATATGGAACACTTGAATGGCAAGTACATAGAACCATAATACAAAACGAGCAACATCAATTCACTGAAAACACGTTCAAACACGTCTGAAATGACGAGTTTACTCTACTTTTCGATTCCCTACAATCCATAGGCCTTTTTAAGGAATTCACTTAGAAAACATAAGAATACATGTAAAAAGAGCTCAGAACACTCTGTGAATGAGGTTACTGTTCTAGGAATTCACAATGATGAACAATGGAATCGTTCTTCTTGGATATGGAACACTTGAATTACAAGTAAATACAACCGTAATACACAACCGGCAACACAAATACAATGAAAACACGTTCAAACAGCTCTGAAATGACGAGTTTACTGTTTACATTTTCAATTCCCATTAATCTTTTGTCATTGTTAAGGAATACACTTAGAAAACTTAAGAACACAAGGTACTAGAGCTCAGAACACTCTGTAAAGGCGGTAATTGTTCTAAGAATTCACAATGATGAACAATGGAATCGTTCTTCTATGGATATGGAACACTTGAATGGCAAGTACATAGAACCGTAATACAAAACGAGAAACATCAATACACTGGAAACACGTTCAAACACCTCTGAAATGACGAGTTTACTCTACTTTTCGATTCCCTACAATCCATAGGCCTTTTTAAGGAATTCACTTAGAAAACATAAGAATACATGTTAATAGTGCTCAGAACACTCCGTTAATGCGGTTACTGTTCTACGAATTCCCAATGAGAAACAATGCAATTGTTCTTCCATGGATATGGAACACTTGAATTACAAGTAAATACGACCGTAATACACAACCGGCAACACAAATACAATGAAAACACGTTCAAACAGCTCTGAAATGACGAGTTTACTGTTTACATTTTCAATTCCCATTAATCTTTTGTCATTGTTAAGGAATACACTTAGAAAACTTAAGAACACAAGGTACTAGAGCTCAGAACACTCTGTAAAGGCGGTAATTGTTCTAAGAATTCACAATGATGAACAATGGAATCGTTCTTCTATGGATATGGAACACTTGAATGGCAAGTACATAGAACCGTAATAATACAACGAGCAACATCAAAACACTGGAAAGACGTTCAAACACCTCTGAAATGACGAGTTTACTCTACTTTTCAATTCCCTACAATCCATAGGCCTTTTTAAGGAATCTACTTAGAAAACATAAGAAAACATGTTAAAAGAGCTCAGAACACTCTGTGAATGAGGTTACTGTTCTAGGAATTCAAAATGATGAACAATGGAATCGTTCTTCCATTGATGAACACTTGAATTACAAGTCAATAGAACCGTAATACACAACGGGGCAAACATAAATACACTGAAAACTCGTTCAAACAGCTCTGAAATGACGAGTTTACTGTTCTACTTTTCAATTCCCAATAATCTGTTGTGATTTTAGGAATCTACTTAGAAACCTTAAAAACTCAAGTTTCTAGAGCTCAGAACCCTCTGTAAAGGTGGTAATTGTTCTAAGAATTCACAATGATGAACAATGGAATCATTTTTCTTTGGATATTAAACACTTGAACTACAAGTAAATAGAACCGTAATACAAAACGGGCAACATAAATACACTGAAAACTCGTTCAAACAGCTTGCAAATGATGAGTTTACTGTTTACATTTTCAGTTCCCATTACAATCTCTTGTCATTTTTTAAAGAATACACTTAGAAAACTTAAGAACACAAGTTACTAGAGCTCAAGGAACACTCTGTAAAGGTGGTAACTTGTTCTAGGAATTCACAATGATGAACAATGGAATCGTTCTTCTATGGATATGGAACACTTGAATGGCAAGTACATAGAACCGTGAATACAAAACGAGAAACATCAATACACTGAAAACACGTTCAAACACCTCTGAAATGACGAGTTTACTGTTTACCTATTTTCGAATTCCCTACAATCCATAGGCCTTTTTAAGGAATCTACATAGAAAACATAAGAATACATGTTAATAGAGCTCAGAACACTCTGTGAATGCGGTTACTGTTCTACGAATTCACAATGAGAAACAATGGAATTGTTCTTCCATTGATACGGAACACTTGAATTACAAGTCAATAGAACCGTAATACACAACGGGCAACACATAAATACAACTGAAAAACTCGTTCAAACAGCTCGGAAATGATGAGTTTTACTGGGTTTATATTTTCAATTCCCAATAATCTGTTGTCATTTTTAGAACTCTACTTAGAAAACATTAAGAACACAAGTTACTGGAGAGCTCAGAACACTCTGTGAAATGTGGTAATTGTTCTAAGAATTCACAATGATGGGCAGGACAATGGAATCATCTCTTCTATGGATATGGAACACTTGAATGGCAAGTACATAGAACCATAATACAAACCAGACAACATCAATTCACTGAAAACACGTTCAAAACAACTCCAGAAATGACGAATTTACTTACACTTTGATTCCCTTACAATCCATAGGCCTTTTTAAGGAATTCTACATTTAGAAAACATAAGAATACATGTAAAAGAGCTCAGAACACTCTGTGAATGAGGTTACTGTTCTAAAATCTCACAATGATGAACAATGGAGATGTTCTTCTTGGATATGGAACACTGAATTGCAAGTAAATAGAACCGTGAATAACAAAACGGGCAACGTGAATACACTGAAACAGAGGTTCAAACAGCTCTGAAATGACGAGTTTCCTGTTTTACATTTTCTATTCCCTACAATTCTGTTGCCTTTTTAAAGGGAATCTAGTTAGAAAACATAAGAATACAAAGTAGTAGAGCCAAGGAACACTTTGTAAATGTGATAACTAATCCTGAAGGATTCACAATGATACAACAATGGAATCGTTCTTCCGTACGGATATGGAAAACTCGAATTACAAGTAAAGGGCAAGTAACCGTACGACTTGAGTAACATAAATACACTGAAAACTCGTTCAAAGCAGCTCTTCGAAATGATGAGTTTACTGTTGACATTTTTCAATTCCCAATAATCTATGTTGTCATTTTTAGGAATCTACTTAGAAAACTTAAGAAATCACAAGTTACTAGAGCTCAGAACACTCTGTAATGATATTGGTGGTAATTGTTCTAAGAATTCACAATGATGAACAATGGAATCACGTTCTTCTATGGATATGGAACACTTGAATGGCAAGTACATAAGAACCATAATACAAAACGAAAGCAAAGCATCAATTCACTGAAAACACGCCTTTAACACATTCTGAGCCAACTTGACGAGTTTACTCTACTGCTTTCGATTCCTCTACAATCCATAGGCCTTTTTAAGGAATTCACTAGAAAACATAAGAATACATGTTAATAGAGCTTCAGAACACTCTGTGAATGCGGAGTTACTGTTCTAAGAATTCCAATGAGAAACAATGCAATTGTTCTTCCATGGATATGGAACACTTGAATTACAAGTAAATACGACCGTAATACACAACCCGGCAACAGCACAAATACAATGAAAACATGTTCAAACAGCTCTGAAATGACGAGTTTACTGTTTACATTTTCAATTCCCACATTAATCTTTTGTCATTGTTAAAAGGAATACACTTAGAAAACATTAAGAACACAAGAATTGCTAGAAGCTCAGAACACTCTGTAGAAAGTGGTAATTGTTCCTGGGAATTCACAATGATGAACAATGGAATCGTTCTTCTATGGATATGGAACACTTGAATGGCAAGTACATAGAACCGTATGGCATACAAAACGAGAAACATCAATACACTGGAAACACGTTCAAACACCTCTGAAATGACGGAAGTTTACTCTACTTGCACTTCTAGATTCCCTACAATCCATAGGCCTTTTTAAGGAATTCACTTAGAAAACATAAGAATACATGTTAATAGATTGCTCAGAACACTCTGTTAATGCGATTTACTGTTCTCTGAATTCTGACAATGAGAAACAATGCAATTGTTCTTCCATGGATATGGAACACTTGAATTACAAGATAAATACGACCATAATACACACTTCGGCAACACAAATACAATGAAAACATGTTCAAGAAACAGCTCTGAAATGACGAGTTTACTGTTTACATTTTCAATTCCCATTAATCTTTTGTCATTGTTAAGGAATACACTTAGAAAACTTGGAAGAACACAAGGTACTCAGAGCTCAGAACACTCTGTAAAGGCATTAATTGTTCTAAAAATTCACAACTGATGAACAATGGAATCAGTTCTTCTATGGATATGGAACACTTGAGATGGCAGAGTACATAGAACACATAATACAAAGCAGAAACATCAATTCACTGGAAAACACGTTCAAACAACCTCTGAAATGACGCCAGTTTACTGTTTACTCTACTTTTCGATTCCCATACAATCCATAGGCCTTTTAAGAGGAATTCACTTAGAAAACACTAAGAATACATGTTAATAGAGCTCAGAACACTCTGTGAATGCGGTTACTGTTCTACGAATTCACAATGAGAAAGCAATGGAATACGTTCTTTGATATGTGATAATCGTTATGTTAATGATATGGAATCGTTCTTCCTGGTTGAATGGGAAGCGGTTACTACAACAGTAATGAACAAAACTTGAGAAACATCAATACACTGTTAAACAGATTTATAACACCTCTGAAATAGAAGGCAGTGAGTTTACTGTCAGTGCACTGGAGCGCAGTTCAAACACTCTGTTAGATTCCTACAATC